>JARBWK010000013.1:33184872-33428906 GCA_030556195.1 Anolis apletophallus | reverse complement strand
AATCTGTATTGTGAGTGCATATTATCTATATAGAGAGGGGGGATTACTCCTCTCTTTTCCTCTGGTTTCAAGAAAGGTACCTAGGGATGACTGACAGCCATGTTGACAGCCACAATGCAGTTCAATTCATCCCCTTTTGTACATCGCCCCATACAGGAGAAAGAGACTGGGCGACACTGTCCATGTAGACCAGGCTGTTTGACTTGCAGCTGGTCCACACTAACTCCAAAGTATGAAAGTTTCACAAAACACTGGAGCATTCGATAATCTTTGCTTTATGGACTAGAAGGCATTGGATGTTTTTGGGACATCCAGGTTCCACTTCTTTAAATATAAGTTTAGGGCCAATGTTGTTGTTGTTCATTCATTCAGTCACTTCCGACTCTTCATAACCCTCACGGACCAGCCCTAAATTACAGCAGTGACTGTAAAAGGTGTGGGTTGGATTGGGTGGGGGTCGACTTTTTGGAAAAAGTATCTCCATTGCTTTGTCACCTCAATCTCACCACACCAGTAAAGTAGCCAACATTCTTGCATTTGGAAAGAAAATTTTATTTTGACAAAATGTTAGAAAAATAGAAAAATACACAGTGGTGCCATGAAAGTGGAAGAACCTGAGCAGTGACCCTACATTTGCTTTTATTGTTTCACAGTACTCTACCACACTTTCTTGAGCTTTAAAATAGCTTTTGGACATTTTGATTTTTAATAAACAATGGAATATTTTGCAAAAAAAAAAAAGTTTGATCCCCTAGGACTCTAAATGTAACAGAAATTGCCTCCATATACGTTTTCCCAGAGGGCATTTTGGAACATTTTAGAGAAGGAATAGTCTAAAATTTGCAAAACAAATTGTCAGTTAGGGAGACATGAGGGTCATAAAAATAGCTCTGAGGCCACACCTTGGTTAAAGAGAAGATTTTGGAAAATATACTGGGGATTGGGGCAGGGGAAATTATATGGTGCTTCAAATGTTTTGGAGCTCTCAAATCTCCACTGACTTTATCCAATATATGCAATTGAGAAGTGATGGGGAGTTGATACCCTTTCACAATTCTCAGAACATTATGATTCCACTTTAAATGTCAGGTTACACGATAAAATTCTGGCATTGCAGCTTGTGGAGTTGTATTGAATCATCTGTTAAAGAGAAATCATAGTTTAACAGTAAATGCAATATAAGTGTTCTAATTGTGTAGCATGAAAGAGTCCTTGGAGATTAACCCATTTGGAAGGGTATCTAATCCACCTCCAGTTTATGAATAATAGGCTTCTTGTATTTCTATTATTTTTTATATTGATAACGATTGGTTTATATCACAATAGTATTCTTAGAAAAGGATAAAACAGTGATGATATCATGGGTCAGATATTTAGGAAAAATAGATTTGGAAAATTGAGATTCTGTTATATTCTCTTTGCCTGCCTACCCTGAAAGAAGACAGACACGACAACAGTGGTTGGGTTTCCAATTGGGCAACATTTATTTGAATTGTTACATATTTAATCATCCTTAACCTTAACTCAAGGGAGTCAGAATTTGTTGAATCAATTCAGGTAGCCACCCTACCTGTTTGATGTTGAATTTGCTGGCAGAACACTATGCTCATGACCCAACTGGCCAAGACAACCTGTTAAAGGGAATGGGAGCAAGTTCTGGTCCCCAGGTGTAGATCCCAAACTCTTCCCATTCCGGCCATAACTAGACTTCCCCAATCAACTTGAACTTTGATTGAGTATTAACTGGATGGCCTTCACAGCAACGGGGTGTGTCTTGAATGCCTGCTGAAATAAAGAGGGAGTTTCTATCTATTTTCCGCCACAGATTGGGGTGATGTCTATCGTGCCTCCCAACCCCCACCAAGTCTTCTAACACTGCTAAGCCCCTTCCGCAAATCTGCTAAGAATTGAGTTTCCAAGATCGAAAAGTGAACTCCGTCTCTCTCCTGAAAATGGAAGGGTTAAAAAGGTTGAGATCCGGATGGTCAATGTATGATCCGCTGGCTCCGGGTCACCACGTTCCATGGCCAGGTTCACTCGCTTCCGTCTCTCCAGCATCCTCCGTCCCCTCCACCGACCACTTGCATCATGGTGTGATGGCGGACCAAGCGATGTGAACCCGGGGCCATGCCTGCAATCCTTTGTAAAGTCCGCTCGGGCCTGCATGAACAGCGCCTTGCCTGACAACAGGCCAAGGTCGTTACTACCAGGTGGATAACCAACACATCAGGAGGAACGCGCTCCTGGAATCAACAACAGGGGAGTAGGCGCCCCAAAAACCTACCTCTCCACTCCACGGTGGCAATGGAGGCAGGGAAAAAGGTCCATAGGGGGTCTTGTACGCTTCCTTCTCAGCCCCAGTAGATGTAACTGTGTCCGCACACCAAGACCTTCCGCCTATGCTCCAGCCCGGCCGAACCTGAAAGCGATAACATGTTACAACAGCACACTCCGTATGTATCCATAGACCGCCAGTTGTATCCCCCAGGGACAACCGCCCCTGGGCCTCAGCCCATTGCAGCGGCCGTTGATGTTGCACCGATCCGAAAGAAATGTGTCCCAAATTTGTATTGGCCCAGGCCCAGCAAAATCCAAACATTTGGCCATAACTGTCCAGAATTGATACTTTGTAAGGGGTGTGTTATTCTGGTGACAGAAGAGGTAACCCGGTGTATTACCCCTGAGTGCTAGGAAATGGGCCATGGCCGTGACTGGGCACAAATCGCCATCCGAGGCGCCCGACAGTGCGATTATGCACCTACCCTTGCTGGTCAGTCTTAGATGCCCTCAGCTTGATATCCAGCCTGCGTTGTCCCAATTTGACGTCGGAGTACAGCAAGGCGCGATGAGAGGAGTCGGCTTTGGAGCCCACAACCAGCTCGCTTACCGCAGTGCCCCAAAGAAAGCCGTCAAAGCTGCCGCGTGGAACAACTTCTGCTCAGATTGCGACTCACACACCATGGGCCACAATTGCCTAAGACCCTTCAGGATAGTGGGAGTTAGAGGCTGTCTGTCATCAGATGGTTTTCCGTGGTCCCTTGTCCACCCTGCTAAAATTTTATGTATGCGAAAGTCATTGGTAGAGTCAGGCATGCCCTGTGCCTTGAACCAGTAGGGCCAGCGCTGCTAGTTTGCCCTCAATAGTTTGCGGGGCCCGACCGCTCCTCTCCTATACACAAAACTGGGCCACATGCTCGTAGGGTAATGGGAATCTTTCGGGTAAACCGTAATATTCCCTGAATTCTGTAAAGTCTCTTACTGCCCTGGAATATGCTCGCCTGGAGCTAGGGGCCAGGGCCCTCGACATACCAGCTGTTACCTCGTCGTTCCAACCAACCAGAGATGGCTTGGCATGTTTTCTGGGCCGCTTCCGCGCAGGGCGCTAGCTGTCTGAAGCGCCCCATCTGCATGCGAGACAGAGCGTCAGCTAGGAGTTGTCCAGTCCGGCGATATGGGATGCCCGAAACAAAATGTGAAACCTCAGGCAGTGTAACGTGAATAAACGCACCGCACCCATCACCCGGGGTGACCTAGATGTTAGAGTATTAATGACCTGAACCGTGGCCATGTTGTCACACCAAAAGTGGATGGAGGAATTAGCAAATTTGTCTGCCCAGAGATAGACAGCCACTAGTATGGGGAAGAATTCCAGGAAGGTTAGGTCGGATGTAATGCCTGTCGCCTGCCAATCCTCAGGCCACCGCTCCGCGCGCCATTTGCCGTCGAAGTATACGCCAAACCCTATGGCGCCCGATCGTCGGATGACACCTTAAGGGCGTCTTTTACCAGCAGTTCCTGCCGCCAAAACGAGATACAGTTGTAATTTTGGAGAAATTGTAGCCAAACTGCCAGATCCGATTTTATTTGTTGAGTGACTCTAATGCGGTGATGCGCGATGATACGCCCGAGATGGCATCGCACAGTCTGCGCAAGAATGTCCTGCCCGGCGCCACCACCTTGCAGGCAAAATTTAGGTGACCAATTAATTCTTGAATTCCCTTAAAGTGGCTTTCTTTCTGAGGACAAATTGTTCCAACCGATGCCTCAGGTCTGCGATCTTAGTTGATGGCAGCCTGGAAAACTGGTTGACTGTGTCTAGTTCAACCCCTAGGAATGTTAGCACTGTCTTTGGGCCCTCCGTTTTTTCTTGTGCTAGCGGCACCCCAAGTTCCTCTACTAAACGCTGAAAAGTGTGTAGCAAGGTGTAACATTGCCCTGACCCATGGCGCCCCACGAACAGGAAGTCATCAAGATAGTGCGCTGCCCCTTTTAGCCCAGTCTTGTCCTTCAGGGCCCATTCTAAGAATGTGCTAAATGTTTCGAATGTAGCGCACGACACCGAGCAGCCCATCGGGAGAGCTCGGTCCATGTAGAACTGCCCTTCAAGCAGAAGCCCAGCAAATCAAAGTCCTCTGATGTACGGGGAGTAGCCTAAATGCCGACTTTATGTCACACTTGGCTAGCTCAGCTGCAGGCCCGTGACGCCTGACCAGCCTAACTGCTGCATCAAAAGACGTGTAGTGCACCGTGCATAAGTCGTTCTGGTATCGCATCATTCACCGAGCTCCCCCGGGGGTAGGACAGGTGGTGAATGAGGCGGTACTCGCCCGGAGCTTTCTTTGGTACTATTCCCAAAGGGGAGACCCTGAAGTACTGCGTAGGTGGGGCAGTGAAGGGGCCTAGAATCCTGCCTTCCGCTAACTCCCTTACCAATTTTCTTTTTAACAATGGCCTCCATGCCCACTAGTGATCTAAGGTTGGGGGCTAGTCTTTGAGTCCTCGGACCCAGGGCTGGGATGCGGAAACCCTGTGTAAAGCCGCTTAGCAAATAATTTGCCGCAGTTCTGTCAGGGTACCTCTTCAGCCACTGCTCCAAGGGGCCCACCTTAATTAGGCTGGGGCCCTTTGGGAAGGTTGGGTTGGGCTGAGCTCCTGCTGCTGAACTGTGACTCCCTTGTGTTGCCCGCGCGGCCTACCCCTTGAGCAGTTTCACAAGAGAGTGCGAGCCCAAGCAGATTGTACAAGCATGCTGGAACCTGCAGGGTTTTCGAGAACACGAACCCTGGGCGGCAAATTCCCAGCACATTGACCTGTCTTTGCCCTGTTGCTGCGGGGCCGCTCTGGCGAAAGGGGCTGCCCGCCTTAAAGTTTTGAATCATATGGCCACTGTCAGTTAGCTCGCCTGGTATCGCCTTGGCAGCATTCATGATTGCCATCCATAGCTGGCTGTCTATTAAATCCCAGCGCTTATTGGGCTCCTCAGCCGCTTCTGACCTGAAGCGCTTGTTGTACTCCAGCCAGGCCGGACCAGCGAATTTAAGCCGGGCCTCGTTTATGATTTTTTGGTATTTAAATAAGGCCTGGGACCGACTAGGATATGTGCTGCTGATTACATCGGCATAAATGGTCCAGTCCGCAAACCAATTCTCCCAATTGTGCTCTATCTTGCGCTTTTTAAATTTCTCCTTGGCTTCGTCATCTAGCTCCTCCCTTTCCTTTTTATCCAATTCCCTGTAGCACAATGAAAACAAGTCCATGTATTCGTTCCGCAATATTTTTTCTATAGTCTTTTGGGAAAGGTGTGTGCCTAGTGACGACGTGGCTACTGATGGGGCTACCGGTAATGTCCATTTGCTGGTACCCCAAAACTGGTTAGCGTCCCCCGTCCTTGCCACCTCTAGGGTTATGGGTGTAGGCGAAATATTAACTGCTGTATTGACTGGCACTGGCAAATTACTTTGGGCCGCGTCCCTAAGTGCCGTGATAACCGATGTTGGGAGGTGAGTAAGTGGGGAGTTAGCTTGCATGCTGTGTGCCTGTGAGCCATCCCACAGCCAAGCCGGTGCGGTGCTATTACCTGCGGGAGCCGCAGGTCTTCCTTCTGACGTTGCTGGCCCGGCTGTAATTACCGGCGTCGCAACTGGGGCTGGCGGAGCTGGTTCTGGGATTGGCGCCCCTGTGCTCACCGACGCCGACCATGGTGTTGGTGCTGCGATCACAGGAACTGGCACAGTAGTCAATGCTGGCAGGGCTGTGATCACCGGGACCGGCCTTGGAGCTGGGGCTGGCACCGCTGTGATTACCGACACTGGCCCCACCTCCTGCTGCGGTTGGGCTGGCCCCTCTGCCTGCTGCTGCTGTTCCTCTGGGCGGGTGACCGTGTGGGTTACGCGCTGCTGCTGCACGGCCTCTAGGGAAGACACCCGAGAGAGAAGGTGTTTAAGCATGACTTTCCTGCTGGTGCTGTGAGGCGGTCTAGGCGCAGCCTCGCCTACCGCCAACCCGGCCCCTTTTTTCAAACCCTCGATCCTAGCGAAAAGCATCGCCATGGTCTCGTCTTTGTCCTCTGATGAGGATCCAGGGGGTGGTGGTGGGCGCTTTGTCCCCGACGTCTTGGCCGGTCCCTTTGTAACGACTCTTCAATACTCGGTAAGGATCACGCGTAGGTTGTAGTACGGTCCAACACGATTTTATTGTAGGTACGACACATGTGAAGCAAAAGCACCGTCCCGCCACCCAAACACACCTTATATACCCCGAGCCCCTCCCCATTGCCCATGCAATGTCCAAGCAGGGTTGCACCATATCCGGTGATTCAGCATATCCCATAGTCCAAAGGGATGTGACCTCATGGCCCCATGAGTCAGCGTTATGAGTCCAATTGTCCAATGTCCAGGCTCGGAGGAGTTACCTCACTTCCCTCCGGAGCCACACACACATCTGGAAGTTACGTCACTCCCACTTGACTCAGCACAGGCTCTGTGCAGCTGGAGCCAAGGTCATCAAATAACTGGGGCAAAGGTCGGTGCAATCTCATGGCAGGTTGGCAGCCTGAACTTCTCCTAAGCTCAGGTCTCCCAATCCTGACATAACGGTCTCCTCCACCACGTCCTCCCCCTAGAAGATAAAATACATTCAATCTGGAGGAGGGAAAGGGCCCACATATTTCTTTAAAAGACTACAGTGAAATGTGGGATGAACCTTCCCTAAACTCTTGGGCAACAGAAGGGTATATGAGACCTTATTCACTGCATTCTTAATCCTAAAAGGCCCAATGTACTTCGGACTTAGTTTCTTCGATGGATAGCCTAATTTCAGATTTTGCGTGGATAGCCACACCAAGTCCCCCTCACTGTACTCCTCCCTTCCTGCCTCTTCCGGTCTCCAAACAACTTGTAGGAACGCTGTGCTTTTCCCAAAGCTGCTGCTACTTCTTTCCAATCCTCCTGGGCTCGCATCCTCCATTCCACCTCCCCCCCCCAACTCCAACAGCTGGGGCAAAGGAGCCACCTCCTGACCATAGACCACTTCGAAAGGGGACCTCCCAGTGGAAGAGTGTACCGAACTGTTATAGGCCACCTCAGCATAAGGCAACAGATCGGACCAATTATTCTGTTCCTTGTTGCTAAAAATACGCAAATAAGACCCCAATGATTTCTGAGCTCTTTCTACGCTGCCATTGCAACAAGGATGATAAGAAGTCGTAAGACGCCTCTGAGCCCCCAACACCTCCAAGAACCGCTCCCAAAACTGGGCAGTAAACTGGACTCCACGATCACTCAAAACCTGCTCCGGGCACCCATGCAAACGGTACACATGCTGTACATATAGCTCAGCCAGCCTCTCTGCACTAGGCAATCCCTTTAACGGAATAAAATGGGCCTGCTTAGAGAACATATCTAACACAGTCCAGATGTACTTGTAACCCCGGCTTGAGGGCAACTCCCCCACAAAATCCGTACTGACATGTGTCCACGGCCTCACAGGAGTAACCACCACTTGAATCAACCCCTGCGGCTTCGCAGAGGGAACCTTATTCCTAGCACACGTTTCACAACACTCTACATACTTCTTCACCTCAGCCCTCATGGCTGGCCACCAATACCTCTTCTTTAAGGTCAAAAGAGTTTTCGTGACCCCCCAATGACCAGCAGATCTATGATCGTGATTCAACCTCAGTACCTTTTCTCTCATACTCTGAGGGACATACACCTTGCCTCCCATAATCCATAGGCCATTCAATGACTTACACTCTTTCTCATGGCTCTGCAACCACACATCACCTACATAACCCTTCTGCAACTCCAAACTCCATTTGTCTATCACTCCTTCCTCCTTCTTAACCTCACACGCCGTCTGGGATCTTGTCTGCACAGCCAGACCCCAATGCTCCCGGGCAAACACCTCTCCGGACTTATGCAACTCATTCTCTCCTACACTTGGATACCGGGACAAAGCATCAGCCACCACATTCTCCTTGCCCCTTATATGCTGCAGCCGAAAATCAAACCTAGCGAAAAACTGAGCCCACCTCACCAATTTGGGAGACAACTTCTGAGGGTTTCTCAGATACTGGAGGTTCTGATGATCAGTCATCACCACAAAAGGGAAAGCAGCACCTTCCAAAAACTGCCGCCACGTTTGCAAAGCATTCCGCACAGCAAACGCCTCCTTTTCCCAAACGGGCCACTTCCGCTCATGCTCTCCAAACTTTTTAGAAAAATAAGCACACGGCTTCAATCTGCCTCGCTCATCCTCCTGCAATAACACTCCACCATAAGCCCAAGCAGATGCATCGCACTGCACCACGAAGGGCTTTTCCACATCAGGATGCATTAATAAAGGTCCATCAGTAAAAGCTTTCTTTAATGCCACAAACGCCTCCTGACATTCCTTCGTCCAATCCAGCTTAGCACCTGGAGACTTAGTCCTCTTTGATTCACCTTTACCCTTGGTTCTCAATAACTCCGTAAGCGGGAGGGTTATCGCCGAAAACTCTGCTATAAAAGTGCGATAAAAATTGGCCAACCCTAAGAAAGCCTGTAACTGCCTACGAGTCTGCGGAGCTTCCCAATTCAACACATCCTCCACCTTAGCCGGATCCATTGCGACTCCATCCTCGCTAATCCTATACCCCAAGAAATCAATCTGAGCCTTACCAAATTCGCACTTACTCAATTTTACATACAGACTCGCTTGTCGCAACCTCTCCAACACCTCCCTCACCAAACTAACATGCTCATCTCTAGTACGCGTCACAATCACAATATCATCCAAATACACAAACACCCCCTTATACAAAAGGGGGTGCAACACCTCATTTATCAATTGCATGAAAATACAGGAGCCCCGCCAACCCGAATGGCATTACGACCCATTCGTACAGCCCGAGGGGCAGGAGAAAGCAGTCTTCCATTGATCACTCCTCTTCACTCTCACCATATGAAACGCGTCAATCAAATCCAATTTGGTAAAACCTTACCACCTCCCAACTGACCTAACAAATCCTTGATCAAAGGTAAAGGATAGCAGTTGGTAGTACTAACAGCATTCAAACCTCTATAATCAATACACAGCCGCAACTTACCATCCTTCTTCTCACGAAACAAAACTGGGGCCGCAATGGGAGACTCGGACCTCCGAATAAACCCCTTGCTCAAATACCCGTCTATTTGTTCCCTCAAAGCTTCCTTCTCCTTCACTGTCATGGCATATATCTTGGGTTTAGGTAAAACAGCTCCCTCCTTGACCTCTATACTACACTGTACATTGTGAAGGGGGGGAAGACCCTGGGCCAAAACCGGATTAAACACATCCGCATAATCCCAATACTCTACAGGCACCCCTTGTACTTCACTCTTACCCTCCTTCTCTTTATTAGAGGCACATTGTACAATTCCCGTCTTCCAATCAATCTTCGGGTTCGCCTGCTCTAGCCATGGCATCCCCAACACTACCTCATGCCCTTTAATGGGAGCTACCACAAAATCAATGCCCCCCTCCCAGGGTCCCACCCGACCCTTCAAATCTTTAGTCCCCACAGAGAACGGGCCACCCTCAATAAAAGACCCATCCAACTGAGCAAAAGTTATTGGCGTTTCTAAGGACTTTGTCCCCCCACCCAAATCTCCTATCAACTTTGGGGACATAATGTTCTCCGAACAACGGCAGTCTACTAAAGCTTTCCTTTCCACAATCTTATCCCCTTTATACAATCCCAAGGTACATTGTATATTAGAGCTCACCCCAACACTTTTTTTTTATCATCATTGTCCCCACTTGGTGCTTTAGCAGAGGCCACCTTCACTGGATCCAGCACCTGCCTCTGCCGGCATTGGGACGCAAAATGACCGGGCTGAGAACAGATGAAACAAAGGCCCCGTCCCATCGTTGGCCTCCTCGTAACACTGGATCGGTTGTCACCACCGCGTCTAGGCTCTCCTCCTCGGAATCGCCCCTCAACCGCACTACGACTGGACCCCCTGGATCTCGCAGGCTGGAAACGACGTCGCTGCACCTGGGCATTCCTTCCACACTGCCGGCCAACTGGATCCACCCATCAACGTTGCCAGGATCATCCCGATGCAGACACCACTCAAGGATCTCCTTCCGCAATCCGTCCTTAAACAACTCAAGTAGGGTAGCTGGGGACCATTCGGCAATTTTCCCAGCTAACCCCATAAACTCTTCCGCATATTCGGTAACGGACCGGGATCCCTGGGTCAGGCAGCGCAGCGCTTCCTTGGCTTTAATCCTCTCCAATGGATCTCGAAACCTATTCCGAATCGCCTGCAAAAAATCTTTCACAGATCTTAAACACGGGTCCCGGCGGTCATGGCATTGGACATACCATTCAGCTGCCCTTCCTTTGAACACCGCTCCGATGGCCTGCACTCGGCTGCTATCGCTAGGATAAAGGTGACCGTAGTCCTCCATATGATCTTGCACCGCAGCAGCAAAAAAGGCCAATTTACAGGCTTCACCTTCAAATTCAACCCGTAATGGCTCTTTCTTCATACGGGCCCCAAACTCCTGGGACAGCACTTCCCTCCCTTGAGGGACCTCTGGTCTGGTAACACCTCTTCCCATGCCAGCCGGTTGCGCCGGGCACCTCATCTGAGCCGGATTTCCTCCTGGATGGCCGCCAACAGTCCACACTCCCAAGGGAGATCTAGGACGCTCAACCGATACTCCACCATCCATCCAGGAATAGTAAGTGAAGTCTCCTCCTCCCGGGGCACTCCACATGGACTCCATCGGCTCTCTTCGAGACATGGCCCGAGACATCCTTCTCATGGTCTGCTCCATAGCTTCCATCTTACACTTCATCACTTCCAATTCCGAAGGTGATGCAGGTTCCGTGGTTTCACTACCACACTCCATCAGGTTCATCTGCACTGGCCTGTCCTTCGGCACAGTCTCTTTGGGCCAACGCACCTCTGGATCCGCCTGAGCTGACCAGTCCTTCGGAACAGCTTCCACGATCCCTCCGGCCCTCCGGACCTCCATCTGAGCTGGCCTGTCCTTCGGCACAGTCTCCCTGGTCCCACACACATCCGGATCTCCTCGAACTGACCAGTCCTTCGGAACAGTTCCTCCGATCCTTCCCGCCCTCCAGACCTCTGCCTGTCTGGAGCCATAGCGCTCTCTCCTTCGGCGGGCCACTTCCAAGCTCACCTGAGCTTCCCACAGTCGCTCCGCTTCTCCAAACTCATCCTCCTGGGCAACCACACCTTCCATCATCTCACGGCACTCATCCGGGCACCCCACTTGGTCAAGGGTGGTGCAATCCCACTCCATAGTACGCCGGATTTCCTCAGGGGCTGAATCCCATCCATCAATATACTCCTCCTCTCTCCAAGCCAACCTCTCCATTGCTGGGATAGTTGAAAAAGGGCTTTTGCTTCTGTAACGACTCTTCAATACTCGGTAAGGATCACGCGTAGGTTGTAGTACGGTCCAACACGATTTTATTGTAGGTACGACACATGTGAAGCAAAAGCACCGTCCCGCCACCCAAACACACCTTATATACCCCGAGCCCCTCCCCATTGCCCATGCAATGTCCAAGCAGGGTTGCACCATATCCGGTGATTCAGCATATCCCATAGTCCAAAGGGATGTGACCTCATGGCCCCATGAGTCAGCGTTATGAGTCCAATTGTCCAATGTCCAGGCTCGGAGGAGTTACCTCACTTCCCTCCGGAGCCACACACACATCTGGAAGTTACGTCACTCCCACTTGACTCAGCACAGGCTCTGTGCAGCTGGAGCCAAGGTCATCAAATAACTGGGGCAAAGGTCGGTGCAATCTCATGGCAGGTTGGCAGCCTGAACTTCTCCTAAGCTCAGGTCTCCCAATCCTGACACCCTTCCCCCTAGGGACGCCAAAGTTCTTCCGCGGTGCCATCCTGTAAAAGAGAAACAGCCTCCATGTGAGCATATCGCTGCTAAACAAGCAATACCGTACCAGCAGCTTGGCCCCATGGCCTCGAACTCATGGCCTTGACGATCATACTGATCCATTTCTCCCGTTCGCCTGGCAATGCCTTTAGCCCACCTATGCAAACCCCGGTTGGGTTCGGGGAAGCAGACGCTGCCATCTGGAGTTTTAGTTGCTGGATTTTTAGTTCATTTACCTCCACATGGCGTTCCGAACCCCGCATCACCCCAACAAGGGGGGGGCGGAGGGGGAACCAAGGTCCTCCTCCCCCCCAGCGGCTCGGCGGCCCACGTCACCACCAGGATGACCCAGGGCCTTGCGGCGGCCTACCCGACCACCAGGCCCGCATTCCACAAAAGGAGGGGGCAGAGGGGGAACTGGGGCCCTCTCCCCCCGAGAAGCGGCCTGGCGGCCCACGTCATCACATCACGAAAAAGAAG
The DNA here is from genome assembly GCA_030556195.1 of Anolis apletophallus. Taxonomy (NCBI): domain Eukaryota; kingdom Metazoa; phylum Chordata; class Lepidosauria; order Squamata; family Anolidae; genus Anolis; species Anolis apletophallus. The sequence goes on along the minus strand of JARBWK010000013.1, from coordinate 33,416,243 downwards.
AAGGGGGCGGAGGGGGAACCGGGGCCCTCCCCCCCAGGAAGCGGCCTGGCGGCCCACGTCATCACATCGCAAAAAAGAAGAGGGGGCGGAGGGGGAACCGGGGCTCTCTCCCCCCTTGGGCACGTGGCCGCCAGGGTGAGCTCGGGCCTGCCCGCCAGGCCTGCATCGCACAAGAGAAAGGGGGGCAGAGGGGGAACCGGGGCCCTCTCCCCCCCGGGAAGCGGCTTGGTTGCCCACGTGGCCACCGGGGTGAGCTTGGGCCTGGTGCAGCCTACCCGCCCGCGAGGCCCGCATCGCACAAAAGAAGAAGGGGGGGCGGAGGGGGAACCGGGGCCCTCCCCCCCGGGAAGCAGCTTGGCGGCCCACGTGGCCGCCAGGGTGAGCTCGGGCCTGGCGCGGCCTACCAGCCTGCCAGGCCTGCATCGCACAAGAGAGAGGGGGCGGGGGAACCGGGACCCTCTCCCCCCCGGGAAGCGGCTTGGCGGCCCACGTGGCCGCCAGGGTGAGCTCAGGCCTGGCGTGGCCTACCAGCCCGCCAGGTCTGCATCGCACAAGAGAAAGGGGGGCGGAGGGGGAACCGGGGCCCTCCCCCCCGGGTAGCGGCTTGGTGGCCCACGTGGCCGCCAGGGTGAGCTCAGGCCTGGTGCGGCCTACCAGCCCGCCAGGCCCGCATCGCACAAGAGAAAGGGGTGCTGAGGGGGAACCGGGGCCCTCCCCCCCCCCGGAAGCGACTTGGCCTGGCGGGCTGGTAGGCCGGCCAGGCCCGAGCTCACCCTGGCGGCCACGTGGGACGCCAAGCCGCTTCCCGCGAAAGAAGGGGGGCGGAGGTGGAAGGGGGCGGAGGCGCCCCTCTCCCCCCCGGGAAGCAAGCAAAGCATCGAAAACGGTGGGGGGGGGCTTAGCTGAACCTCCCCTCCCCGCAGGAGGAGAAGAGGGGCCCGCTGCTGAGCACAGCGGGTCCCCTCCTCCCCCGTAGGCCCCCGAGACCAACCTGCGCTTCTTCTTCAGAGATCCAGCGGTCGGAGAGGGGGAAGCCTGCATCCTTCTTCTTCGCTGTCCTCAACGAAGTGAGCCTCTGGGGCTGGCTTCCAGCGGATGAAGCCACGCCCCCAGCTGCAGGGAGGCTCCATCCGGTTCCTCCCCTTTTCACTCCCCCGAGGGAGGGAGGCAAAGCTCCTTCCTCCCAATATGCATTGGGGGAAGGTGGCCTTATCCCTCCTGTGCACTACTTGGGGGGAGAGGGGGAGAATTATGGGATTATACTATTGGATTTCAAATATATTTTTCTGCAATTCACAAATCCCCCCTTCTCAAATTCTTTCTTTCTTTCTTTGGGGGGGGGGGGGTAAGTTAAAGCAATAGAAAATACTATAACTTGGTGGATTTCAAATTTTCTTGCAGATATTATTTCCTTGAGTTTTCCTCTCATCGGCTGCATGGGGCAGGGGGAGGAATGGATCCAGCAAAGTTATGCCCAAATCTAGTTTTCTAACTTGAAAAGAAAAAGAAAAAGAAAGCACATGAACAAAGTGTGAATTCAAACTCCCAAGAATAAGTTTGACCCATTTCATTGAAACCTTTGTAACTTTTAGTTCTATTTAACGATTCTTGCATTTGTCAAAAGACCTAATGGGAGTGTTCACACTGAGTTTCTGCCTGCCTTCCCTTTGTGCTGAATTTAGAATACGAAATGCTGTAGATCATGGAGGCTTTGCATTAATCAAGTAGTGTGCTTTGACTCAGAAAGTCTGTATCATTCCTTTGGCTCTGTTACCAGGTAATAGACATGGTTAGGCTGGTAGTGCAGCTACAGGGTGCATTCCAGATTCAGGTGGTCTGGAAATTGCCATGACTTCAACTGTGCACCATTTATACTCGCTGGCAATTAGAACTGAAATGTATCAGAATACCTTTTCCTGATAATTTTGTGTGAGTTCTTCCTTTTTCTTCTTACCCCCACTTATGAAAGTCAATTTTCAATGGTCACACAATATTTTTGATCTATAGGCATATCTGTATGTGAAAGGAAGTCTGAGATAGTTCATTGTCTCATGTTATTACTATGATATTAGAGAACACTTAGAGAACAGTCCCCTTGAAATCAATAGCAGCACAATATCCATAGATAACTCATCTGTAGTAGTAAGAAACAATGATTTTAACTCATCAGTAATGTAAATCACTATTTAAACCTACATTGAGGCATGTTTAAACATCAGTACCAATGGATGGTATCCTTTCAAAGAGAGACCTGAATCTATGATGTTACCAGTGAGAAGGTCTTGTTTGATAGACTCTCATTCTGTCTCATCTTGTTGGCAGTCTCATGAGCACAACCTCAGACGCCAACCTTTTAACCCTTCCACCCAAAATATAGGCTGATACAATTACATGTTCATTCCTTTCAAGGCTGAAACTTTCCCCCAAGAGAGAGAATGAGAGAGAAAGGTTGGTAGGGCATGTGCAATGAAAAGAAGGAAGTAAACTTTCTACTGGTTAAAATTGGTTTGCATGAAAATTGGTTCTCCTGGAAGAATAAGCCAGGAGAAACAATGGAGGAACAAAGCAGAGAAAATCCACCCCCCCCTCTCATTTACTTGAGCCTTCTTACTCTCCCCACTTTTTGTCTTTGATAGTTGTATGAGAAGTCTTTTAACAGACCATTGCCAAAAAAGATCTAGTGCAGAGCCAAGCTGAGTCAAAATGGCACCGCAAAGCATTCATAGGTTAAGTTCAGGATTATTTACCCTGTTTTTGACTTTGGTTCTATTAAAGAACAAAAACTATACATAATCCTTTTAACTTCCCAACTCTGTTTTACAGGCTAGTTCAGATGTTAGTTGAAATAAATTTCATTAATGGACAGTTTCTAAATGAAAGCACAGCTCTCTTTTCCCCCTACAGTTTATAATCATTGTCTTCATCATACATTTTGATAGAGCTATTGTTACATTATAGATGTTGTTCGTGGATGGAATAGTTCTGCATCTTATTCTTACATCCTCCAAAACCCTGAAGTAGGGTACCAACGTGGTTATCACCTCATGAAGCATTTTATAGAAGAGAGTTTGGGAAAGGTAATTGGCTAAAATACAGAAATTTATTGAAAATAATGGAAAAAGGAGTGATACTGAAGGACTTAGAAGAATTGAAAGACATGGATTGCTCCTTGAACTGGTTTCAATATTTACAAACCAATGAAGTGTATAAGAAAAATAGAATCCAAGGGTTTGACACTGCTAAGAATTTATGGGATGAAGTGACAGAGAAGAAAGGGGGGAGGATATCTATATTATACAAAAAAAATATCCTGGAATGGCAAACAGAGGAGGAGTCAATCAAGAGATGTATGATTAGGTGGGCCCAGGATTTTGGGTATGAAATACAAAGGTGGGAAAGATTTCGGAATGTTAATTTAAACTATACATGCACGTATGATTTAAAAGAAAGCGGATTGAAAATATTTTATAGGTGGTATCTTACACCAGATAAGATAGCAAAATATTGTAGAAACTATAGCAACAAGTGCTGGAGGTGTAAGAAAGAAGTAGGTAACTTTTTACATATGTGGTGGGGGTGTAGAAAGATAAGTAAGTATTGGAAAAATACATAAAGAAATACAACAAGCATTAGATATTAGATTTATACTAAAACCAGAGTATTTATTATTAGGATTGATAGATTTTAAGATAGAGAAAAATAAGGAAAAGTTGTTCATATATTGTAACTCCGCAGCTAGAATAATATTGGCAAGAAAATGGAAAAAAGAAGATACCCCAATGGTAGAAGAATGGAAGATGAAAATTTTGGATATTATCAACATGGACTGCCTTACTAGATCATTGGCAGATAATATTAAAATGAAGTACATTGATTGGACATTGATTATAGAACATCTGAAAAAAGATAATATTGAATGGACAGTAACGACTATATATTATTATTATTATTATTATTTCGATTTGATAAACCGCCCTTCCCGAGGCTCAGGGCGGTTTACAACATATAAAAACAGCATATAAAACAGCATATAAAACACATGGTTAAAAACACATAAAATTACATCTTAAAACAGTCACATAAAATCATAGCCAGACATAGCTGGTACATGGAGAGTGATAGTGGTATGGCAGGATGGCAAGCGTTAATTAGGCGCTGTCAGACATAGAACGCCTGTCTAAACAGCCAGGTCTTGCAGGAACCCATCAGGTCCTGCAAGGCTCGTGTCTCCGGCGGCAGCGAGTTCCATAGAACCGGTGCCGCCACTGAAAACGGTCTCTGCTGCATGGTAGAGAGCCTGCAGGACTTCATACCCGGGACTTCAAGTAAGTTAAGCCCCTCTGAGCGCAGTGATCTTCTGGGCGCATATGGGGTAAGCAGCTCCTTCAGGTACACTGGCCCCAAACCATATACGGCCTTGAAAGTCAAAACTAACACCTTGAAGGAGACCTGGAATTCAATGGGCAACCAGTGCAGTTCGCGCAGGAGTGGCGTTATATGTGCCATTCTTGGGGCTCCTAGCAGCAAGCGAGCTGCCGCGTTCGGCACCAGTTTAAGTTTTCAGATCGCCGACAAAGGCAGGCCAATGTACAGTGCGTTACAGTAATCGAGCCTCGAGATGACCGTGGCTTGGATCACCATGGCCAGGTCGCGATGGGAAAGATAGGGAGCCAGACATTTCGCTTGCCGCAGATGGTAAAAGGCTGTCTTGCAGGCACAAGCAATCTGTGCCTCCATAGACAGCTGTGGGTCCAGTCGGACCCCCAAGCTCTTTACTGAGGACTGCGGGCATAGTGCAACGGCGTCAAACATCGGCGGCTGAATCTCCCCCCCCCCCCCGGGGCGGCCTAGCCACAAGATCTCTGTCTTCGGCGGGGTTCACCTTGAACTTACTGGCTCGCAGCCATCCAGTTACAGCTTCTAGGCAGAGTTGGAAATTATCGGGTAGAGATTCCGCCGCAGCGTCCATCCTCAGAACGAGCTGGGTGTCATCAGCGTACTGATGACATTCCAGACCGAAACTCCGCACCAATTGGGCGACTGGTCACATATAGATGTTAAAAAACAGCGGGGAGAGGATGGCTCCCTGAGGGACCCCGCAGTGTAAGGCGGAGCCCTCGGAGACCACCCCTCCCCACTTTACTCGCTGCAGGCGGTTTCGGAGGAAGGAGGACAGCCAGTTGAGAGCTGTCCCCCTCACCCCCGCCACCGCCAGGCGGTGTGTCAAAAGTTGGTAATCGGCAGTATCAAACGCTGCCATGAGGTCCAATAACACGAGCAGCGCCGATCCGCCTCGGTCCAAGTGGCAACGGAGTAGGTCTGTGATGGAGACCAGGACGGTCTCTGTCCCATGGCCAGAACGGAAACCGGACTGGAAGGGGTCTAGCCAGGTTTCATCATCCAAGAAAGCCTGCAGCTGCTCCATTGCTTGCCCAGGTACGGTAAGTTGGACACTGGGCGGTAATTGGAGGGAGCCGCGGGGTCTAACCCTGGCTTCTTCAGCAATTGAGTTATCCCCGCCTCTTTTAACTCCTCTGGAAAGGCTCCTTGCTCAAGGGAGCAGTTGACTATATTCAACAGAGGGCCACGTAACCCCTCCTCGCAAGATCGAATCAGCATGGAGGGGCATGGGTCGAGGGAGCAGGTGGTAGGTCGAAGAGCTGCGGCTATCTTGTCAACATCCTCTGCGTCCAGTGCTCGAAAACGGTCGAAGGTGGATCTGGCGGAGGGCCACGGAGTCTCAAGCTCCTGTACTGTATCAACTGTGGTGGGCAGGTCCCAATCTTGTCTGCAAAATGACTCTGGAAAGCCTCGGCGACGCAATCTTGTCTGCAAAATGACTCTGGAAAGCCTCGGCGGTAAGAGCCCGATCATCATTATTTGGGATGGTAGGGACCATCGTGAGCTGCCTAATTATCTTGAACAATTGGGCCGGGCGTGAGTCTGCAGACGCTATCAAGAAAGCATAATGGGAATGTTTTGCTTCCTTGTTAGCATGCTCATAAGCTTCCATAAAGAGCTTATAAGTTGATTCTGAAGGTCCGTCACAGAGCTTCCTCCACACGCGATCTAGCCGTCTCTTCTCCCACTTCATGGTTCTTAGGTCTTCTGTGAACCACGGGGAACTGCTCAGAGAGGGCGTTTAGGGGCAATCTCGTCGAGAGCGGTGGATAACTTGCTGTTCCAGGTGGTAACTAGCTCCTCAAGCAAGATGCTGACAGGCTCCAGGTCCCTCAGGGCATTCAGGAACCTGGTTGGTTCCATAAGTCCCTTCGCACGAACCCAAATCAGTTCGGCACCCTTGCCGGGGGGTGGTGCTAACTCAACCCAGACTCTTAGAGCACAGTGATCCGACCATGGCACCTCGATTACAGAGGCGATGGACACTTGGACACCCGCAGAGAAAAGCAGATCGAGGGTGTGTCTAGCCCGATGTGTGGGGCCCGAGTTTGTGAGGGAGAGGCCTAGTGACGCCATGGTCGACACTAGGTCCCCTGCTGCAGATGGAAGGGAGGCTGTGTCAGCGTGGACATTGAAGTCCCCCAGCACCACAAGTCTAGGGAACCTCAATGCCCACTCAGCCACAGTCTCCAACAGCAGGGAGAGACTCCTCGCTGGTGCACTAGGTGCTCGGTTGTAGCAACCCAGCCTCCGTTCCAGCCGGGGGGGCGGGGTGCCGCCCCGGGGGTCCCAATTGCTTTGGATCAAGATGCTGGGGCCGATGGACATGCATCACCGACTGACAGTTTGCAATGGGATGACACCTGGCCTTCTGCTTCTGCTTCTGCTTATAAGCCTTCTGCTTATTCGGATGATGAAGGCCAGCTAGATTCCGGATCAGATGATGAATATGAGAAACCGGGAGGTTTCGGTTCACAAGAGAGATTGTTGCCACCAGCTGCAGAGGAAGAGATGGAAACCCAAGTGGAGGCATGTTCCCAGGAAGAGAACGGGCCAGATGGTGCCGGGCGTGCTAGGAGCTTCGACCGGAGGAGTAGTATTGTGGCTATGCGCAGAGATTGGAAGCGGAGTCTGGAGAGATGCTGGTCTCACAAAGGTGGGAATTAAATATACACTCTGTGGGAAAGTTCCTCAGTTGAGCGGCCACGTCGTTGCTGAACAGACGCATCGATGGACTGCTGTTCCCTGGAAGCCATAGTTTGGCCTACCTTGCCAAGTACTATCTTGGGACCTTGCTTAAGCCTTGTACCTTGGATTGCCTTGTTCTTTTCTTCGGACTAAGTTGCCTTGCTTGATTCGCTTTGTTTTTATGGACCTTGCTTTTGAGAGATTCCCTGCTTTTGGATTGCTTTTGGACTTTAATTGCTAACTACCTTGGACTAATTGATCTAACTACTTTTGGACATTTTACCTTTTCACCTGCAAATAATTCGTGCTTAATAAATAGTTAATTGACATTGTCTCCGTGTGTGTGATTAAGGGGCAGGGCCAGGACCCGCGTTGTGACATCGGTACACCAGCAAGAAGGCTACACTCTCCGGGGTTCCCCACATCAGGCCAACACTTTCAATCCCATCTGTTTCCAGTGCAGGGACCGCTCTAAGATGTAACAGGTCACGGGAGAGAATGGCCACTCCCCCTCCCCGCCTCCCATTCCTATTCTGGTGAGTAACAACATAATCAGAGAACGCTAACTTGTGCAGGCAGGTTTCATCGCCATCGTTGATCCAGGTTTCAGTTATGCAGCAAAGATCGACTCGCTGTTCCAAGAAGAAATCCTTAAGAGTTGCGGTTTTATTCCTAACTGAGCGAGCATTTACTAACACCAGAGAGGAAGGGGAGGAAACTGGAAGCCTGTCCCCAGTGTGCCTCGGGATAGGACGCAGGTCAAAGGCATGCCGAGTCTCACATTGACTCGGCATACCTCTCACTTTCGGCCTGTGCCTAATGCTGTACTTCCCCATCCCAGAGATCACTGCAATAGGGGCTTTCACAGGACCTATTGTAGTCCTTACAGGCTTAATTTGCGGCACACCCCCTGAAAAGGGAAATCCGGGGGGGGGGGGACAAACCATTGGAGCTTGGCACACATGGTTGAGTTGTTGCCCTAAAGCCATCCGTTGGACAGGAAAGGCCGCCCATTAAGTTCTTGGGAGAAGCCTTGGCTTTGGTGTGAACTTTTACGGATCTGCCATTCCTTCTAGATCAGACAAAATAATCTTGATAATGACTGGAATTATAGGAAACAGAACTGAAAAACATAGTTTAAGGGGGGAAGGGGTGGGAAGTACAAATATATGTGAGTTTTGTACGTAGGTAAGTTATGTGTGTTTGTAATGTTGTGTTTAATGTGTTTTATTGTGGTTTTATGAGATGTTTGCAAATTGTATTTTATGTACTGTTGTGAGTTGCCCCAAGCCGTTGGGGGGGGGGGGGGGGGGCAGACAAGTGTAAAATAATAAATAAATAAAAAATAAATAATTTAATGTTATGTTTTTAATATTTTGGAAACTCAATAAAATTTATTAAAATTAAAAATCAAAACCCTGAAGTAGACATTATGTACATAGTATCAACTAGTCCTCTTGGACCTTACGGCGGCCTTTGATACCGTCGACCACGACCTGCTTCTCCATCGCCTGGCGGCCTCCGGGATCCAAGACAGAGCTCTGGCCTGGCTGGAATCGTTCCTGCGAGGCCGCTCGCAGCGGGTCGAGTGGCAGGGTCAAGTCTCTTTGAAAAACGAATTGGAGTGTGGAGTCCCTCAGGGTGCCATTCTATCTCCCACCCTCTTTAATATCTACATCCAGCCCCTGGCTAATATTGCTAGAGCCATGGGTTCTCCTGCTACCAATACGCAGACGACACGCAGCTGCTCTTGAAACTTGACCCAGGGTCATCATCAGTACCGGACAGTTTCAGCCTAGGATTGAGGCGGTGACGAGCTGGCTCAGGGCATATAGACTCAAGATCAACCCGGCTAAAACGGAGATCCTCTGGCCGGGTCGTCCCGACCCCGCCCACCACTTCCACTCTTCGAGGGCGAGTCCCTGGCTCCAGCCCCGGCGGTGAAAAGCCTGGGAGTGATCCTAGACGAAAATCTCACGATGGAGGCCCAGATCCAGGCTGCAGCTAAGGGCGCCTTTTTCCATCTCCGTAGGGCCCGTCGGCTGGCTCCCTACCTTCCACCAGAGGCCTTGAGAACAGTGGTCCATGCCACTGTCGTCTCACGCCTCGACTACTGCAACGCCCTATATGTGGGCCTCCCCAGACAACAACTAAGAGGCTGAAACGTATCCATAACGCCGCAGCCAGACTCATTACTGGGTCATCAGTGAGGGATCACATTTTCCCCATTCTTAAAGAACTTCACTGGCTGCCCCTAGAGTTCAGAGCCCTTTACAAACTCCTGGTGCTCACCTTTAAAGCCCGGCACAACATTGGGCCTTCCTATCTGAGTGACCGGCTGACGGCCCAATGCAGCGAGAGGCCAGCACGCTCCATCAACGGTGACCGCCTGACTACCCCTGGAGTGCGGGAGGCTAGACTGGCGGAAACTCGGCGGAGAGCCTTCTCCGTCGCGGCCCCTTCGACTTGGAACTCACTGCCGCCCACCCTCAGAGCCTCTCCGACTCTATCTGGATTCTGGCCAGCCTTGAAGACCTGGCTCTTCCGCCTAGCGTTCGGGACTGGCTCGGTACCCTGGACTACCTGAGCCACCCCTCCTGTTCATATTCCATGTTTTTAAACTGTTGTACATTGTTCACCCTAGGGTTTTAACTGTTGTAAGTCGCCCGGAGCACCGCCGGTGGAGGGCGACTCACAAATATTAAAGTATTATTATTATTATTATTATTATTATTATTAACTATGAGATGAAAGTCTGGTGTTCTAACATTGCATTCCTACCATGGTATTACCTTTCTATGGTGGGGAACTGCATGCTCTCAGGAGACAATTCTATTTCAGAATTAATGGAAATGTTCATATTTGTTTTTCCATATATCTTGTTTCCTCTCTATCTCTTTCTCTTCCCCTCCCTCCTTCCATCTCAGAAGGAGGGAGGGTAGCTTTTATCTCTGAGAATGTAATCTTATATGCAAATTACAGCATTTCTCTAAGTGGAATCCTATATATTTGACTTATCTGCAGCCTGGCGCATTAAACTTGAGATTTCCTTCCCTCAAATATTAATCAAATGGATTGGGATAGACTAGTTGAAATGGTACAAGTATGCACACGATTGGACTACAAATCCACCGTGTGCTGATGTTAGCATTGCCAAAGCCAACTATATATTGTGGGGTAGCTATTGGGATGATGTTGTAATGTGTAGTAGGGATGGAAATAATATTTATAATCACTTACTTCCAGGCTGAAAAACAAATGTCTTGCTAGTCAGGAAACTTTGGAAAATTGTTACACCAGTGAAGGTTTTGAGTTTCCCCTTGGGTAGTGTGTGAAGCTAGAAAGGTGTTGTGAAGGAACTATTTTGTCAAGAAAAAGTGTTTCCTATGTAGATAATGGGATGGGGTGGATGGAAAAGGGGTAGGTTTCTTTTTTACACAAGCCACTCCCATATCCACACGCATACACAGATTTTCCTCTGCAGGGCAATTTTTCCTTAACATTTAAGGAGATTTGAACAGTAATTTTCTCCCACAGCAGGAAGAAGACTATTGCAATTATTCTTCCTTGCATGTGGGAATGAAATCGTCAAGGAATTATAGCACTGCTATTTAACGGACATGACATTTTAAGGTACAAGAAAGGTCCACTGATTGTCCAATGTTTTGTGATAGCAAAGCTGGGAGGTCTCTGTGGTCCAAATCTCCTTACTCTGGGAAATACAGTATGACCCCAAAGATATAGGTTTTCTACTTCTTATGAAACAATGAGACTGTGTGACATCTCATCTGATTCTGTCTTACTTCCAAGCAGTGCAAATAGCATATAATGGTTTCTTTAAAAACCACATTTCTATAATTTAGATCAAAATAATCCAGTTGCCAAAGATAAGGGACCCTGACAAAGAAGGAAAAGAGAACTTTTGGTCATCCAGAGGAAATTGCCATTTGACGCAGCTAAACTTGATGGTGACAATGATGGCTGGATCTATCAATTAATTTCTTCATGTGGGATTTAGGTTTTTCACTAACTTTGGTGAGGCTCACCTCTCCTTTTCCGCCGACAAGTAGCACACTCTTGACAGGCTACCTGCAAACGGCTAGATAATACTTTCTTGAAGCCCATTTTAAAAAAGATGTGCATAAGCCATACTTACATATGTTCATGCCATCAACAAGGTTCCAGCCACAAAAAGAAATAATGGTCAGTCTGAAGTCTTTTTTTTTGTATGCCCAACAGCATAAATCATGCAAACCTACACAATTAAATTCACCAAGCCCAACACTGCTTCTTTATGGCAGTTAACCAGGAGCTTTGTACGTTGATATTTGCCCTGGAGGGCTATGATAGATAGCTTGCATTAGTTTTTGGCATGAGAGAAGGTATATCTCACAGACCCAGCTTGTAAGCACTAGGGAGAAAGCCTTCTCTTCTGTGGCCCCCCGTTTTTGGAATTCCCTCCCGGGAGAGATTAGAAATGCCCCCTCACTGGAATCCTTTAAGAAACAACTGAAAACCTGGTTTTTCCATCGGGCCTTTGGAGATTAGACTCCCAAATGCCCCCGTTTTTTACAAGACCTCTTTCCCCCTATATGATCCTTTATGTTTTGACACTACTTCAGTTATCTCCCCTGAGTTTTTAAACACTTTATATTGATTGATTGATTGATTTTATTATTTATGAGTCGCCCTCCACGTCAGTGCTCCGGGCGACTTACACATAAAACACATAAAAGAGTTCAATAGTTAAAAGCTAAAAGAATAGGAAAATTAATTAAAATAGTTCCAGTAACTCAGGCTAAGTCTGGAAGGTGTCCTTAGCCTTTCGGAAGAGCCAGGTCTTCAGTGCGGTCAGGAACTATATGTACATGTGGCTTGCCCTGTCGTTTCTGTTTTAGATTCATTTATGTTGTTGTATTTTTAAAGATGTATTTTATTGTGTTTATTGTTTTTATTGTGTTTATTGTTTTCTGATGTTTTTGATATTTTCTGTGATTTGTTTTTCGGGCACGGCCCCATGTAAGCCGCTCCGAGACCCCTTTGGGGAGATGGATGCGGGTTAGAAATAAAGATTATTATTATTATCATTATGTCTTCTAAAAAATGACAGCCTTAAAGATGGTTTGCTTAGGTTTGTACAATGGGCTACACATTTCATAGGCAAGAAATGCAGGCGTAGGTTAAGAAATAGACATGCAGTCCTTCTGATTGTCTTGATGCATGTACCCAAGTTGATAGGATGCTATTATGAGAGAATATGAAGAAACATAATGGTCAGGCAAGTCTGCATTTGATCACTCTATTTAGCACATGTTCTTAATGTAACATATATAAAACAGGAATAAACTTAGAGGAAAGTGGCATGAAAATTGAAAGAAGAAATATTACAATTTAAGATATGTTCATGACACCATACTACTAGCTGAAAACAGCAAAGGCCTGGAACAATTATTGAGGTAAGTTAAAGAAGAAAGTACAAAGGCAGGTTTACCATTTAATATTGAAAAAATGAAAATAATGAGGAGAAATATTTTACATAACTTTATGTTATAACTTAGGGATCTCTCATAATAGGGGTTACTCACTATGGGTTGCAGTTGACTTGTTGGCAGTTATCAACATGAAAACCCCTCATAGGATGTTTCAGTATAAGGTAAGAAACTGGATTCATAAATACTCACTTGGAAAGAAAATTGACCTTTTCTTCTTCTTTCCATGATATAAATAAAGTGGGACAAATAAAATGACATATTACCCCCCCCCCTTCATATGATTCAAAATCCGATGGGTGGAGACATTGAAGTAACTTTGACTTGAACATTATCAACTTATACGCTTCTTTCAGTGTGACACTTTTGCATGTTTGTTGACAAAGAAATCTCAAAGAGAAGTTGTCGTTGCTATGAAACCTAGCCCTATATTGAACAGATAGCACATAATTTTTTTGCACCTCCACTCTGCTATAAAGATGGTATCTTGAAGAAATCTACTCCGTTAGCTTTGTGATGAACAAAAGATGTATTCGCTTTTAAAAATAATCCTTCTGCATTTTTTATATTCATAACACAAAAGTATAATGTATCTATTCAATTAATTATATCAGAATTCAGCCACACAGATGGGGAATTAGATCTCTTGCCAGCCCATGGAAGTATTATATTTATTCATCTACTAACCTTTACTAATAAATAGTATCAACTGGTTTTTTATATTGGGAAGTATGCATTTAAAAGTGTGTGCATTTAAAAAGAGTTGCAAATCCCTAATCTTTGAATTGTCCACTGTGATTATGGCAGATCTACACTGACCACTAAATTGAAGCTGATCTAGCATGGTGTGCACTGGATTGGTTCTGTTAAGGTTCAGACAGACATTTCCCAAGACATTGCAAAAGTGAGAGGAAGTCCTCACTGCCCAGCAGTGGTGAATATGTTTCACTGCCACTGAATACCCACCCAGACATTCCCCTCCCTTCTTCCATGTTGCTGCAGTCTCCAACCATGACATGAGTCCTTCCTGTCAGTCATCACCTTCAGTGATGACAGAGGGGTGATGAGGAAAGGGGAAGGTGGGAGAGGAGGAATCTTCACCTCTCCCATTATTGCGACCTGCGCTAAGCTTGGTGTCAGGATTGGGAGACTTGAGCTTGGGTGAAGTTCAAGCTCCCAGCCTGGCATGAGATTGCATCGACCTTTGCCCTAGTTCTTGGGTGACCTTGGGCTCCAGTTATATAAGACTGTGCTGAGTCATGTGGAAGTGAGGTAACTTCCACATGTGTGCAAGGCTGCAGGGGGAAGTGATGTAACTCCTCTGAGCCTGGACATTGGACAATTGGACTCCTAATGCTGATTCATGGGGCCATGAGGTCACATCCCTTTGGACTATGGGATATGCTGAATCACCGGATATGGTGCAACCCTACCTGGACATTGCATGGGCGATGGGAGGGGGGGTTGGGGTATATAAGTTGTGTTTTGGTGGCGGGCAGGTGCTTTTGCTTCACATGTGTCGTACCTGCAATAAAATCGTGTTGGACCGTGCTTTCAATCTACGCGTGATCCTTACCGAGAGTTGGAGAGTCGTTACACTTGGCCTGTTTATATTGAATTTTCATGCTTACATTTATGTACTCGTGTTAAATTACAGGCCTCATTTTTGTTGAAAGGGTCTAGTTGCAGTTTGGGGGCTGGGTTGTTATTTTTGCTCTGGTTGGGAGGGGCTCACTCTCTCTGTTTCCTTCCTCCAATCATCACCCAGCAATTTCCCTCCAAATTGGTGTTCCCATCTAATCAGCACTTATCATTTTTCCCTCCAAAAAGTTACCTCAGAGTCCCAGCCAATCAGGCTCTCAGGATTTCCCTCCAATTCCAAAGTTTATAAAAGGGGGAAACCTTTCTGAGTTTACTTCAGTGACCATCAGGGATTTCAACGCTGCAGGGACTGGTGACTGAGTTTTCAGGTGCTTCAGCCCTGACTTGCCATTTCCCTTTAGATAATAACAATTACTGCTGGAGTCCATCCGCTTATTCCAAGCATATTGGAAGGTTTCGGAGGAAAGTGTGGGACTCCAGTCGCCTTCGGCCAGCCCTGGATTTGTTATAGGAAGGACGTTCGACCTTCACTTTTATGGGAATTCAGGAGCTGGGGCCTTTAGCCATCCGTGGTTATCGACCAGAGAGAGAAGAGAAGGAGAGCGCCAGCGTACATCGCCTACGGACTGAGCAAAGGGACTGAGTAAGCCGAACTTTGTCATCCAGCTCCTTTGATTTTGTAACTTGCCAATTCTCGGTCACTTGCAGTTGTGACTTTGCAGAAATAAATACTGTTAACTGTTTTAAAGAGCCTTGGTCCTTGGACCTTGTGACAACTCTCTCCCTAAAAGGAAGGCATCCGTTAACCCCTGGGCATAGGACCTTTATAGCAATCCCAGTCACTCATTTATAGGCCCAGGGGGCGGCATACCCATCTTAGATCATGCCATCATCCTGGCTGACATCACTCCAGATGATGGAAGACTGAAAGAACTCATGTTGCAATTGAAGAACACCATAACATAGAGGTCAGGAGGAAACAGTGACTGCAATCTCATATCACTTGAGTTTAGGAAACATGGGACAGAAGTGGGAACAGTTGCAGCCAGTTCCGCTCATAGTATCTTGCTACAGCAACTAAAGCAGCCTCTTTTGCTAAACACAAGCTTAGAAGAAAGCATAGAACTACTTCCTGGTAGTTTGGTTGAGAAGCTGCAAATAACCTATCCAATGCTTCCTCTTTTAAAAATAAAATGCAATAAAGTTGTTTATTTGTTCAGTCACTTCAGGTTCTTCACGACCTCATGGACCAGCCCACGCCAGAGCTCCCTGTCAGACGTCGCCACCCCCAGCTCCTTCAAAGTTAAACCAGTCACTTCAAGGATACCATCCATCCATCTTGCCCTTGATCTGCCCCTCTTCCTTTTTCCTTCCATATGCAAAATAATAGTCTGCATACAAACTATTCAGCCATTTTCTGCTAAAGAATATCCATTCAAGTGCAAAGAAAGGGGAAGACACTGACAGTTTCAACCTCTTCAGTTTTACAAATGAAATTCAAAATGCCTCATAAGAAATCACTGAAAATAGGCTTGAAAAGAAGGGGAAGTATGGAGCAAAAGAAGTTAATCTGTAACGCTCTGCCTCCTTGCTGAGCTAATGAGACACTGCCCAGGAGAAGGGAGGCAAGGTGGACCTCCTTAACTAAATGATGATTAGAGCAGATCTCGCCAGTAAGCGTGGACCATTTGCTGCTTTGTAAGGATACTTCTGTCCAATAAATAGACCTGTTAGTGTTCTGGAAATGACTTTGGTGCCTGAATAAGCTAGTAATCGTGGGGGAAACCAGGCCACAATCATCTTCTGAAGAGTGAGATTTGTCGCACACTATAGGCCTATGTTAAGAAAAAAAGTCTATTTATCTCACCCTGCAACTTTTTTTTATATCTCTATGGTAGAGGCAGAAGCAGGGCCCTTTAACAATAAAGTAAAGGTTAATACTGCAATTCCACTTTACAATGACAATGAGGAAAATGTTTCATTCATCTCAGCAATGAAATGACTTCAATTGGCCATTTCTAATCCATAATTTCTGCAGCGATTTTGCCTACCAGCAATCCACTTATAAATGTATGCGATAATGGTGCTCTCCCATAAGAATGTGGCATTGCTAGTTTTATCTGGGAGGGAAAAAAATCAAAGTTGTTTTTATTTCTGGACTATGTTTACTATAGATATTTGTATTTAAGTCAACTTCATGTATAAATCAAGGACTGATATTTGAGGAAAAACGGCTTTTCATGTGACATGTCAAGGGGCAAATTATGGTTCAGTGTTAATTTTTTTTAAAAGAAGCCATCCTCTTCTATGAATTAAGAAGGAGTGTTGAGAGACAAGAACTTAGGTCCACCTCAAGACAACCTTAAAAAAGGACTAGCTTGGTGGAGTAGCACCAAAGAGCCACTCCTGCCAATATTTTTCCACTTAGGCATTTAAAAAAAATGAAGCAGTGTTGTCCAATAGAGAGTAGAGGTTGATCAGTACTTCTCTCACCTTTTGCCTCTATACTCAGAAAAGGGAATGGTTCTATTTTTATTGAGTAAAGGTGCAGTGTTTACGTTGACCTGAATATACAGTAAGTTGATCCAGTTTTGGGGGGTTGAGTTTTTTAGACCTATACTGTATACATGAGTATATACTGTAAATTTGTGAAGTACATCGAATTCACATGTGGCTGTTTTTCTGTGTATAAATATTGTTTATTACACAGAGAATGCTGTTTCCTATGTAGAAAATAGTGTTTTCTACAGAAAACAACCATGCGCATTTCTTGTATGCTACCATCTGCAAATACCTTTTGAAAATAGTGCAGTTTCTGAAGAACTTTTCAGAAAGTGCAAGATATGGCTAAAATGTCCCATGGCTTCCTTTGAGATGAAACTTGCAAATAATTACATCCCTGATCCATGGCCTTTATATAAGGACCTCATCACATTAGCCAGGAGCTCCAGGTGGTGCAGTAGGTTAAACCCCTGTGCTGGCAGGACTGAAGACTGACAGGTCGCAGGCTCAAATCCGGGGAGAGTGCGGATGAGCTCCCTCTATCAGCTCCAGCTCCTCACGCGGGGGCATAAGGGAAGCCTCCCACAAGGATGATAAAACATCAAAACATATGGGCATCCCCTGGGCAACATCCTGGCAGACGGCCAATTCTCTCACACCAGAAGCGACTTGCAGTTTCTCAAGTCGCTCGTGACATGACGAAAATAAAATCACATTAGCCAGAGGAAGTGTCCTGCTTTGCCAGCAAACTGAGGCATTGCTCCCTTGTGGTGTCGTTTCTCCCATCATCACACATGGGAAGTGTCCATTGGATAAATAGAACAAGGGCAGGTACCTAAAACACACGTATGCTAACACAAGTTGGTGTCTATACTCAATATTGTGAAGCAATAAACATTGACACAAAGTCAATTATATCAAAAAGCAAGTTGTAATCAATATCCCATACATTGGGTAGCTTAGTACTCTGTGGTAGTAATTCTGTCAATTAATATCCATATAATCAGCATAAGCAATTATCATAGGTATTCAATATACAGTCATGAATATACAAAGAGTATAAGCTGGTCAGACTGTTAATAAGGCAATCCTAAACAGTCAATACATATATGAAAAGACGCCTTAATTACACTCTAATGGTAGAAATAATATAGAATATCAAAACATCTCAAATAAATCCTCATATATTAGCATGAAGTAAAGGACAAGTCATTCAGAAGATGAAAACGCGATGGGAATTCCCATGCTGTTTGTCCCGGTATGCTACTTGTGGCTCACAGCGTGCGCTGTTAGTAAAGCCTGTGTTGGGCTGCAAAGTAATGCCGTTCCTAGTTCATGTAAATAATCAAAATAAGCGTTCGTAAAGGCAGTGTAGTCACTTACAGGAGGCTATAATGTCGCCAGGGATAATCTCTATGATGGAGAAGTGTGCCAGGAGCTCCTGTAGTCTGGATATGCCGTAAAGGTCGCAAAATGCTGCAAACGAATGTGGAAACGAAAAAAAGCCGCGGAATGCGGTGTCTCTTTGCAGGGGCAGCAAGGATAGCGTAGAAGGTAGCAGGGTAATGAGTCGTCCTGGGAGTTGAGGAAAAGATGGTGGGAACTGCACGGGGGTCTCCTTCGTCGAATGAATGCCAAGGCGTCCCTATCTTCCATAGAGGATTGAATGACCTACTATTTCTGATGCATGAACGCCTCTCTACACCTGGTGAATTACCCTGATGAAGCCCCTAGGGGGCGAAACGGTGACGAAGCCGGCCTTGCATTGACAGCGCCGTCGGGCTGCCCTACTCCGGACGAAGGAGACCCCCGTGCAGTTCCCACCATCTGTTCCCCAACTCCCAGGAAGACTCATTACCCTGCTACCTTCTACGCTATCCTTGTTGCCCCTGCAAAGAGACACCGCATTCGCTTTTTTTTTTCGTTTCCGCATTCGTTTGCAGCATTTTGCGACCTTTACGGCATATCCAGACTACAGGAGCTCCTGGCACACTTCTCCATCATAGAGATTATCCCTGGCGACATTATAGCCTCCTGTAAGTGACTACACTGCCTTTACGATGTCAATGTTTATTGCTTCACAATATTGAGTATAGACACCAACTTGTGTTAGCATATAAGTGTCCTTTAGAGCCAGCACAACATGGGCAGGCTCACATGTTTGGAGATAAGCTTTCTACAACTCTTCCACTTGAGTTATGAGTAGGACCTCCTCTGGAAGTCCAGTGGCATCATGTGATGGGGGGCATGCCCATCCATTGCTGGACTGGCAGGGTAGTGTCCTAGGATGCTAAAAAGCCCTGTGTGATAAAGCCATAAGTGTCAGTGATTAAATTCCCACTGATTCTAAGAGTCTCTTCTAACTGGGACCAATAATTAGATTCTGGAGGAGGATGGGATAATCAACAACTAAAGAAATTGACTTTGGAGGTTTCCAAATTGTACAGAGAACCTTTGAGTGCTTTCCACATGAAGAAAGAGGCAACAGAGTGCTCCAGACTAGCCTGGTTCCCTTCCTCATGTGTCAAGTTACTCTTCTTTTTAATGCTTTAATAGGGCTTATAACAGTTACCAAGTTAATACTGCACTGTATTGTAGCACTATCTAAAATATTCAACTATGTTGAAGAAGTTTAAATAACCCCTCCCTCTCAATACTCATCCACCATTATGTTCTGGGGAATGGGGAGTCAAGTCTTTTACATACACTTTCAGTAGGAACAACACTACATTATCATCTAGTGCTTTTTACTGAAAGTAAAGAAACCAGTGAAACTTTTGTTCAACTTTTCCTACTGAAGAATATTCAGTTTGGTTCCTTGCACATAGGACATACATTTCGGGGAGGCCATCTGGGGTCAGCTGTAAACTGATAATTCTCAAGCTCATTTTACACTGCATATTTTACACTGCAATTTAAGTACAACATTCTTATTCACTCAGGGGTTTTTGCATTCAGCAAGCACATTTCCAACCAATTTTTGGAGTATTTTTTAAAAATAATCAACCCAGTATGCTCTATGTCAGACTCTCTCTAAAATGTTATGCTCCACATGAAGAGAACAAGAGTTGTAAGAGTATGCTTAACCTGTGCTTTTCCCTCATATGTTTAAGTGAACTCTATCTTTAGCACCGAAACATGGCTATAGAGAGGGCAAGATTGTGAGGAAGCAGGCAATTTTTTCATTTCTTCAGTCTTGCTGCACAATAGTATTTCCCTTTCTGCAATACAGCCAGGGATTACTTCCTTAATCTCTCTGCCTCCATCAATTCACTAATAGCTCATGTTCAAGAACAATAAAGTATGGAATCAGAACCGCTTCCTGTGAAGAGACAGTCATCAAACAGACATCTTTATTAGATTTAATAAGGCAAATATTGAACATCAAGAAAATAAGTGATCATTAAATCTCGATAAATAGGCATGAGCCAGATTCCACTCCGATCTCACAGCTATAATAAATATCTTTAGGGTGTTTTATTTAATATCTTCCTGCCCACATATATTAAAATGATGCATATTTTGGAGTCCTGATATAAAACAGAACCTAAGCTGCCTAGCCATCAATCAGATGCTAAGTTGTAGTTAATAGCCTTCCCTGGGGGAAACTGCAGGCAAATAGTTATGAATTTGGCAATATGGAGCCTTTATGCAGTTACATTGGAGAATTCATTCTGCTTCCATTTCCTGGGAGAAAAATAGGCAGTTGTGACAGAAGGCAGGATTGGGGAGTCGGCGGGAGGTAAGTGTGTGCGGGGGAGGCTCCAAACTAAATGTGTGAATGCATTCCCAGTTCAGAACAAATATTGTATCTCCCTTTGTTTTAAGGTAAAATGAAGACAAGCACATCAAGGGGGAAAAAATCTGAAAGCCGTCAACTATCACAATATAACTAGAGTCCACAATTTATTGTCCAGTCAAACCTAGAAGGTCTAGGTCGAGATTTTGTCCTTCTTTACTTTTTTAAAGGGTTTCCCACACATTACACTATATTGTGCAGTGACCATGGAGTACTACTTAAATATAGGGGGAGGGGGAAATAGCTGAATGTGATTTATAGGAATGCAAAACCTAGCAAAAGGTTTATTACATTTACTCTGGTTGCTCATGTTATTAACATATTCTTATACAGAAATCTTTCCATGATGCCTAGAATCCGGTTGATATCATACATCTGTATAGATTGATAAAGAGATAGATCACAGATTAGCAAAGGCATATAGTGCATTGGGAAGGCTTCACAAAAGAGTCTGGAGCAACAAGCACCTGAGCACCAAAATCAGTGTGTACAGAGCTATTGTACTGTCTATTCTCCTTTATGGGTCTGAAACATGGGTCACCTATCGTCAACACCTACGACTCCTCGAACGCTTTCATCAGCACTGTCTTTGCACAATCCTAAATATACACTGGACTGACTATGTGGTTAATGTTGGTGTCCTTGAGCAAGCAGGGATCACCAGCATTGAGACCATGCTATTGAGAACACAGCTGCGCTGGGCAGGGCACGTCTCTAGGATGGAGGGCCACTGCCTCCCAAAGATACTACTCTATGGTGAACTCGCCACGGGTCAGCGCAAGAGAGGCGCCCCCAAAAAGAGATATAAGGACTCCCTGAAACAACATCTCAGGCTCGGCCAGATTGATCACCAACAATGGTCCACCCTGGCCTCACATCAGGAGGCATGGAGAGGCACTATCCACAATGCTGCGGCCTCTTTCGAGAAGACACGCCGAATGGGTCTCAAAGAGAAACGACAACACATAAAGAACCCCAACTTGGAAACAACATCACCCAAGGAGACTTTCTGCTGTGCTTTCTGCAACCAAACTTACCTCTCTCAGATTGGCCTTTTTAGTCATCAACACGTTTGTAGAAAGCGTGGGATGAGTCCTTCCTACGAATCTTCGTTCGCGAAGTAATGTCGAGAGACATAGATACTTGAGACCCCGTGGCCCTTCGCCGGGCCCACCCTCGACCGGTTTCGGCCACTGGACGCAGATGCTGTTGATAAGATAGTGACTGCAACTCGGCCTACCACCTGCTCCCTCGACCCGTGCCCCTCCTGGCTTGTTAGATCGTGCCTGGAGGGGTTACGTGGGCCTCTGTTGAACATCGTAAACAGCTCCCTTGAGCAAGGAGTCTTTCCAGAGTGCTTAAAAGAGGTGGTGGTAGCTCCATTACTGAAGAAACCGTCACTAGACCCGGCGGTTCCCTCCAACTACCGACCAGTGTCGAACCTTTCGTACCTGGGGAAGGTAGTTGAGAGGGCAGTAACGGAGCAGTTGCAGTCCTTCTTAGATGATGCAACATGGCTAGACCCCTTCCAGTCCGGCTTCCGTTCGGGGCACAGGACGGAGACGGTTCTGGTCTCCATCACATACCAACTCCGCTGCCAGCTCGACCAAGGCGGGTCTGCGCTGCTCGTGTTATTGGACCTCACGGCAGCGTTTGACACGGTCGACCACAATCTATTGATCCACCGCCTGGCCGTGGCTGGAGTGGGGGGACCGCCCTTAAATGGCTGACCTCCTTCCTCCACCAGCGGTCTCAGCGTGTGAGGAGGGGCGAGGTGGTCTCCGAGGGCTCCCCACTACTCTGTGGGGTCCCCCCAGGGGGCCATTCTCTCCCCTCTGTTATTTAACATCTACATGCAGCCGCTTGCACAGCTGGTGCGGAGTTATGGGCTGGAGTGTCACCAGTACGCTGACGACACCCAGCTCATTCTGAGGATGGAGGGCAGGCCGGGTTCTGTCCCCGATAATTTCCAACACTGCCTCGAAGCCGTTACTGGATGGCTGCGAGCCAGTAGGTTGAGGGTGAATCCCGGCGAAGACGGAGATCTTGTGGCTGGGTCGCCGGGTGATGTTAATGTCCAGCTTCCGAGCCTGGACGGTGCGGTGTTATGCCCATCGCCTTCCGTAAAGAGCCTGGGGTCCATTTGGACTCCCAGCTGACCATGGAGGCCCAGGTCTCTGCGGTCAGCAAGATCGCTTTTTCATCTGCGACAGGCAAGGAGGCTGGCCCCCTATCTCTCCCGGAACGATCTGGCCACGGTGATCCAAGCCACAGTCATCTCAAGGCTGGATTACTGCAACGCGCCACGTTGGCCTTCCTCTGTCGGTGACCTGGAAGCTCAGGCTAGTGCAGAACACTGCCGCCCGGCTCCTGTCTGGCACGCCAGCTGGCGCCACATAACACCTGTTTTGCAGGATCTGCACTGGCTGCCAATTGAGCACCGGATCACCTTCAAAGTGTTGGTCCTCACCTTTAAGGCCTTACACGGCCTGGGGCCAGCGTATTTGAGGGACCGTCTCACCCCATATTGTCCTCCGAGATCACTTCCGGTCTGAGGACTCCAATCTCCTGGAGATACCTTCAGCTAAACTCGCAAGGCTGACTGCTACCCGCCGGAGGGCGTTCTCTGTCATAGCACCTACGCTGTGGAACGCCCTCCCGGCCGGAACTCGGGCTATGAAGGACTTGCTCCCGTTTAGACGGGCCTGTAAAACATACCTGTTTAAGCAGGCCTTTGGTGAGTAAGTCCTGCCCATGCCCCGCCATCTATTCGTTCTTCTGAGGATGATGTGCTTTTCATTGTTTTAACTGTGTTATTAATTACTGTACTGCTGTTGTTTTTAATTGTTTTTAACTGCTTATTGCCTGTATTTTACTGTGCCCTTCGGCTCCTGTAAGCCGCCGCGAGCCTCAGGGAGTCGGCGGCATAGAAGCCCGAATAATAAATAAATAAATAAATAAATTCTCCCACAGATGTGTTTGTACTTTTATGCCTGTTGTGTATACATTTATGAGTTATGTAAACAGACACCCACAACTGTAACCCATTTGCCTCCCTGAACCTGCAAGATCTATGTAAGGCTATTGATGACTTGGACATCTCTCCATCATAGGGTTGACACAAGTCAAGGTTGACATGACTGCAGTTAATAATAGCAAAATCCTATTGTTAGTCCCAACTTGAGTAGAACCATTGAATAACCGATTCAGTGAATTTATTCTAATTGATTAGGGCTGATGGGAGCTGTTATTCATCAAAACTTAGATGGCCACATATCCCTTTGCAACACACAATCTATATCACCTAACCAAATGAAATGCTGAGACACTAGGAGATGCATTCCTGAAGAAATGGATAAAATGCTATCATTTGAAGGCCTGCCTTTCTCTGAGAAATGTAGACAACTCCATGAAATCTGTACATATGTAGAACACACAGAAGAGCAGCTTCACATTTGAACTGCGAAAAAACATTTGGTCAATAGGAAATCATTTCTCATGTTTTTAAAAGTACTAGCAAAAGGAATTATGTGTTTCAGCTAACCAAACACCAGGAGAAAACAATTACAGCATTTAATCCATAAAAGGTTTTAAACCAGTGGTTCTCAACCTTTCTAATGCCGTGACCCCTAAATAAGGTTCCTCATGCTGTGGTGACCCCCAACTATATTTTCGTTGCTACTTCATAAATAATTTTGCCACACTTATGAATTCTAATGCAAATATCTAATATTCGGGATGTATTTTCATTTTTACAAATTGAACATAATTAAAGCATAGTGATTAATCACAAAAACAATGTTTGGGAGAGTATGGAAACGGATGATGGGATTTGCAGTACCTTCAATCCAGTCATCTCTGACTTCCACAGACCACTGAGACCCCCACAAATTACAGAACTGGACCAAACTTGGCACAGAAAACCCACATGACCAACAGAAAATACTGGAGGGGTTTGGGAAGAAATGGCAGTGATTTAGGGGAGATGTAGTTCACCTACATTTGGAGAGAACTGAGAACCCAAGCAACCCTGGATCTGGACCAAATTTGGCACAAATACTCAATATACCCAAATTTGAATACTGGTGGGGTTGGGGGGATTGATTTTGTTATTTGGGAGTTGTAGTTGCTGGGATTTATAGTTCACCTACAACCAGAGCATTTTGAACTCCACCAACAATGGAACTGAGCCACATTTGGCACACAAACTCCCATGACCAACAGAAAATACAGGAAGGGTTTGGTGAGCATTGACCTTTAGTTTTGGAGTTGTAGTTCACCTACATTTGGAGAGCACTCTGAACCCAAACAACCCTGGATCTGGACCAAATTTGGCACAAATACTCAATATACCCAAATTTGAATACTGGTGTGGTTGGGGGGATTGATTTTTATCATTTGGGAGTTGTAGCTGCTAGATTTATAGTTCACCTACAATCAAAGATCAATTTGAACTCCACCAACAATGGAATTGGACCAAACTTGGCATACAGAACTCCCATGACAAAAATACTGGAGGGGTTTGGATGAATATGGACAACAGATGATGCGATTGAAAGTACTGCAAATGCCATAATCTGTTATACTTAACAACTGATGTTAGCTGCGTTATGAACTTACTTTGAAGATGAAGTACCTTTGATGACTAGAATGCACTGGGGGCGAGGGAAAGACCCTCCGTCGCCTGCACTCTTGTGGCCCCTGCAGCCTGCATGGATGGCCTTGAGGAGAGTCAGAGGCCCTTTGTTCACCCTCCACGCATCCCTTTTTGCACCGCTTTTGGTGCTTTTGCTGGCCCCACAGCCTGTGGGAAGGTGGGGTAGGCGGCAGGCTCTTTGTTCTCTCCCCAATGCCTTTTTTGCACAACTTTCAGCGCCAGGGCGGAGGCTGGCCCTTTGCTTTCTCCCCCTGTATTCGCTTGTCCCATGCACGTTGCGGGAGGAGAGGAAGCAGCAAAGCAGCTATTCGTGCCACTTTGGGGGATCCACCCCCAAGCGTTCCTTTTTTCGCCACTTTTGGCACTTTGCTGGCCTTGCAGCCTGCGGGGAAGGTAGAGGAGGCATCAGGCCCTATGTTCCTCTCCCGATGCCTTTTAAAATGCGAGTTTTGGCACTACAGCGGCCCCATGGCCAGTGGGGAAGACAGGGGAGAAAGCAAGGGCTAGCCTCTGCCCCTGCCCTCCCTCCCCATGGCAGAGCACTGAAAGTTGTGCAAAAAGGCAGTGGGGAGGGAGCAAAGGGGCTGCCGCCTCCCTACCATCAACCAAACACAACAGGCGCGCCCCGGAGAGAGAGGGAAGAGACATGTACGAAGCAGGGGGCTCGCTCGCCCCTTGCTTAGCCCTTCTTTCTCTCTCTCTGCCTCGAAGCTGCGGCGGAGAGGCGCAAGGAGGTGTGTTGTGACGCTCTCTCTCTCTCTCTCTCTCTCTCAAGCACCAGGGGAAGGGAGGGAAGGCAGAGAGAGAGAGAAAAAAGGGTAAGCAAAGGGGAGAACAAGCCCCCCACTTCGTACATGTTTATTCCCACTTCGTAAATGCGCGAGGCCGCGCATCCTCGGAAGGAAGGCGCGATGGGACGGAGCTGCCCCTTCCTTGCCCCAGACACCATGTTCCCGGGCAGAAATTGCCAGAATGGTGCTCCCCCCCCTCTCCCCCGGTGCAAACCCATGCCGCTGCTTCTGCTTGCCACTAAGTCGCAAATTCCTCCTGAACACTTTTTGCCACCTTCGAGGCCGGCAGGGACGAGAGGCAAACTTTTCCCCAAGACACGTGTTTACCTCCTCCTCCTGACTCCCGCAGGAAGAGGAGGAGGAGCCAACCAGAAGCACCTGGCTGCTTGGCTCACACAGGAGCCGGCAGCCATTTTCGAGAGGCAGAGGGGGCGGGGCCAACCGAGGCGTCTTCGTGACCCCCAGAAAATGCCCCCGCGACCCCCCTGGGGGTCGCGACCCCCAGGTTGAGAACCACTGTTTTAAACGCTTAGTGATTGTTTGACATGCTTTCCCTCTTTCTTCTTCCTTGAGAAGAATAAATGATAATCAATGGTAAACTCATTATTATCAGTTCCTCTCTAATAACCTCTGTGTACAAATGGGTATTTCAAGGAAAGTCATCAGAATAGTGATGGGGAAATGGGACCAAATTGAAGGGCAGAGGTGAGATTGGCTGTCCATGTCAGGGTATTCCTGATTCTGTTTGTAGTTTAGCACTAGGGACAGAAGAAGAGGAAAAATAAGATGTTTCTTCATGTGCTCAGAAGCCTCAGTACATGCATGAAGGGGTTAGCTGTTGTTTTAACATGTTGGCTTATGCATGGGCCTGAAGGAAACAATCACATTAGCAGGAAACCTCATAGCAAGGGGCTACATCTTGCTTCCACAATGACACCACCATTTTGGAAGGTTTACCAATTTTGATATATTTCCAAATTGCATAGTGATCAATTCTAACAGGTAGACATGATACTTCTAAGTCTTAGTTACAGACAACCAGAGCTTCCGGCCCCTGGAGACTGGCTCCTTACAGACTCAGGCCCTGCCTGCCTGCCTGCCTGAAGCAAGGCCCAGCAGAAACATTCTATATGGGTGCACTAAACCAGGATCCGCTGTACGGTGTTCAACTGGGTGACATGGAGAGGGAACATGCAGGAGGGATGGCTACCGGGCGGGGAGTTCCTATCGGGGTGGTGACTGGGAGGGAAGATGCGGAAAGGGAGACCCAAAGTATGTATTCGGCCTAGAATTTGTGATGGATCTAAATTACCAATTCGATCTAGAAACAAGCGTTCTAAATTTCCAATCCGGCCAAAAATTTGTGCAAGAACTTTAATAAATTTAAATCGGGCTCCTGACAAAGTTAAGCTGAGTACCCAGGAAGGCGGCCCCTCCCGGTTGAAAGTGGTGCTGCCAAAAATTTGTGCAAGAACTTTAATAAATTTAAATCGGGCTCCTGACAAAGTTAAGCTGAGTACCCAGGAAGGCGGCCCCTCCCGGTTGAAAGTGGTGCTGTTTAACGCCAGGTCAGTCAATGGAAAAACATCAACAATACAAGATCTAATTCTTGAAGAACAAGCTGACCTGGCTTGTATAACGGAGACCTGGCTGGACGAGGCAGGGGGGGGGGGTTAATCTCTCTCAGCTCTGCCCACCGGGTTATTCCGTACAGCACCAAGCGAGACCGGGAGGGCGGGGGAGGGAGTCGCAGTGGTCTATAAGGATTCCATCCCTTGACCAGGTGCCCCATTCCGCAATCAACCACGTTCGAATGTGTCGGCCTAAGGGTTGGTGATCGGGACAGGATACGGATTCAGCCAGTGTACCGACCCCCCCGCTGCACTACAGTCTCCTTACCTGAGCTATCCGGAGTGGTCTCAGGCTTGGCCGTGGAGTCCCAACGGCTCATTGTGCTGGGAGACTTCAACGTCCATGCCGAGACCCCTCTATCAGGAGCGGCTCAGGACTTCATGGCCGCCATGGCAACCATGGGCCTGTCCCAGCTAATATCAGGTCCCACCCATAGTGCAGGACACACGTTAGATCTGGTTTTTTGCCAGGGATGGGATGAAGGTGGCGGAGTAGAGGAACTGACCATCATTCCTTTGCCATGGACCGACCACCACCTGATCAGGTTTAGACTTACTGTGCCTTTCCACCTCTGCAGGGGTGGTGGACCCATTAGAATGGTCCGCCCCAGGAGACTTATGGATCCGAATGGATTCCTGACGGCTCTTGGGGATTTCCCTGCCTCCTCAGTATGTGACCCTGTTGAGGCTCTTGTTTCTCTCTGGGATAGGGAGATGACAAGGGCTATTGACACGATCGCTCCAGAACGCCCCCTCTCGAGTAACCGAGCTAAACCAGCTCCTTGGTTTACTGAGGAGCTGGCAGCAATGAAGCGAAAAAAGAGGAGGCTAGAGTGCGTGTGGCGTCGAAAGCGGAGCAGATCAGCTCGTGCGCGCCTGGTCCCCTTTTTGAGGACTTATGACGCAACAACAAAAGCCGCACAAAAAACATCTATCGCGGCCAAGGTGGCCGCCGCAAAGAACCATCCAGCGGAACTGTTCCGAGTCGTTAGGGGTCTTTTAAATCCGCCACAGTGCGAGATCCCTGACGGATCGGTGGTACGCTGTGAAGAATTTGCTAAGGCCTTCGCGGATAAAGTGGCGCTGATCCGTTCCGATTTCGATACCACTTTAACGGCAGTCTCTGAGAATGTGACACGAGCATCTGCTTGTCCGGTTTTAATGGATTCGTTTCAATTGGTTCAGCTCGAGGATGTGGACAAGATCCTTGGAGAGGCGAGGCCCACTACATACATCCTAGACCCCTGCCCATCCTGGCTGATAAAGGAAGCCAGAGGGGGTTTGGCAGAGTGGGTGAAGGTGTGAGCGTTGGTAGGCCGCTCAATAATCACACTCACTCGGGTATTGAGGAAATGCTTTATGAGTCCTTAATCCAAGGCAGTAAAAACCGTACTGAAGCCTTCCCTCCAAAATCCCTGCTCAAAACTCCCCGAGCCCCTCCCCCCTCTGGCGAAGAGCCAATCCTTGAACAGATAACCCCGGAACCCCACCCCTCTTGTCCTTTTTCGGCGGAAACTCCAACAGCTCAGAAACACCAGGGAACAACATGGAGCTACAGAAACAACATGGAACAAGGAGAACCAAAATGGCGGCCGCGCCTCCGATCGCTCGATCCTCTTCCAAAATGGCAGCCGCGTCTTTGTCCATTGCGCTATCCCGCATTGGACTAGGCGCCGCTGACATAGCGCCCCCCTCCCGAAGGAGTCCACCGACCTGGGGGGGAAAAGAAGCAAAGCATTTTCAGGGCCCTGGCTTGTCCGGGAAGGCCCTATGAAACCTTTTGACTAATCTGGGGGCCTTGACATGTTCTGCTAACACCCACTCCGGCTGCAAGTCTTTGGAAAGCCACTGCACAAAGTATTGAAGTCTGCCCCGTTACTGCCTTTTAAGCAGGTTAACGTGGAACACCGGGTGCACCTTGCGCCACGTGTGGGGAAGGTCTAGCCTAAGGGTGACCGGGTTGACCACTTCAGTCACCCGTAGAGGGCCAACAAACTTGTCCGCAAACTTGCGGGAGGGCTGGGTCGATCGCAGGTGCTTAGTGGAGAGATATACCATGTCTCCTGCCACATAGGTTGGCTGTGGCCCTCTCTTTTTATCTGCATGAGTTTTGTAGTCTTCTCTGGCCTTCCTCAGCGTCCTTTGGATCTCTGGCCAGGCTGCGGCAACCCGCGCGCCCCAGGACTCGGGGTGCAAGGCGGAGGTGCAGAAGTATCAATAGCTGGGAAGGGCAGGAAGTCCCGACCACCCACGGCCCGGAACGGAGACACCCCGTGGACGCGTGGTCGGTGTTGTTATAGCAGTATTCTGCCACATCCAACAGGTTGGCCCACTGGTCCTGCTGATACGTAGAGAAGCACCTCAAGTATTGCTGGAGCGTCCGCTGAACTCTTTCGGTCGCTCCGTCTGTCTCGGGATGGAATGCCGTACTCAACACCCGTTGGGTCCCCAGGGCGCGGCCAGGAACGCCTTCCAAAATTTAGCAGCGAACTGCGGCCCGCGGTCTCTTATGACCCGACGAGGGCTACCATGCAGGCGAAATACATGATGTATAAAGAGCTTGGCCAGCTCCGGCGCCGTTGGCAGTCGTCGCAATGGCACAAAGTGGGCCTGCTTGGAGAACAGGTCCACTATCGTCCAGATGGCGGTGAACCCCCCGCTCCAGATGGCGGTGAACCCCCCATGGCTATTTCTCTCCATGGTTCCGCAGGGTCAGCTACTTGCTGCAATAGGCCCGTGGGGCGTCCCACCTTCGTTTTATTCCTGGCGCACACGTCACACTCGGCGATGTATTGTTTTGCGTCCCTCCTCATCATCGGCCACCAGAACTGCCGGGCGAGTAGCTTCAGCGTCTTTGAGAGCCCGAAGTGTCCTGCCATGAGCGTGTCGTGCCCTATTTCTAGGACCTGTGCCCTCAGGGCCTCGGGGACGTAAACCTTGGTTCCCTGGCTCCAGATGCCGTCATTCTCTTCCAGGCCTTCCGAGTGCCGGACCAGCCATTCGTCTGTGCGGGACGCTGTCTTGATCTGGTCCAGGAGAGGCTTTGCCAGCTCTCCGGCGGTGGCCTTTGCTTTGACTGCTGCCCGGGTGGCGGCGACCAAACCCAGTTGTGGGTTAGAGAATACGGTTCCCATCTCTCCTGGGGCCGAGTAGTCCGCATCAGGCATGCGCGAGAGCGTCCGCTACGACATTTTTCGGGCCCGGGATGTATCTCAACTTAAAATTGAATCTGCTAAAGAACTGGGCCCATCTCAGCTGCTTAGCGTTCAGTCTCTGTTGGGTCTGCAGGGCCTGCAGGTTCTTATGATCTGTCCAAACTTCGAAAGGGTCCGGCGTTCCCTACAGGAAATTCCTCAATGGGCCAGAGCCGCCCGTATGGCAAACGACTCCTTCTCCCATACGTGCCATCTTTTTCCGTTTGGGTGAACTTCTTGGAGAGATAAGCACATGGCCTCAAGTGGCCTTCTTCATCCGGCTGGAGGAGGACTGCTCCGTATGCCGCCTCGGACGCGTCACACTGCACTGTGAAGGGCCTGCTCATCACCGGGTGAATCAACAGGGGCTGGCTGGTGAACTGCCGCTTGAGGTTCACGAACGCCTCTTGACACTGTGGTGTCCATTGAAGTTTGGCGCTAGGGGTTTTGGTCTTCCTGGTTTCTCCCAACCCCTTAGTTTTAAGCAGGTCTGTTAGCGCTAAGGTAGTCTCTGCAAAATTCGGGATGAATTGCCGGTAGAAGTTCGCGAATCCCAGGAACCCCTGCAGCTGTCTCCGCGTGCGGGGGGCTTCCCATTCCAGCACGTCTCGCACCTTCGCCGGGTCCATCGCGATGCCCCGTGTGGAGATGCGATATCCCAAGTAGTTCAACTCGGTCTGATGGAACTCGCACTTGGACAACTTGGCGTATAGCCGATTGTCTTTCAGCCTCCTCAGGACTTCCCGGGTCAACGCCACGTGCTCTGTACGGGTCTCTCTCCTCAGTCCTGCTTTAAAATAGTCTAATTTGGTCGCCTCTGACCAATCGCGGATTTTTCCGGCAAGGGCCTTGAATGCCAGGGCGTACTCGGATACCGCCCTCGACCCCTGGTAGATCCGCTTCAATTCTGCTTTAGCTTTTGCTTCCGCGTGCGGGTCCCTAAACCGCTGCTGCAGCGCCCTCAGGAAGGCCTCAAGACCCCTAAGCTCCGGGGCATCGGTCTCGGTCATCTGGACCAACCAGTCGGCCGCAGCGTTTTTCAGGTTGCTTCCCACGGCCCTCACTTGGGCCGCCTCGGAGGGGAACGAGTCTCCATAGTCTTCCATAAAATTGCGGACATTGGTGACAAAAAAAGAAAGGTGGCTTGGGTCTCCGTCGAACTTGACTTTTAAGTCTCTCCGATGGCCGCTTCCTTCCAGGGTCCGGTCGCTTGGGCCCAGGTTGAAGGTGGAGGTCCCCTGGCGGGGTGAAATCGGCGCCGGCCCCTCCGAAGGCGGCCCTGCCGGACGGCGATCTCTCTGCCCTCCGGGCCGCATAGCTTGAACGCCCCTCCGTGCCTCGATCTTCCTCCGGTGGGTGTCCCCATGTGTCCATCCGCCTCTGCATCATTCCCATCTGCTGGCGGATGTCGGCTATGGCTCTGGCCATCTCTCCCATCATCTCCTCCATCCGCTCGCCCGACTCGTGCCTTCCACTGGGCCCTGACCGACTCCCTCCTCGGGCCTGGGGCTCCCTTCTTCCGCCCGCGTCACCTTTTCGTCCCACAGGAGGGGAGGAATCGCGGCCTCCTGGTCGTCTGCTCCGGAGACAATCACAGGCCTCTCCCCCTCCGGGCCTCCAGCTGCCTCACCGAGGAACCCATCTTCCACCTCTACGGATCCCCACCAGCGGTTCCACTCGGGGCTCCTGGAGGTCTTCTTCCCTTCCACTAGACATCTCAGGGGGGGGGGGTTCCCGGTCGGATAGGCTCACGACTGCGATTCAGGTTGTGAGTACGGGTTTTTGTGTGAGCGTTGGTAGGCCGCTCAATAATCACACTCACTCGGGTATTGAGGAAATGCTTTATGAGTCCTTAATCCAAGGCAGTAAAACCGTACTGAAGCCTTCCCTCCAAAATCCCTGCTCAAAACTCCCCGAGCCCCTCCCCCCTCTGGCGAAGAGCCAATCCTTGAACAGATAACCCCGGAACCCCACCCCTCTTGTCCTTTTTCGGCGGGAACTCCAACAGCTCAGAAACACCAGGGAACAACATGGAGCTACAGAAACAACATGGAACAAGGAGAACCAAAATGGCGGCCGCGCCTCCGATCGCTCGATCCTCTTCCAAAATGGCAGCCGCGTCTTTGTCCATTGCGCTATCCCGCATTGGACTAGGCGCCGCTGACAGAAGGTGGTGGTTAATGCCTCCTTACAGGAGGGCAAAATTCCAGCCAGCTTAAAGCAAGCTGTGATAAAACCGCTGTTGAAAAAACCATCACTGGATCCCACTCAATTAGTGAACTATCGGCCAGTTTCCAATCTCCCCTATTTGGGCAAAGTCATGGAACGTGTGGTGGCTTCGCAACTCCAGGGGTTCTTGGTAGACACTGATTATCTTGATCCGGCACAGTCTGGCTTTAGGCCGGGACATGGTACTGAAACAGCCTTGGTCGCCTTGGTAGATGATCTACGCCGGGAACTCGACAGGGGGAGTGTGTCCTTGTTGGTTCTGCTGGACCTCTCAGCGGCTTTCGATACCGTTGACCACGGTATCCTTCTGGGTCACCTTGCAGACATGGGGCTTGGGGGTACTGCTCTGCAGTGGCTCCAATCCTTCCTGGAAGGTCGTACCCAGAAGGTGTCATTGGGTGACACCTGTTCGGCTCCACAGCTGTTGTCCTGTGGAGTCCCTCAGGGTTCAGTTCTGTCCCCGATGTTATTCAACATCTACATGAAACCGCTGGGAGAGATCATTCGGAGTTTCGGAGTAAGGTGTTATCTATACGCAGATGACGTCCAGATCTGTCACTCCTTCCCACCTGTCACCAAGGAGGCTGTCCAGACCTTGAACCGGTGCCTGGCCGCTGTGTCGGGCTGGATGAGGGCTAGCAAATTGAAACTAAATCCAGACAAGACAGAGGTCTTCCTAGTCAGTCGAAAGGCCGAACAGGGCATAGGGTTACAGCCTGTGTTGGATGGGGTTACACTCCCCCTGAAGACGCAGGTTCGCAGCTTGGGAGTGATCCTGGATTCATCGCTGAGCCTGGAACCCCAGGTCTCAGCGGTGGCCGGGGGAGCTTTTGCACAGTTAAGACTCGTGCGCCAGCTGCGCCCGTACCTTGGGAAGTCTGATCTGGCTACAGTCGTCCACGCTCTGGTCACATCCCGAATAGATTACTGCAACGCACTCTACGTGGGGCTGCCTTTGAAGATAGTTCGGAAATTGCAATTAGTCCAGCGGGCGGCAGCCAGATTGCTACCGGGAGCTACATACAGGGAGCATACCACCCCCCTGTTGTGGCAGCTCCACTGGCTGCCGGTCCAATTCCGGGCTCAATTCAAAGTGATGGTTTTGACCTTTAAAGCTCTACACGGTTCTGGCCCAGCCTACTTGTCCGAACGCATCAGCCGCTATGTCCCACCTCGTAATCTAAGATCATCCGGAGAGGCCCTGCTCTCGCTCCCGCCTACGTCTCAGATGAGGCTGGTGGGGACGAGGGATAGGGCCTTCTTGGTGGTGGCTCCCCGCCTGTGGAATGCGCTTCCTATTGATGT
The DNA here is from genome assembly GCA_030556195.1 of Anolis apletophallus. Classification (NCBI taxonomy): domain Eukaryota; kingdom Metazoa; phylum Chordata; class Lepidosauria; order Squamata; family Anolidae; genus Anolis; species Anolis apletophallus. The sequence continues at coordinate 33,381,955 of JARBWK010000013.1, read as the reverse complement.
ATGATCCACCACATCCCTCCTGGCCTTCAGGAAAAAAGTAAAATCCTGGCTGTGGGATCAGGCATTCGTACACCAGCACAAGGCAGCATTTTAGATTGGTTTTTAATGGAAGTGGGTGATTATGGCCAATGTTTTTATGGACTGAACATTGTTTTAATCCAGAGTGAATGGTGCTAAGGTAGTTGTATTTTAATGTATTTTTAATGTATTTTAATTGTTGAAGGGTTTTGGGGTTTTATATTGTGATTATGTTAGCATCGAATTGTGCCGTACTGTAAGCCGCTCTGAGTCCCCCCTTGGGGGTTGAGAAGAGCGGGGTAAAATCCTGAAATAAATAAATAAATTCCAGATACAATTTTCTGGCATTATGGCTCCAGCCTTTGGAATGCATTGGAATGCACTTTTTAAGGTTCTCCTAAATTGAAATCAACCCTTTGAAAGCAAGCTGTTTCTAAAGATGTTCTAATATAAGTGTAGGTAACTACAGGACACCAAGGACCAGTTTCCTTTCCTGCCCATCTCTCATAGGCTTTCCCCTTACCCAAGCAAACCTAGGAGCATGTTTTCTTCTGCAAACTGTCTAAAAATGGTGATTGGAAGTGAAGCTATGCTTCTTACAGTTGTCATTTTGATAGTCACTGTAAAAGAAAACCAAAGCAAATATCTGCTTTAAGTCTCCTTTGTGGAAAGAAAAAGTGAGTTATAAATAATAATAATAATTGTAGACTCTGCAAGGAAGCAGATGAAACAATAGATCACATCCTCAGCTGCTGCAAGAAGATTGCGCAGACAGACTACAAGCAGAGGCATAACACCATTGCTCAGATGATCCATTGAAACTTGTGCCACAAATACCATCTGCCTGTGACAAAGATCTGGTGGGATTACAAGCCTGAAAAAGTTACAAAAAATGAACACGTCAAATTACTCTGGGACTTCCAAATTCAGTCTGACGGAGTTTTGGAGCACAATACTCCTGACCTCACAATCATGTTAAAAAACAAAGTATGGATCATTGATGTTGCAATCCTAGGCGAAGAGTAACAACTGGAAAAGCTTGAAGATTTAAAGATTGAACTACAAAGCTAGTAAAGGTGGTCCCAGTGGTGATCAGCATGCTGGGTGCAGTGCCTAAAGACCTTGGCCTGCACTTAAACACAATTGGCGCTGATAAAATTACTGCCAGCTGCCAAAGGGCATCTTACTGGAATTTGCACGCATTATTCGCCGATGCATTACACAGTTTGGGGGCTTGGGGAGAATAGGGGGTTTAAGGGCCACATACAACTCATACAACTCAGATCACATGCTACCATCGTTATTCTAATATAAAACCCATATGATGTGTTATAATGAGACATTGGACCACTGAGGGAAGGAAGCATGATGTTGGTAAGACTTTTACTAAAAATATAAATTAATTAGATGGAATGGCCTCATTAACCACAAAATACTGGAGGTCATATGGGAAAGGAAAATGGAATAGAGAGATGACAGTGAAATTGTTGAAGTAAGTAAGGGCATAATGTTAAGAAAGAGGATAAACAGCAACATATTGTACCAGCCTCCAGTTGTTAAGTTGAAATAAGATGCTACAATGCTCCAATAAATGAGCATACTGAATTATACCTCCCTGAAGTACTACACACACACACACACACACACACACACACACACACACATCATCCTTTTGATAGAAGGAAGAAGGAAGAACCTGTTCTCAAATTGTATTACGTACGTTTTTGCCAAAACTCATTCAAATACTACCCTAACTGTATAAGGTTAGATTGTGAAATCCAATGTGAATTAATTTATTTGGATAAGGGGGACTGGCAACTGAAGAGCACCATCGAACAGAATGAAGAGATCTCTCCCATCTCTTCTCAATTTGACTCTGCATTGGCCTTAACACCATTATCTTTCTCCTTTATGTGAGATAAAAATTTAACAAGGATAGGAGAAACTCCAAATGAGGATATTTTCATGGATGTTTGAAGGTCTGTAATGAGAACAGGAAATAATGCATAATTGAACAGTGAGCGAGTACAAGACAAGCCGTCAGGGTAACAAACTGAAACATGCCACCTGCGAAGCACCAAACCCAATTTATTTTGTATGAATTTGAGAGAGGTTACTTTGAACTGCTGGTGGGATTTATTCTTCATTATCATTGGGGCTGCTTCTCAGGGTTAACAGATCTGAGTAGTTCCACTTAATGAAGCAAAAGGGAGTCAAAGGCAGGCATTTGTAAGCCGGAAGGATGGCACAGAGTTGAGTCTCAAGAATTTTCAAAGTGGAAGTGAGGATTTTTGCCCCAAAATGGGACACCAGTCTTGCTATGTGAAGCTTTCCTTCATCCATATTTTAGGGACAGGTGAGAATTTTGCCTCATTGGTTATCTTTCTTAATGAGGACGTACATAATTTTGTCACTGGGTGGAAATAAATAAAAGAGATGTCTGCACAACACAATGCTATCAGTTCCATAGCTTCATTTTAAGGATTCTTGGGATTTGTTGTGGCATTTTTTCCAGCGACAGAGTTCTATTCTATTTATATATTTATATATTTATTTACTTTATTTATATTCCGCTCTTCTCACCCCGAAGGGGACTCAGAGCGGATTACAGGTACACATACTTGGCAGACAATCCCTGCCGTTTCCACATAACACACATATAGATGAACAGAGGCAAACACTGCCACCAGGGGAGCTGGCGCACTCCTCATCTCTCAGCATTCCCAGCATTCCTTGTTGTTCCTTCCACATTCCTCAGCGTTCCTGGAGTTCTTTAATGGCCTCATAATTCAGTCAAAATTTGTCTCCCCACTTAATGTGGTACCTTTATCTCCTACTTGACAGATGCAACTGTCTTTTGGGCTGCAAAGGTCGACAGCAGGCTACACTTCAGGTCGAGCACCCACCTCAACCCGGGCAGGCCTCGAACTCATGACCTACTGGTCAGAGAGATCTTATGCAGCTGACAGCCAGCTGTGCCACATTCCCGGTGCGTCTAATCCCTAGTGCTAGATTTCCCAAAATACTACAAGTTCCTGGCTACATTAAAAATTAAATGAATTCTGAGCCTCTAACTTCTGTCTGAGAATTGTTGCTCAAGAGAACTGTAGTATAAAATTAAAGTATACAATTGATATAATTGAGATATGCCTCCAGATTTTCAAATTATGGATGTGAGAAAAAGAATAATTCCTAGATTCAGCCCACTGTGTGAGATCCCACAGTAGTGATAAATTATATGTATATATTGCATGCACACACATACAATTATGCCTATATAAAAACAATGGTAAGCAATGTTCTCCATAACAGAAATGTAAAATTTCCAGAATGCTACATTTCTGCAATTCTCTCTTTCTGCTGACAGACTACGAGTCTCCCAATAAGGAGAGATTCATCATCTTCTTTTATCTTCTTTGATGTGTGTCTCCTACAGGAGATCAACAAATATTATTCACAAAAAAGATTGCCAGCATCCCATTATTTTGGCGGAATGCTGCCCAAATGGTGATGGTGCTTTTAAAGGTGAGGTTATACAATTTTGATAAAAGGTATTTTTCAGGATTATCTCTTTTGGCAATCTGTCTGGCTTCTCCTTCTGAATGCAAGGAATCAGCAAGCAGGCAATGGGCTGGGGAAGGCAAGAGGGTTAGTAAATCATAACTTGGGTGTCACTTTCTGAAAAGATAATGGTTTTCATTCAGAGATATTTATTTCCTCACACTAAATCTGACAGACAAATTGCATCATTCCAGTATTTCCCTGGAGACCTTTGAAGCTGATAACATGCCCACCTCCCTCTTCTCCCAACATAGATTTATTTATGTAACAGAGCAATATTTTTGGGTGAGCCTTGGGTGAGCCCATAAACATGATCCTAGGCATGTTTATTTCAATGTAAATAACTTTGTGAGCATACTTGGTATCCCAGCCTTTATTTCCTATTGTGAAAGAAGACTATGTTCTTAGTTCTCCAACAGCTCAAAACAGGGTTCTCCATTCTTGATTACCTCAGAACCTTAGACTTCAAGGCCAAAGCTGGATGTATGGATGGCCCTGGATGGGTGATCAAGTGTTATGCATTAAGCATCCAGCACAGTCCTCTCCATTGGCGCCCCCTTCCCTCTCCATTGGCGCCCCCTTATCATCAGAGAGAGGCTTGCATACCCTAATGAGGTTGTGAGCTATGCTGGAGGTGGCATAATAGTCACCGGTAGGGCCTCCCATGCCAGACACGTCACAACCAAAGGGCATCAACGGGCAGGATGGGCTCTCTAGCCTTTTGGCAACCATCCTAAGAGAAGGAAAACTCTAAATTCAAACCTGGGCAGATGGTGCTTGTCTAACCCTGTAAGGTCAACCATCTAGAGAAGGAAACTCAAATCAAACCTACGACCTGAGGACCTTGCTGCCACCATCCAAGCTTGCTAGGCCCTGGCAGATGAACCTTTGGTTTAAAGGGTGAGGCCAGTTTTGTGCATGCTGCCCTCCACCAGAAAAATCCTTTGTACAGGCTCGAAGGACACATCCAACCCCCGAAAAGCATCAACACGCTCATAGAAAGCGTGGGATGAGTCCTTCCTAAGTATCTTCATTCACGAAGTTATGCCAGAGAGACAGTTGCTCACAGGTTGTCAGTCAAGCATTTACTTACACTTCAAGAATATATTTTCCAGTTGTGAGATTAAGATAGACATCTCAACTAAAGAGATTGTTCACAGATCAAGGTGAAATAAAACGGTTATTCCTTCTCACTTACATAGTGAAATGGGATAAGAGCATTTAACGTACCCATAATGTGCATACAGAAAATAATGGAAGGTAAGCCTTGACACCCCAAGGTATAAAAGAGAAGAAAATTCAGAGGCCACATGGAGAGTCTTTGCGGTTGCAGCAACAAATAAGTTGAACCATGGAAATTGTAGGAAGCTGCTATTTCTATGTGAGTTGAAGATTTGCATAAAGCTCTTGCCTAGAGTTGAGTTTACCAAAACAAGAAAATGGGACCCTTTTTCTCCTTCTTGGAGCTTATAGAAATGTCTGGTATCTATAGTAAGCAGACTGCATCAGGGCTAGTGCTATACGATCTTGTGAAAGAAACCACAACAATTAATCTGGATGCTCTTGTGAAGCTTTCAAAAAGGCTATGTTTATTGTCTCAGGAAATATTAGGATGGAAAATAAGATGGAAAAAGAATTTTGCCTATATTTGTTAAGCAGAGCCCCTAAAAGTTGTCACGATGCTGGGTCTTGGCCCGGCCCCTTAATCATACACACAAAGACAATTGATCAATTAACTATTTATTGAATAATAAAGAACAGGTGTAAAAGTAGAATGTCCAAGTAAAAAGCAATTAGTCCAAAATGGTTAGCAGTAAAATGTCCAAGTAAAAGCAGAGAATCTCTCAAAAGCAAAGTCCATAAAAAACAAAGCGAATCAAGGCAAAACAAGGTCTCTGTAGAACGAGGCAAGGCAAGGTACAAGGTACAAGGTAACTTCTTGGCAAGGCAAGCCAACGCTGGCTTCAGGGATCAGGAACACTACATTTCCTTCAGATCAGAAGTGACCGTTCAACTGACGATCTGTTCCCACAGAACGTATATTTAAGTTCCTCCTTTGTGAGACCAGCGACCCTCTAGGCTTTGCCGCCATTCCTTTCTATGGGCCTCAATGCTCCTCCTGCGGTCAAAGCTCCTTCCCTCCCATTCCACAGCTGTCTCACTATCTTCATGAGAAACATCCTCCCATTCTGTCTCCATGGACTCATCCCCCGCGGGATCCCAGATTCGTTCTTGGGAACCTCGCCCACCTGGTTTCTCATACCAGTTATCTGAATCTGGGTCAGACTGACCTCCCTCGTCCTCGTAGGCCTCGGGCCAATCATCATCCCATTGCAAGCTCTCTGTAGGAGATGCAGGCCCAACGGCCCCATCATCCATTTCACCTGAATCTCCATCAATCGGGTCCAGAGCAATTGGGACCCCCGGGGCATCCCCTGACCCTCCTGGCTGGGCTGGAGGCTGGGTTGCTACACTATCCCCCCCCCTCAGGGCCCCTCCGAGGCCTCCTGCGAGGCTTCGGTTTCTCTGGGTACCTGCGATGAAAGCGAGCGACAATGTCCGGGGCGTGAACATCCCGTGCAAACGTCCAAGAACGTTCTTCCGGCCCAAAACCCTTCCAGGTACTGCAACTTCCGGCTTCGGAGGCGTGCATCCAAAATGTCCTGCACCTCAAACTCCTCCTCGTCGTTCCGTATCACTGGAGGAGGCGGCGGCTGCGTCACATCAGGCCGCACCCCCCTTGCCGACCGCAGCAAAGAGCGATGAAAGACAGGATGAAGCTTCATGTCCGTAGGCAGTTGCAATCGAAACGCCACAGACCCTGCCCGAGCTAGCACCTTGTAAGGACCCACAAATCTTGCGTCAAGTTTGCGGCAAGGCCTCTGGGTGGGCAAATACTTTGTAGACAGCCAAACTTTGTCCCCGACCTGTATCTCTGGCCCTGGTTGGCAATGCCATTCAGCCATCCGCTTGTAATCTGCCTTCGCCTGATCCAGTTGAGTGCAAAGCATCTCCTGCACTGCGGTTAACTTTCGCAGCCAATCCTCCGCAGCGGCACGTCTCCGGACTTATCCACTGGAGGGTAGAATCTCGGGTGGTAGCCATAGTTAGCAAAGAAAGTTGTCTCTGTGGTAGATTCTTGCGTAGCATTGTTGTAAGCAAACTCCGCCAACGACAACAATGTTTTTATGGATTGAATATTGTTTTAACTTGGAATGACTGTGTATGATGCTGTTGAAACTGTATTTTAATGTATCTTAATGTATTTTAATTGTTGTGGGGTTTTATGCTGTTGTGATGTGGGCATCGAATTGTGCCGTACTGTAAGCTGCTCTGAGTCCCCCCTCGGGGGTTGAGAAGAGCGGGGTAAAATCCTGAAATAAATAAATAAATAAAACAATGACGCCCAGTTGTTCTGCTGATAGTTAACGTAGCAACGCAGGTACTGTTCCAACGTGGCGTTCACGTGCTCCGTCTGCCCGTCTGTCTGGGGGTGGTGCGCCGTGGACATCCGAGCTTCAACCCCTAGAAGCTTTTGGACCGCACGCCAGAACTGGGAAGTAAACTGGCTGCCTTGGTCCGTCACCAAACTCTGGGGAATCCCATGGAGGCGAAAAACATGTTGCACAAACATATCAGCAGTCTCTTTGGCTGTAGGCACTCCCACACATGGCACAAAATGACTCATTTTGGTGAAACAATCCACGATGACAAGAATCGAGGTGTAACCTTTGGACTTGGGCAAGTCGGTGATGAAATCGGCAGAAATCATCTTCCAGGGTGCGACCGGGGTGGGGAGCGGTTGGAGCAAACCAGCCGGCTTGCCCCCTTGCTTCTTGGCTCTCTGGCAGACCGGACAGGTGTTTACATAAGTCTCAATGTCTCTCCGCATCTTCGGCCACCAGAAGTCTCTCAACACCAACTGGAGCGTTTTGAACAGACCAAAGTGCCCCGCCGCCCGACTGTCATGGCATAGTTTTAAGATCTCCTCCCTTTCGGGGCCTGGGGAAACGTACGTGTGATCCCGCCGGTACAACAAGTCATTTTTAACTTGGAGAGGGAATTGCGCCCCCTTAGCCTTCTGATCACGTACCCATGGGTCCCCCTTCTGCCGGGCCTGGATCCATTCGCTCAACGTCTTCTTACCTCCCAGATCAGGGTTGACCACCGGAGGCCTAGCTTCTGTTCCGCCTGTTGCAGCAAAGTTCTCCGTCTTCAGCAGCTGCGTCTTGGCGGAGCCCTCTTCCCCCCGAGTGAACTCTGGCTTCCGGGACAAGGCATCGGCTTGTTTGGTCTGAGCGGGGGTGACGTAGTGAATCCGGAAATTGAACCGCTCGAAGAACAAGGACCACCTCTGTTGCCTCTGATTCAATTTCTGCTGATTCTTCAAGTGCTCCAAGTTCCGGTGATCCGTGTGGACTTCCACCGGGAACTTGGAGCCCTCCAACAAATGCTCCAAACCTCGAAAGCCACCTTGATGGCCAGCAGCTCCTTTTCCCAGATCATGTAGTTCCTCTCAGGCACTGTCAATTGCCTGGAATAGTAAGCACAGGGCAACAAGTCCGCCCCCTGGGGCTGCAGCAGGATCGTCCCCACTGCCACATCTGAAGCGTCTGCTTGCACAATGAATGGGGTGTGGGGGTCCGGATGCTGCAAAATCGGCTGTTTGGTGAACAGCTGCTTCAGCTTCTGGAATCCCATGTCAGCCTCCAAAGTCCACCGGAACGGCACCTTTCCTCTCAAACATTGGGTGATGGGATCTGCCCACTTGGCGAAGTCAGGAATGAACTTTCTGTAGTAATTGGCAAACCCCAGAAAGCGCTGAATGTCCTTTTTACTAGCAGGTGCCTTCCAATCCACTACAGCCTGCACCTTGGTATCGTCCATGGCGATGCCCTTTGGAGAAATGCGGTAGCCTAGAAAGTCCACTTCCGTCAAATCAAAAGTGCATTTCTCCAGTTTGGCATAGAGGCCGTGGTCTCTCAGCTGCTGCAGCACCTCCCTCACATGGCGGTCATAAGTCGCCTGGTCTGGCGAGAAAATCAAAAGATCTTCCAGATACACCGCCAGATAACGATCTAGCAGATCTCTGAAGATATCATTCATGAAGTGTTGGAAGGTGGCGGGGGCATTACACAACCCGAATCCCATCACGAGGTATTCGAAACTCCCCCACTTGGTCTGGAACGCCGTCTTCCACTCATCCCCCTGACGGATCCGCACCAGATTGTACGCACCTCTCAGGTCCAGTTTAGTGTAGACCTTGGCCCCTCGCATCCTTTCCAACAGTTCAGGGATCAATGGCAGGGGGTAGCGGTTCCGAATTGTGATCTTATTGAGTTCTCTATAGTCATTACATAGCCTCAACTCCCCTGATTTCTTCTTGACAAACAAGATCGGGGCCCCGGCCGGGGACTGGGAAGGGCGAATGAATCCCTTGTGCAGGTTCTCATCCAAAAACTCTTGGAGAGCTTTTTGCTCCGGCTCCGAGAGAGGGTAGAGTCGTCCACGGGGGATAGGTGCTCTGACCTCCAATTCGATAGCGCAGTCATACGGCCGGTGGGGGGGGGGGATGCGCTCGGCCTCTTTCTCGCTAAAAACATCCCAAAAAGCGGCATACTTTTTGGGTAGCATGACCACCCGCTCCACCTCTTGAGCTTGGCACGCGCGTGCAATCATACAGTGACTCTGGCAATGTTCAGAAGAAAACTTTAACTCCCGCCGAGCCCACGAGATCTGGGGATCGTGTAAAGACAGCCACACCACCCCCAGAATCACGGGGAAGTCTGACAACTTGGTCACTAGGAAGGAAATGTCCTCCTTGTGTGCACTAGTCCACATCTTGGTGCGGGAGGTGTAGTGCCACACCGACCCCGCCTTCAGCGGCCTCCCGTTGATGGTTTGAACCGACCGGGCCTCCTTTAACTCATGAAGTTGTAATCCCAAGGAATTGGCATAGTCTGTGTCAATGAAGTTATTTGTGGCTCCCGAGTCCACCATGGCATGTACCATCATCGGCCCTTTCTCAGCCGACCACAATGCCACCATGATCAAAAACAATTGTCCAGTCTGGGGTTCTGGAGGGACGTTGGCGACCGAGCTAGCGAACCCGTTTAGACTCGGCCGACCTCTTCCCCCACCGCATTGAGGGTCTCTTCAGCTTCCTGGGGCTCCTCCCACGCCGCAGAAGCCCAACGGGCCTTGCCTTTTGGCTTCTGCGGGCACTCGTGGGCAAAATGACCGGATCCTCCGCAGTACCAACATAGGTTTAAACGTTGGCGGCGAGCCTTCTCAGCTGCATCCACTTTGGGACGGACGTGTCCCAGCTGCATGGGCTCGAGTTCATCTAGCGGCTAAGAGGCGGGCGCGAATGGGCGGAACGCAGGATGACTCGCTGCCGGCTCCCTCCGAGCCACCAGCCGTTCCCCGGGCCCCTTCTCCCACTGCCTCCGGGTGTGGATTCCCGCCTCCATGCGCAGGCTTAACGTGATCACCTCCTCCAAGTTGCCGGGTCGCGTGGCCCCTCGGAGGATCTCTTGTTGCACTTCCGGTGCCAGGCCCTTCATGAACTGGTACCGCAACGCTGCATCATTCCAGGCCACTTGGGAAGCCAACACTCGAAACAAGGAAATATATTGAGCCAGGGTAGTGTCTTTCATGGTCAGCCGATCCAGCCTCCTTTCGGCCAACTCGGTGTTCACCGGAGCCCCCAAGTGTCCCTAATGGCCTGCAGGAACAAGGCTACCGTGGCCACTGGCGCCGCATTTGCTCGCAACAACGTAGTTGCCCAGCTCGCCACGGTGCCCTCCAGTAGGTTGTAAACAAAAACTACTTTGGCTCTCTCGGTGGTGAATTCAGTCTGGCGGAGCTCCAAGTACATTTCACATTGTCCTGTGAAGACGTGGACCGCCGCGGGCTCCCCGTGGAAGCGCGGCGGGACCCCAATGGTGGGGTTCCACCCGGCTCTGGTTCTCAGGTCCACCACCTCTTGCTGCAAAGCCTGAACTTCCGCGGCACTTAGCTGCGCCATCTCGCGAGCTCGCCTGCGGCGCCTTGCCTGTCCCGTGGTGTGAAAAAGGCGTTCGTGGAGTTGAACAGCCAACTGTCATGATGCTGGGTCTTGGCCCGGCCCCTTAATCACACACACAGAGACAATTGATCAATTAACTATTTATTGAATAATAAAGAACAGGTGTAAAAGTAGAATGTCCAAGTAAAAAGCAATTAGTCCAAAATGGTTAGCAGTAAAATGTCCAAGTAAAAGCAGAGAATCTCTCAAAAGCAAAGTCCATAAAAAACAAAGCGAATCAAGGCAAAACAAGGTCTCTGTAGAACGAGGCAAGGCAAGGTACAAGGTACAAGGTAACTTCTTGGCAAGGCAAGCCAACGCTGGCTTCAGGGATCAGGAACACTACATTTCCTTCAGGTCAGAAGTGGCCGTTCAACTGAGGATCTGTTCCCACAGAACGTATATTTAAGTTCCTCCTTTGTGAGACCAGCGACGCTCTAGGCTTTGCTGCCATTCCTTTCTATGGGCCTCAATGCTCCTCCTGCAGTCAAAGCTTCTTCCCTCCCATTCCACAGCTGTCTCACTATCTTCATGAGAAACATCCTCCCATTCTGTCTCCATGGACTCATCCCCCGCGGGTTCCCAGATTCGTTCTTGGGAACCTCGCCCACCTGGTTTCTCATACCAGTTATCTGAATCTGGGTCAGACTGACCTCCCTTGTCCTCGTAGGCCTCGGGCCAATCATCATCCCATTGCAAGCTCTCTGTAGGAGATGCAGGCCCAACGGCCCCATCATCCATTTCACCTGAATCCCCATCAATTGGGTCCAGAGCAATTGGGACCCCCGGGGCATCCCCTGACCCCCCTGGCTGGGCTGGAGGCTGGGTTGCTACAAAAGTTAACTTTCATGTATTGAAGCTAATAGCCATCATTGGTGTTGAAACCCCATGAATGTTCCCTTCCAGATAAAGGGAACAAAGAGACAAAGAAACATATTGAAGAAAAGGGAAGTCACTCTGCAGGTAAGAAGGAAGAAATGGTTTGAATATATAGACCAAAGAACTATACAAAGAAGTGAAACAAAGGTCAGATATTAACTAGACTCTCCTTTCTCATAATTCACTATATACTGTATAAGCAGCAATGCCTCTTTGCTCCCAGTAAGGATGACCATGGAATTGGGAGAATCAGGGCCATGCCCTGAGATCTGGCAACCTGAGGTCCAAAACAGATTTTGTGAAATGTGAATGACAATTCAAAACAGCACTATGGATGGGTATACCAGGAATGGGTGAGCAAGCAATCTGTGGGGTTCACAAATAGATATTCGTTCACTACAACTCCTAGAAGTGAAAAGAGTCTTGAATGCTAATTCGTGCAAGGAGACCCCCATGTTCATCAGTTCTTAATGTGATCTGTGCAAAAGCAAAAATACATGGGAGAAAAATGTGTGTGTTCCCCCCCATAAAAAGCAGAAAAATGCAGATATATTGGAAAAGAACTTAGAAATCTGTATAAAAATAGTCATGCCTAACCCAAACACTGGTGTAAATCATAGATGAGGACCAGAATTCTATTAATAATCTATACTGGAAGTGACTCATTGAATCAATGGATTGATGACCATTCCATAACTGATTTAATGGTTCTTCTCTAGTTAGGGCTACCCATAGGATTCAGGCCATTATGTTATAGGCTTTCCCTCTTCTCATTATCAAAGAGACTAAGTGAAAGAAAGAGAAAAAAAGAGATAACAGGAGTAGAAAGCTAAGGGAGAGAAGTAAATAAAGTACTAGATCAGCAGTTTGGAAATGAGTGAATTTATTATTTATTTATTTATTTCGGGATTTTACCCCGCTCTTCTCAACCCCCAAGGGGGGACTCAGAGCGGCTTACAGTATGGCACAATTCGATGCCCACATAATAACAATATAAACCCCAAAACACTTCAACAATTAAAATACATTAAAAATACATTAAAATACAACTACATTAGCACCATACACATTCACTCTGGATTAAAACAATGTTCAGTCCATAAAAACATTGGCCATAATCACCCACTTTCATTAAAAAAACCAATCTAAAATGCTGCCTTTTAGGATTGGCATAACCTACAGTCATTCTGCGGCCACTGGAAGATGTGGGGTGTCCAGGGGACAGTCAAGGACAGGGAGGAACCAAAGTTGTCAAATGTAAATCATGAATAGTGTGATAGACTGGTTTGCAGAGTTCACTTTATATCAGACTTTATATCAGACTTAGAGATGGAGAAGGAATATTGAAAAATATCGGAAAAGTGAACAACATGAACATTGAAAAAAGAACCCTGCTATTTGTATATGGGATGAAGTAACCCAGCTTCTTTTTACTGGAGAATTAATAGAATTTTCTTAATTGAGCAAGAAAAAAGTGTGAGTTCTTGTGATAGAACTGCTTAACTTTTATGAGGGTTTGTTGATGTATGTCGCCTCCGTGCTTTTGAAGCAATTTCTGTATCTGCTCTACAGCTCTTCCAATAGTTTTTTAAAAACATAACATGCTTGGCTGAGGTAATCTTAAAGTTTGAAGGGCAAATACTCTCTCTGTAAAAAATTGTAAACAATAGAGTTATAGTATTATTTTGCAAAAAGTGTCATTTCACTGGTTCCCTACAGAACCATCTCTCTTATTTAAAAGGAAGGGAGAGAGGTACATTGAGAAAAGCAAAATACTTTTGCAGCTGTTGTTCTGATATGTCTCAGAATGAGAAAGGACTGCATTTGATGTTAGATATAAAATGTTGTAGCTGCTGGTGTGAATTGCCAGAAAATAGTCCAGGACAACAAATGCATAGGTTAGATTTTGAAATAAAAGACAGGAAAACTACACAAACTAATACTCCTAAGCTCTAATAATGTCCTGACACACTTTTCCAATCTAGTGAAATCCAGTATGGAGAAACATGTGGAATAGAGAATAAAGGGACAAGAAATAGGATTAGAATGCCTACTAGAAATAAAGGAATCAGGCAATTTCTGTTTCATGTTAGCTAGCATCCTGTTAAGGGAAACTATGCTTAATTATACAGTATATATTTGGGATTGTGGTAGATAGAAAAATTGAGAACCTCTGTCTGCTACCACTCCAATGCTGAGCAACCTAGCTATTTTAGGATTGGCATAACCTACAGTCATTCTGCGGCCACTGGAAGATGTGGGGTGTCCAGGGGACAGTCAAGGACAGGGAGGAACTTTGATGTAAATCATGAATAGTGTAATAGACTGGTTTGCTTTATATCAGACTTTATATCAGACTTAGAGATGGAGAAGGAATATTGAAAAATATCGGAAAAGTGATAAAAATGTTTCTCAAGTATTAAGACACTCTGATAAGAATAATTTTGAGTTGATGAGAATCTTTGGAGTTTGAGGCCTGTTCTGTGAAAAATTTAATGTGGTTGTTTTATTTTATATTCTTTTGCAGACTAGTATGTCAAATGTTGCATTTTCAATTAAAATATTTTATAAACTGTTTTGATACATAGATAAATAAAGCATGCATGCATATATAAAGCTGTTTGTTATCCAGAAAGTATTTATTTGCAGAATATAAACTTTCTCTGTGCATGCCATTCCACACAGAGTATACAGCCTAATTTCTACACACAAAACAGGCATGGGGATTTTTTTTCAGTGTGTGAATGATAACTCCTTAAGTGTGAAAAATTTTCAAATCCTGTACAGTTCTTGAACCTTTTACACAATAAGAAAAATGCTTAAATTACTAATTGTTTTTTCAGGAAAGAAATTGGTGAGGAATTATATCAGAATTTGAAAAAAGCTAGTTCTTATGTATTCTTAGATTACATGAAATTTGACTAACAGAAACATTTGAAGTGCATGAAAAACGTTTTGGGGCCCATTCAAAATAAAGAATTATAGCACTAATATTCCACTTTTACTGCCATTACTCTGTCCTGGTAAAATTCTGGGTTGTGTAGTTTTTGGTGAGGCTCTGGCTGAGCATCCTAAATACCTCTCCCTAAACTGCCACTCTCAGAATTCCATAGGAAGGAGACTATGACTCTGGAGGCCAGGGTTTGATTCCCTGCTTGGCCATAGAAGCTCACTGTGTGATGTATTGTTGAAGGCTTTCATGGCCGGAATCACTGGGTTGATGTAGGTTTTTCAGGCTGTATGGCCATGTTCTAGAAGCATTCTCTCCTGACGTTTCACCTGCATCTATGGCAGGCATCCTCAAAGATTGTGACAATGCTTGCCATAGATGCAGGTGAAACATCAGTACAGAATGCTTCTAGAACATTGCCATACAGCTCAAAAATCTACAACAACTCACTGTGTGATCTTAGATGAGTCACTGCCCCTGCTCCCCCTCCCCAAAGCATTCCATGCCTTCAAGATGGCAAAAATCAGCAAATAACAAAAATAACAACATAACACTATAATTCTGGGGTATGAATGGACCCCTGCAATGTTCAAAAGCTACCGGATTTTTTTTCCAAAAATAATTCTTAGCACAATTTCTCCATGGGGTTCCTTACATATTAATTCATGTGAGTAAAGTTTTGCTTTCCAAACGCTACTGCTAATAAGGCTGAGATCAGATCTGTAATTGTACTTCCACTGCTTGTTTGGCATTAGTTAGCACTTGCTGCCTTCTTTAGTGAGGCTGAAAAGTTCATAAGAGAGGAGAGACAACCCATACAAGGGAAGGAGTGAAGAAGCAATGTGTCTGGTCTTATAAAAAGCAATTAGTGCTGAAGCTTTGATTGTTCTCTTTTTGGTTCCTTGCTTAGCAAAGTACAAATCCACAATACAGGAGCTGATGGAAGGATCGTGTGTGCAGGGGGCTACTGACACGTTTGTACCCTTAAGTTTCATTTATCTGTCACCTTTGTTTACTCCCACTTGTGTACTTAACTAATTTGACTTGACACAATAAGGGCACGGCCACAAGAAGCAAAAGACATTGTTTAAATATTTTATACAATGCTTGAAAAAAAAAGAAGAGACAAGTACCAGGCCTTATGCCACATTCATTTTTATTAGGGATGGGGGTGAGCATGAAAGGAGTTAAGGCAGAAATGGGCAACATTATATTCAGAGGATGAATAAATTCATAAGAAAGCTCCTAAAGATATGTAGAATGCCAGTGCATCCACTAATGGGAATTGATTCTGATTTTTATTCATTTTTAACTAGGTCTAATGAACTTTCCTTGTACGTGGTTCCCAGTTGCTCATTATTCCATTAAGTGCCATCTAATTGAGGAGATAAGTGTAGAAAAGAACAGCTTCAGAAAGGTTTTGTTTCACAAACTCCATGCTGACTCCCAATCTGACAGGTAGTGACAGTTTCCCTTTCAGTGGGGTAGTCATCACTGCCACATCTTCCACCAACTCATGAAAAATGGATGGGATCAGCGGAGAGTCGATTTATTTCATCAGATGGACTTGTAGAAGATTTGCATGTCTGTGATCAAAAATGCATAAGGGATGTTCCCTCATCCTAAGGAATATGTGACAAATAGAAATGTCTCAAACCCTCCAAAGAGCAACCAAAATCAATGTGGGATGAGAATCACAACTGTAGTGGTAAGTTTCGAAATGTGAGTATTCCTCACATCTAAACCTCCAAAGATGGTCCAAATATGAAAGCAGCTGGGCTAATCCACATCAACAAAGAGTTCTAAGAATTTCCCACTCCACCAGGAGCAAATAGCTGTCAAAACTAATGGCACTGGGTCATGCATTTATTGTTGCTGTATTAAACTGTGATTACGCTATATGTTTTTATGTAAACCGCCCTGAGCCCGCCAGAAGGAGCGGTATATAAAAACGAATAATAAATAAATAAATAAATAAATAAATAAGACCATGCCAGACCAAAATGCTTGACAGTGGAGCAGGGGTATCTCACAACAATACAGTGTTGATAGGAAAATACTTACAATACATACACATATGGAGGAGAGCATGCCCTACTGTAAGGACTTAAGCTAGAGAGAACAAGATTAATCTGGGATGAGGTTGTAGATAATGGCACATTCCTGCTAATTAAAATGTATTCATTATTCAACCCTACAAACAGTTGCTCAGCTATGCCCCTAATGATTTCATTAACTCAGATTTCCTCCTTTGTAAAATGCTTCCATTTTGCTCTTGCAGTTACACTACAATAATTTTGTGGACATGCAACACCAGATGTTTTTCAATCATCAACACTGAATGTCACTTTTATTTTTGACCAAATGTTGAATATTGAACATTTGTTCAAAGCTCATTGGATCTGGCAGATATTGTTGATGACCAGCTCTATAGTGCCGTCACTACACTTGCCAGTGTCTTTCCATTATCTTGCTAATGTTGGTATAGTTGCGCTCCTGACGTTATTCGGTTCCATTAGGAATCAGGCTAACAACTACTACTGAACAAGAGTGACATTCCTGGTAATTTAATTACAAGTTTCAGTTCAGAACATGTGAATAAGAAGATGTTCCCAGGCTGGGATGGGTGAATCAGGTTACATCTAGTCTGTGTCACTCTCATATCTGTTCATCCATAAGTTTCTGCTCTGTTTCCATATTAATCTACTAAACTTGAGAAGAAAGTTGTATAAATTTTATAGCATTGATATAGGTACTTAAATATACTATAGATATATTTATTTCTAAATTACTTTCAGTCAAATTTATATTTTAAAGAAAAAGATGGTGCATTTATTTATTTAACCGAAGCAAAGAACTACCGGAGTGCATTTGCTGAGTGGGAAAGGCAATAAAGACATCCATGTTTTTAATAAGAGTCTCATTTTAATTACTTTTTATAAAGAAGCATTGAAAATATTTTTAAAGTATCAGCTAATATAACCTGCATGTATTAATACATGTATAAGGTTGGTACCTAATTTAGCCATATTACTTTAATGAAATCAAGGGTCTTCAGTAGCTTAGGTCCTATTGATATCAATGGGCCTTCCTTGACTTGTATCCTTCTAGGGCAGTGTTTCTCAACCTGGGGGTCGGGACCCCCAGGGGGGTCACGAGAGAGTTTCAGAGGGGTCGCCAAAGACCATCAGAAAAGACCATTTATGATGGCCTTAGGAAGCCCTTGGCAGAGAAGGTTGAAGATCTCTCTGCTTGTCCTTCTCTTTCTTTTTGGAAACAGATTGGTAGGCCTCCCAGCCAAGGGGAGGGCTGTTTCTGAGACTCTAAGCAGCGAGAGCAGGCATGCTTGGTGCATGGCAAAATGATGCGCATGTGTGGGGTGAGGGAGAGTGTGTGAGGTGGGACGGAGGCTCACGCCAGCTAGTCCCTTCAAGGCATGAGGGTTCTGTGTAGGAAGTTTGACCCAATTCTATCATTGGTGGGGTGCAAGGGGCTCTTTGATTGTAGGTGAACTATAAATTCCAGCAACTACAACTCCCAAATGTCAAGATCTATTTTCCCCAAACTCCACCAGTGTTCACATTTGGGTACATTGAGGATTAGTGTCAAGTGTGGCTCAGATGCATCATTGTTGAATCTATAGTGCTCTCTGCATGGAGGTAAACTACAACTCCCAAACTCAAGGTCAATGCCCACCAAACACTTCCAGTATTTGCTGTTGGCCATGGGAGTTTTTTTTGTGCCAAGTTTGGTTCAATTCCATTGTTCGTGAGTTCAGAATGTTCTTTGATTGTGGGTGAACTATAAATCCCAGCAACTACAACTTCCAAATGACAAAATCAACCACCCCGCCTCAAAAATACAGTTATGAAGTAGCAATGAAAATAATGGTTAGGGGTCACCACAACATGAGGAACTGTATTAAGGGGTCACAGCATTAGGAAGGTTGAGAAACACTGTTCTAGGGTGTGGTACAGACACTAATGCAACTGTTTAATGCTAAGCAACTCCCAATACTATATTTTTGTTGTTAACTGCTATCAAGTAGACTTCAGCTTACAATGATCATATGGATGAGAGAGGTTCAGGTTACTGAGGGTAGACCCAGAACCTATTCTAGCGCGTCAAAAGAGGCTCATGGACCCCGTCAGATCTGCGTCAGCTGTTGAGTCCCCAGGAATCCCCGGAGGTACTCTCAATGAACAGGTAGAAATATGGAATACACCCCTGTCCACGGCTCTTGACTGGATAGCTCCAAAACGTCTCCTCCGGTCACGCAGATTCCGCTCGCCATGGTTCACCGAAGAACTGCAGCTGTTGAAGCGCAAGCGAAAACAGCTGGAAGGCGCCTGGCGACGGAAATCCAGCCAGGCATCGAGACTAGCTTTCAGAAACATCCGTAAGATATACGAATTAGCCACAAAAGAGGCCAAGAAAGCTTACAACACCTCCCAAATAACAGCTGCGAGATCGCGCCCAGCCCAGATCTTCAGGATTGTCCGAAGCCTGGTCAGTACAAACCCACAACCAAGAACCATGGACACTCCAGCCGTCTCAGCAGAGAAATTTCAGCAATTCTTCATAGGGAAGATCACTGCCCTCCGGCAAGAACTACCATCTATGTCCGAGGCTGTGAGTGAGAGAGAAGAAGAAATACATACTCCAACAAACCAGATATTCGATCGTTTCGAATTGTTGGATCTGGAGGCAGTTAACAAAATCCTCTCTGCAGCACGACCAACTACCTGTTCCACAGATCCTTGCCCCTCCCGGCTGGTTAAGGACTGCTCAGAGGAGTTTCTGATTCCTCTGATGCACATAATAAACAACTCCCTGGAGCATGGAGTCTTCCCGGACGCTTTAAAAGAAGCCATGGTTCGCCCCCTCCTAAAAAAACCCAGCCTGGACCCTGCGACGCCAGCTAGTTACTGCCCGGTCTCAAACCTCCCGTTCCTCAGCAAGCTGATTGAACGTGCGGTAGCGGCTCAACTTCAAAAATTCCTTGAGGAGTCAGATGGCCTGGACCCTTTTCAATCAGGCTTCCGCCCCGGGCACGGGACCGAGACCATCCTGGTGGCCATCTCGGACGACATCCGCCGTCAACTAGACAAGGGAGGCTCAGTAGTTCTGGTGCTGCTGGATCTCACCGCCTCATTTGATACGGTAGACCACGATCTGCTGATACAACAACTAGCCGCCGTAGTGTCACAATGCAAGGACTGGGCCGGCCCCTTAATCACACACACAGAGACAGTATTCAGCTAACTACTTTATTGAAGAATAAAAACAGTAGAAAAGGTAATTGTCCAAATGCAAAAGCATTCAAAGTAATAAGTATAGTCCAAAAGCAACTTGGCATGAAAGTTTTCAAAACTTGGCAAAGCTCCGCTTAGCAAAAGCGAATCAGGAACAAAACAGGGTACAAGGTCCAAGGCTCCCTTGGCAGGCCACTAGCCCAAACTTAGCTCCGTGGTCTAGCCTCGCTAACACGTCTGCATAGGATTGACGTGGCCGAGGTACTGAGGATCCGTTCCCACGGATCCTCTACTTAATCTTCATGGCGAGGACCCCGACGCTCTAGGCTTCTCCTTCTCCAATCTGTGGTACGGGACCTCGGTCTGTCTAGGCTATGAAACCAATCCCTCCTGCTAGACTCGATGCTCCGTCTCCTATCAAAGGTTTGGCCTTGACTCCCAGCACCTGGGTCTCTATCTCCGTGAGAGTCGAACTCCCTATCTACTTCCCAGCTCTCCTCCTCCAGGTCTTCATGCATTCTTTCTTGCGATCCTCGGCCCCCCGGCCGTTCATACTCTTCACTATCACTGCTTTCAGTTTGCAGCTGGCTTTCCATATCCTCGTAAGGATCAGGCCAGCCTTCATCCCAGGCTAGGCTCTCTGTGGGAGAAGAAGGCCCAGCTATGGCAAAATCTGCTTCTTCCAGCCCCTCTAAATCCTCTTCAGAATCAATCTCAGCAACTGCTGGCTCTAATGCAAGTGGGACCCCTGGCGCTGTCCCATGACCCCCAGGCACAAACGAGAACTGGGGTACTACACTATCCCCCCCTCAGGGCCCCTCCTAGGCCTCCCTCGAGGCTTGGGTTTGTCCGGGTACTTGCGGTGAAACCGAGCAATAATGTCCGGGGCGTGAACATCTCGAGCCGGCGTCCACGAGCGCTCTTCCGGTCCAAAGCCTTTCCAGTCAATCAAGTACTCCAGCTTCCGGTAGCGGATGCGCGCATCCAGGATGTCCTGCACTCGAACTCCTCCTCGCCGTCCCGCATCACAGGGGGGAGGGGGCGGCCGCGTCACATCAGGCCGCACCCCCTTCGCGGGGCGGAGCAAGGAACGATGAAACACAGGGTGAAGTTTCATGTCCGCTGGGAGCTGTAGTTTGAAAGCCACAGGGCCCACCTTCTCCAACACCTTGTAGGGACCCAGGAATCTTGCATCCAGTTTGCGGCTAGGTCACTGAGTAGGCAGGTTCTTGGTCGACAGCCAAACTTTATCCCCCACTAGGATCTCAGGGCCCTCCTGGCGCCGCCGATCAGCCATCCGCTTGTAATCGGCCTTCGCCTGGTCCAATTGAGTATGTAGCAAGTCTTGGAGCGCAGTGAGCTCCTGAAGCCAGTCTACCGCCGCCGGCACTTCCCCAGACGGAGTCACCGGAGGGTAGAACCGAGGGTGGTGTCCATAGTTAGCAAAGAAAGGAGTCTCTTTGATGGATTCCTGCGTCGCATTGTTGTAGGCAAACTCCGCCAAGGACAACAAGGACGCCCAGTTGTTTTGCTGATAGTTGACATAACACCGCAGATACTGTTCCAACGTGGCGTTAACCCTTTCGGTTTGCCCGTCGGTCTGGGGGTGATGGGCCGTCGACATCCGGTCGTCAATCCCCAGCAACTTCTGGACAGCCCGCCAGAACTGGGAAGTGAATTGGGTGCCGCGGTCCGTCAGCAAACTCTGTGGAAGGCCATGCAACCGAAACACATGTTGCACAAACATATCAGCAGTCTCTTTGGCAGTAGGCACCCCCACACAGGGAATGAAGTGTCCCATCTTGGTGAAACAGTCGACCACGACCAGGATCGTGGTGAACCCCTTGGACTTGGGCAAGTCAGTGATGAAGTCAGCCGAAATCATCTTCCAAGGAGCGGAGGGGGTCGGAAGCGGCTGGAGCAAGCCGGCGGGCTTGCCCCCCTGGTTCTTGGCCCAATGGCACACAGGGCAAGAGCCCACATAGTCTTCCACATCCCTCCGCACTTTAAGCCACCAGAAATCTCGCAACACCAACTGCAGGGTCTTGAAGAGCCCAAAGTGTCCCGCGGCCTGGCTATCGTGGCAAAGTTTGAAAATGTCCTCCTGCTCGGGCCCAGGGGAAACATAGACAGAGTCACGGTGATAGAGCACCCTGTTCTTTACCTGGAAAGGGGCTTGGACCCCCTTGGTCAGCTGCTCTTGCACCCACGGGTCGTCCCGTTGGCGGGCCTGAATCCGAACACTCAGAGTCCTCTTGTCCCCGGGGGCTGGCGGAGCCACCGGGGGTTTCACAGGTGCCGCCCGAGCGGCAGCAAAGTTCCGAGCGGCAGCAAAGGTCTGAGCAGCCGTGTCTCGGAAAGCCCTTCTCCACCTCTGACATACTCCGGCTTCTGGGACAAAGCGTCGGCTTGCTTGGTCTGCTTGGGGGTCACATAGTGGATGCGGAAATTGAATCGCTCAAAGAACAGGGACCATCTCTGTTGCCTCTGGTTCAATTTGCGCTGGGTGTTCAAGTGCTCCAAATTCCGGTGGTCGGTGTGAACTTCCACCGGAAGTTTGGCCCCTTCAAGCAGATGTCTCCAGACTTCGAAAGCTACTTTAATGGCCAGGAGCTCCTTCTCCCAAATGGTATAGTTCTTTTCCGGCACCGTCAGCTGCCGGGAGTAATAGGCACAGGGCAATAAGTCCGTCCCCTGCGGCTGTAGCAGGATCGCTCCCATTGCTACATCCGAAGCATCGGCTTGCACGATGAAAGGGGTGCAGGGGTTGGGATGCTGCAGAAGCGGCTGGGTGGTGAACAGCTGCTTCAACTTCCGAAACCCCACGTCCGCCTCCGATGTCCACCGGAACGGCACCTTTCCCCGCAAGCACTGGGTGATGGGATCAGCCCACTTGGCAAAGTCAGGAATGAACTTTCTGTAGTAGTTGGCAAAGCCCAGGAATCTTTGAATATCTTTTTTGCTGGCAGGAGGCGCCCAGTCTGCCACAGCTTGGACCTTGGTGTCATCCATGGCTATGCCCGTGGGAGAGATGCGGTAGCCGAGGAAGTCCACCTCACGTAGATCAAAAGCGCATTTCTCCAGCTTGGCATAGAGGCCGTGGGCTCTCAGTCTCTGGAGCACTTCCTTGACATGGCGGTCATGGGTCGCCTGATCCGGAGAAAAAATCAGCAGGTCATCCAGGTAAACTGCCAGATAACGATCCAGCAGGTCTCTGAAAATGTCATTCATGAAATGTTGGAAGCAGGCGGGGGCGTTGCACAACCCGAATCCCATTACCAGGTATTTGAAACTTCCCCACTTGGTCTGGAAAGCCGTCTGGCGGATCCGCACAAGATTATAGCCCCCCCCCCTCAGGTCCAGTTTAGTGAACACCTTGGCTCCCCGCATCCGCTCCAACAGCTCGGGGATCAAGGGTAGGGGGTAGCGTTTCCGATTCGTGATCTTGTTGAGCTCTCGATAGTCATTACAGAGCCGTAACTCCCCCGATTTTTCTTGACAAACAGAATTGGCGCCCCGGCCGGGGACTGAGAAGGCCGGATAAACCCCTTCCGCAGGTTTTCATCCAGAAACTCTCGGAGAGCCTGTTGCTCTGGTTCCGAGAGAGGGTAGAGTCTCCCCCGCGGGATCGGGGCTCCGGGTTCCGGCTCTATGGCACAGTCGTAGGGCCGGTGGGGAGGCAAGCGCTCTGCCTCCTTCTCGCTGAAAACATCCCAAAACCCGGCGTACTTCTTGGGCAACGTGGCGACTTGCTCCACCTCTTGAGCCTGGCAGGCCCGGGCTGTCATGCAGTGTCCCTGGCAATGGTCCGAAGCAAACTGTAATTGTCTCTTGGCCCAGGAGATCTGGGGGTCGTGGAGCGTGAGCCATACAATGCCCAGGACGACTGGGAAATCAGGCAACTTGGTCACCAAGAAAGAGATTTCCTCCTTGTGAGAACTTGTCCACATCTTGGTAGGAGCAGTGTATTGAGTCACGGCCCCAGCTTTCAGGGTCCTTCCATCAATAGTCTGAACGCCCTTAGGCTCTTGGAGATCATGTAACTGTAATCCGGCCGACTTGGCGTAGTCAGCGTCAATGAAATTGTTGGTGGCCCCCGAGTCGATCATGGTGTGGACCATCATCGGCCCCTTCCCTGACGACCAGAGGGCGACCATCACCAGGAACAATTGTCCAGTCTTGGGTTCTGGAGGGAGGTTAGCGACGGCAGCTGAGTTAGCAAACCCACTTAAACTCGGCTGGCCCCTTCCCCCGCCGCCTGGATTGCTTCTTCAGCCTCTGGGGCCCCTCCAACCGCGGCAGAGGCCCGGGGTGTTTTTCCACGCGGTTTCTGGGGGCATTCTCTAGAGAAGTGTCCAGCCCCCTCGCAATACCAACACAAATTCAGCCGCTGGTGGCGTGCTTTCTCAGCGGCATCCACCTTGGGTCTCACGGTCCCTAGCTGCATCGGCTCGGGTTCATCCAAGGGCTGGGGAGCCGGGGCAAACTGCCGGAACGAGAACTGACTGGCCCCTGTCTCCTTTCTAGCCGCTGGCCTCTCCGCTACACCTTTGTCCCATCGCCTTCGGGTCTGCACTCCCGCCTCCACTCGTAGGCTCACATTGACCGCCTCTTCCAGGTCTGCTGGCTGGGTGGCCACTCTTAGGATCTCCTTTTGCAGTTCTTGCGGCAATCCTTTGATGTACTGGTAACGTAGAGCAGCAGGGTTCCATTCCACTTGGCCCGCCAGTACCCGGAAACGTGAAATATACTGGGACTAGGTCATGTCCCTCATGGATAACCGGTCCAGCTCCCTTTCAGCCATCGCTGCATTCACTGGGGCTCCCCAAGTCCTCTTGATAGCCTCCAGAAAAAGTCTCGCCGTGGCCGCTGCGGGGGCCGCTGCCTTGATCAGGGTAGTCGCCCAGGACGCCGCCGTCCCTTCCAGCAGCGTGTAGATGAAGCCCACCTGAGCCCGATCCGTGGCAAACTCCAAGGGCCGAAGTTCCAGGTACATTTCCACTTGGCCGATGAACACATCCACTTGGGCTGGGTTGCCCCCGAAACGTGCCGAAGGAACCTGGAGTAACCTCGGTGCCGGTAAACTTCACCCAGTGTCTAGGAGCAGTGACGAGATGGCTCCGGGCCCATAAACTGAAAATAAACCCAGCAAAGACTGAGATCTTATGGCCGGGCCGTCCGTCCGAACTAGTCAACCCACTGCCCCCCTTCGAAGGGGAACTGCTGACTCCATCCCCCTCTGTGAAGAGCCTTGGTGTCATCCTGGACTCTAAGATGACGATGGAGGCCCAGATTGCCTCTACGAGCAAAAGGGCCTTCTTCCACCTACGCCAAGCGAGGCAACTGGCGCCCTACCTACCAACGGAGGCGTTAGCTACAGTAATCCACGCCACGGTTACATCAAGGCTGGATTACTGCAACGTCTTATATGTGGGTCTTCCTCGGTTATTAACCCGTAAGAACTAGATTGGGGAGAATGCTGCCGCCAGGCTCCTCACAAAACCACCAATGAGATGTGACATCACACCATCCTTGCAGCGTCTGCACTGGCTGCCGGTCGAACACAGAGTCCTTTATAAGACCCTGACCCTGACATTCAAGGCCCTGCGGGGCCAGGGTCCTTCATACTTAAAAGACTGCTTGACCCTACCCACTCACCCAAGAGCACCACGGCCAGCAAACGAGAACCTCCTTTGTATCCCGCGTCTGAGGGAGGCTCATCTGGAGTCCACGAGACAGAGATCTTTCTCTGTTGCGGCCCCCGTCCTGTGGAACTCTCTACCGCCAGACCAAAGAGCTAGTCTTGACCTGCCCCAATTCTTGGCGGCACTTAAGACATGGCTATTTAGGAAAGCCTATGCATAATACGACAACCAGCGACCCGGAACCTACCGAGTCCGATATTTTAGCCATTTTAATATTTTAATGTTTTAATACTCTAGTTCTGTTACTGCTAGTTGTGTAAGTCGCTCGGAGCACACTTGTGGAGGGCGACTCATAAATAATAAAGTTCAGTTCAGTTCAGTTACTGGACCTTCAACAAGCCTGTTCAGGACTTGCAAACTAGGACCATTGGTTCCTGGATTGAGTCTATCCATTTGTAATGCGATCTTCCTCTTTTCCTACTGTCTTCTTTCTTACCAAACATTATTGTCTTTCTAGTGAGTCATAACTTCTCACGATATGGTCAAAGTATGGCAGTCTCAGTTTAATTGTAGCTAGTCCCATTTTTTCAGTATGGCTTCTTCAGCTTGGTCAGATGGCCCTAATGGCAAGGCCCAAGACATCATAGTTTCCTATCCTTAACAGGACCACATGGCACTTGATCATGGCTCCTCCTCCTGTTTTGGAAGCACATGGCACACAAAGAGTCTGACACCACGTGTTCCTCCTCTTACAGGGTTTCTCGTGAGCCCTGCCTGTTGGGCCAATTGGAATAGAAGAGTGATGTGTCTTACGCAAGCTGAGTCTGCTTCCTTAATCTCATTGCTGAAACCTAGGCTCCCTTGAAGGGAAAAGAGAAAATTGTCCCAGAAAGGATGCTTCCTTAACCGGTTGCTGAAACCCAGGCTCCCTTGAAGGGAAAAAAAGGAAAGCATCCCAGGAAATAGGCTTCCTTAACCAAGTTGCTAAAACCCAGGCTTCCTTGAATGGAAGAAAGGAAAGGGTCACAGGAAAGGAGAGCTTCGTAAGTTCCTCATTGCCACCAATGGGCTGGATCTAGCTGTATTTTTCAGCTGCAGACTGAAAAGGACTACCCAGCTACCTGCCTGTTTTCAGCATATGGGGGTCTTCCAGAATCCAGCCAGCAGAAATGGATTGAGGTTCAGACAAATAGAATCTACCTATAAACCTACCAAATAGTGCTGGTGCTTCACCAAGCTAAAACTCTCTGGCTTCGAGAGTGTTGAGCCATGTCACTTAATGCGGTGTCAGACTGTATACTTCTACACTTAGTCAGGGTTAGAAATACAGTACAAAGAAGAGTTCAGCACAAATTCATTCAAAATATATATCTATTAGTCATAAGTCAATAATCAGTATAAGTATACAAAATAGCATTAAACAGCATATTCCACTCTACCATATCCGGGGCGCAGCCTGGAAGACGCAAGGTCCAATACAAATAGTTCCCTAATGAAGGTCTGTGTCCCAAAAATAATATATCCAAGTTCGTATAAATATTCCACAGGTAGAAGGATATGTGTAAGCAAGGTAATCAAAGGAACAAAAAGAACCAGAGCCGCAAATCCAGGCTCCTAGTAGGAAGTCCGATAGAAAGCAAGCCGACGGAAGGTTATCCAAAACGCATCGGGGCCGCTGTATTCCGTTTCGTGGTCTTTTTCAAGGCTAGATATCCATATCAAGGTTCTTGTCCTGGAAGGTTACATGCACATGTAACGCAGGGGAATGTTGGTGATCCGCACAATGTTGATAGAAGGGGATTTTTGTACTTCCATTATTTATTTTGCTCCGGTGCTCAATAAATCTTCGCTTTAATTTTCTCGTAGACATTCCTACGTAGGTTTTAGGGCAGCTGCACGTGATGGCGTACACTATTCCGGAGGAAATGCAGGTTGCAAATGATTTAATTGGAAAAGAACATTTTTATGTGGACTATAAATCATTTTATCACTACAGATATTAGCACACACAGAGCAATTTCCACAAGGTCTGCTGCCAGGAGTTAAATTTGATTTGATGGGTCTAATATGGTTGGCATGAGTTAGAATTTGGCCTAAGTTCCCCATTCGCTTGTACGCAATAATTGGAGGTAATTCCAGGCCTTTAATATTAGAAATGATTGGCCAGTATTTCTTGACAATTGATGTGCACGTTCGATTCTGAGGAGTTAGGGTCAAAGGCCAGACTAGTTGGTTTAAGGGCTGTCTGTTGGCAGGTTGCAGTAATATATTCCTATTTCTATTGTCAGCTTTCTTTCGCGCATTCTGCACCATATGTCTTGGGTATCCTCTTTGGATGAAATCTTGTTCCATACGTGTAGCTTCAATGTCGTAATCCACTTGCCTAGAAGAATTCCTTTTTATTCCTAAGAATTGGGTATAAGAGAGATTATATTTTAGTTTGAAAGGGTGATGACTGTCGAAATGTAGGTAGGAATTAGTACTCACAGGTTTATGGTAATTTTTACATTTAAGGGTCTTGTCCACTTTAAAGACAGTAAGGTCCAAAAAATTGATGTTGCACTCATTAGAAGAAAAGGTGAATGAAATTGAATTATGGCAATGATTCATCCAATTCATAAACTCTTCCTGAGGTATGTCTTTCTGGGCTACAAGAAAAATATCGTCTATAAAATGATAATAATAATAAATATATGATGAAAATTGTTTATGATTAGGTCCAAAAATGAATTCCTTTTCTAAAAATGACATAAAAATTATAGCTAACGAGGGGGCGGCAGCTTGCCCCATGGATATTCCATTTTTTTGGAGATAATAATCTTCTTCAAATTGAAAATAGTTATAGTCACATAAGATGTTATAAATTTCCATAAGAAAACAAGTAGGAGTGATTTTATCCGCTCTGTTGTCCAATACGTCATATAACATCGCTCTAAGGTCTAAAAGTGGGATGTGAGTATACAAAGAAACTACGTCTATAGTATATAGTATGTCTCCATCGTTTAGAACACAGTTATCAATTTTCCTGAGGAAATCTGTAGTATCTTTCAAATACGCAGGCGTTTGTTTCACAAAAGGTTGAGGGGTAGGGTCCCAGTAGGTATCGCTGTTGACTCCCTTTCTCCCTCCCCCTCGTCCCTTGCCCCCACCCTTGTGTTCTTACCCATGTCTATTGTATTTGTTGTCATTTGTTTGTCACTGCTGTATTGTTTATATGTCACCTGTAAGTCGCCCGGAGCACTTTCCGTGGAGGGCGACTCATAAGTAATAAATTTATTATTATAATTATTATAATATGAAAGTCTAGGAATTTGGAGAGTGGTTCCAAAAGTCCACCACAGCAGGCGAGAATTGGCCTGCCAGGCGGAGGATATATTTGTTTATGCGTCTTGGGCAATATATAGAAATTTTGAGTTTTAGGATTACTGACATATAGATATTCACCTACTTGATTAGTAATATGGCCCAAGGCAACCGCTTCTTCAATTGTATTGCGTATGGTAGTAGCAAATCGTATCATCAGTGAGGGACCACATCTCCCCTATTTTAAAAAGATCTAGGATCACAAGTGGAGTTTGACATAGAAGTTAGTATCATTTAATTGCCTAAGACAGGGCTGTCCAAGAGCCTTTTCTACCAGCCCAAGGAGCCACTCGAACTAGATCCGGTCACTGATGACCTGGGGGGCCCCTCTGCCCCCGGCCCCACCCCCACCCCCAGCCACGCCCCTCACCCCCGGCCACGCCCCCGGCCATGCCCTGCCCCCTCAAGCGTCATCCCCCCGGTCATCAGTGACCGGAATAAAGGGACACACCAGCCTCGGAAGCAGGGAAGCGGGGAGGCTGGCGTGTCCCTTTAAGAAGAAGGGCAAAGCCAAGGAGAGCCCTCCATGGCTTCCCCCTTCCAGCGAAAGGGACACACCAGCCTCGGAAGCGGGGAAGCGGGGAGGCTGGCGTGTCCCTTTAAGAAGAAGGGCAAAGCCAAGGAGAACCCTCCATGGCTTCCCCCTTCCAGCGAAAGGGACACGCCAGCCTCAGAAGCGGGGAAATCACTGCTTCTGAGGTTGGCGTGTCCCTTTAAGAGGAAGACAAACACAGATGGACGCAATGGGATAACAAATACCAAAGTTTCATATAATACACTCTACAGATCAATTACATCAACAAAATGCCCAAATGCACAAATGAGGCAACCCTCATGCCGCACAAGCCTGTTTGCAATATCAAAAGACAGGGTGTGTGGGAAAACAGTCCTGGGAAGGGGTAGAAGTCGACGGAAAGGTAAGTCTTTGAGGGAATATTAACATAGTCCGTCCCTTCGCAATGGGTAAATACTCATCCAGGTTCACCACATAAGTCACAGTCCTGTATGGTGTGCACAGATGGCCAGCTTGTGGAGCAGATGGAAGCTGGGGCTGCAATGGTGTAATGACGAGCCCGATCCGTTTCGCCCCCAACGGGGCTTTCTCAAGCGGCGGTTGGTATCAATGCAGGGCAATGTAACGCAGGATACTACATATTCTGGAACATCAATATCATAATAACTATATTACAAAAGCAACCAAATTTCCACAGTGGAAGAAAATGCAAGGAGGCAAACCATACATACCAGCAATTGGCTATAATCCGACATGGTAACTCCCGCGGACCCGAAGGTAAGTTGGGCCACGAAGGCAAAGCCTTAAATACAAAGATCCTGATAAGACTCACATGAGAAGGGCGGAGATGGGGAGGGGGTCATTTAGCCCTAGGGGAAACTCGCTTTGTAGATGGACTATCCACCAGGTTTCCCTCCTAAGGAGGAGATTGTGGACATTACAGTGGGGGGGGGGGGGGTAACCTGACTTTCTCTAGACCTGTAAATTTAAAGGAGTCTGGGCTGTGTTTCTTCTCCTTGAAATGTCTATAGAGAATACTATTATCCATGCCCGTGCGTACACGTGAGCGATGCTCCGACATCCTCAAACGAAGATGGCGTGCCAAAAAATCCAACATAAATCATTCCACATTCGCAAAATAGACAGTACACGCATGCCTCCGAATTACAGTCAGTGTAGTCCCTTAATGCATAGGTCTTCCCAGTGCGGAGGCTCGTGACCTCCTTACCTCTGAATGCCTGTCTGCATGATGTACAGTTCTTACCGCAGGGTCTACAACCTGGGGTTACTATGTTCCTGGGGTGCGTGTCCTGAAGGGTGGAGTGGACTAACAGATCCCTAAAGTTCTGTGTGCGCTTGTACGCTATCATGGGCAGGGATTTGAAGGCCGGAATGTCAGGTAATATGCCCCAATGTCTCCTAACTATGGAAGCTATCTGCTGGCTGTGTGTAGTATACGTGAGGGGCCACACCACCCATTCAGACTTCTTGCGTTCAGTCTTTTTGAGTAAGGTTTCATGCGGGATGGTTCTGGCCCTGCACTCAGCCCTGTTAATGATGGTGTGGGGGTAACCTCTTTCTGCAAGCTGAGCCCGAAGGTTCCTGGATTCCCTATCAAAATCTCTAGTATTGCTGCAGTTACGCTTAAGGCGTATATACTGCGAGTAGGGTAGACTATTCCTGAGAGGATGGGGATGATGGCTGTTATAGTGTAATAAAGAGTTTTTGTCAGTTGGTTTCCTATAGTTGCGCACATGCAATCTAGACCCCTCTTTATATACCTCCGTGTCCAGGAAATGAACCGAACTGTCACTGTGTGTAAACGTGAATTGGATGGACTCATTCCATGAGTTCAACCATCCCATAAACTCTTCCAGGGGGGTACTAGGGTCCAATAAGAAGAAGCAGTCATCTATATATCTCCCGTAATATTTAATGAACTTACTGGGAGAGGCTGCGTCATTAAGAAAAGTTTTCTCTAAGGCGGCCATATATAGGTTTGCTATGGCTTCACCCTTCCAGCTAAAGGGTCACACCAGCCTCCTCCTCCGTCCCGCCTCTCCCCCGGCGCACCGATCGGAGCGCCGGGGGGAGAGGCAGAACGGAGTAGGCAGGCCTATGGAGGAAGAAGGGAAGCGTTTCCCTTCCTCCCCTTTAGGCCCGCCTCCTCCCTTCCTTCCCCCCCCGGCATTCCCAATTGGTGCGCCGGGGGAGAGGCGGGACGGAGGAGGAAGGGAGCGGTTGGGGCTGGGTGACCAGCGGCGCTGGGAAGGAGGCCCGCCCCCCCACCCCCTCCCGCCCGTCCCGCCACCGCTGGTGTCCCGATCGCCACGGGGGAAGGAGGAGGAGGAGGAGGAAGGGAGGCTTCCTCCTCCTTCCCCCCGGCGCCGTGGCGATCGGGACACCAGCAGCGCCGGGAAGGAAGAGGAGGCCCGCCCCCTCGCTCCCTCCCGCCCTTCCCGGCGCAGCCGGTGTCCCGATCGCAGCGGAGAAGGAAGGGAGGACCAGCGAACTGCATCGCAGCGGCGGGGCGGAGAGAGGGACGGAGGGGGCGAGGCAAAGAGGAGGAGCTGGCTCCCTTCCTTCTCCCTGCCCCGCCTCCTCCCCTCCCCCTAATTTGGTCAGAATATCAATGTCTGTAGCAGATAAGTTGCCATAAATCTTAGATTTGGAGGCATTAGCTTTGTTAACCTCTCTTAACACAGTATTTTCAAAGGCGCACACTGCGTGGGAAGTATTAGGAGGAATAAAGGTACTTTTGGGTTTGAATTTACTTAAAGGATTGGTCTCTTCCATAGAAGTAGGTACAGTCGAGAAGTGCTCTTTTAATCTAATAGACCTAAAGAGGGTAGAGAGG
Organism: Anolis apletophallus; assembly: GCA_030556195.1. NCBI lineage: Eukaryota > Metazoa > Chordata > Lepidosauria > Squamata > Anolidae > Anolis > Anolis apletophallus. The sequence goes on along the minus strand of JARBWK010000013.1, from coordinate 33,349,844 downwards.
TCTTTACGAATATCCAATTCATAGTTGTAGGGGGTAGAGACAAAAGAAAAGCCCTTATTTAATAAATCAGCTTCTTTTGGAGATAACACATATTTAGAAAGGTTAACAACTAGGTTTGGTTTTGTGGAGGATTGGCCTTCCAAAAATTTCATTTCTTATAATAATGTTTCTTTCCTTGATTGTGGAGATTATATGCTTGGGATTTGGCTGCGCCATCTGTGTCAGTGGAGCGATTTCCTCCTGAGGAGTCATCTGATTCTTGGGAGAAGGTGATTTTTTTGTATGGTTGACCCGGTCTATTGGGGGGTTTAAATACTCATCCTTCTTTCCGATCTTTTTCATCCCTTCGTATCTTGTTAATTTGCATTTTCCTCAATTCGTTATATAAGTCCTGACACTGTTGTTTAATCTTTTCTAAGTCCGCTGTAGGAATTGGGTCTTGAAGGGCTTCCTTTATATTGCTAATTTCATTTTTTAATTCTTGGGCCTCGCGTGCCGATCTTTGGACAATAAGGGTCATAAGGTCACGAGAGCACTTCTCAGTTATAAGTCTCCAATTATTAAGAAAAGTTTCATCATTAAGGTAAATTCCAGCTGGAAGGTATACACGCATGCCTCTGGGAATCAGGTTCTTGCGTATGTATTCAGAAAGAGCCGAGGCATTGAGTTCTACTCTAACTAGGCGCAGTTCTTTCCCTTCAAGATCTTTAAGGGAGGGGGTGGTCGAGGATGGTCCGGCATTATCCCCATTATCCTCATCTAAGTTTAAAGACCATACATGAGTTATCTCGTCAGTTTGTTGTTGGTCAAAGGATTCTATACCATTGGTATCCATAATATGACTACCGAGCACGGGCTCGTTTACAGTCTACACAAGTAGTCAGGGTTATGCTACAAGTCCCAGAGTAAGTCACCTATGGGCAAAATGGGGATTTGTTTTCCAAACTATCCCCTACTGGTGAGACACAAAGGATATCCCATACAGCAGGTCTTCAGGGAATTATATTTGGGAGGACACACATATCAAGCTACCTAGCTGAGATTCCAGATCTCTGTATAAGAAGGGTAGAAAACACTCAGCCCTCTATATATTTTTGACTGCAACTCCCAACAGTCCCAACCTTGGTATAACATAATCTCCAATAGATGAAAACCAGGAAACATCTGGCTAAGAAATATCGGTGTGGTCAAAATGGTAAAGTTATTGACAGAGGAAGAATGGACACACCACATTTACTCTGTCTCCATCTCCTTCTATTGTATTGATTATAGATTACTTTTGTATTTTGAACCTAGCTGAAGCAAATGACCGCATCGGCGCCGGCGAGAGAGGGACAAGGGGGTGGTGCAGGGAGGAGGAGCTGGCTCTCTTCGTCCTCCCTGTACTGCCCCGTTGTCCCTCTCTCGCCGGTGCCGATGCAAACTGGATCGCATCGGCGGCGCCGAGAGAGGGAAGAAGGGGGCGGTGCAGGGAGGAGGAGCTGTCTCCCTTCCTCCTCCCTGCCCCGCCCCCTCCTCCACTCCCTCCCCCCCGCCGCCATTAAAAATTTTTTTTAAAAAAATGGCGGTGGTGCGGGGAGAGGGATGGAGGGGGTGGTGCAGGGAGGAGGAGCTGGCTCCCTTCCTCCTCCCTGCCCCGCCTCCTCCTCCCCTCCCTCCCCATGCCACCATTTTTAAAAAATATATATATTTTAATATATATATATGTGTGTGTGTGTGTGTGTGTGTGTGTGTGTGTGTGTGAGGGATCAAACTTTTCAATGAATTCAGGACGCACACTCAGGACGATGCTGGTAATGGACCTTCATTTATTGCAAAGGACAACAACACTTTCGATGCCAGAGTTGGCCACACACTGCAACAAACACACATTTTATACTCAGCCCACACCCCCCTTAACCTGCAATGTCTGGGAAAGATTTCATCATATCCCCTCTGACTCAGCAATCCCAATGTCCAGAGGATATTTCATCATATCCCTTCTGAGTCAGCAATATGCAAGCTGGTGTTACCCATGTTAGAGTGGTGTGACCTAAAGCCTCCCAAGGCCAACACCTGGAGCTTATCTTATCTTGTGAGCAAAGCCCAGAGACCAGAGCAATGCAGGCAGGTCAGGAGACTAGAGCAATGCAGGCAGGTCAGGAGATCAGAGCAATACCAGCTCAGATCTTCACTGATCCTGACATATATATTTAAAATCTTGCAGGAGGGGAGGCGGGCCATGTTCTAGAGGCTGGCGGGCCGTGTACGGCCCGCGGGCCATCTGTTGGACAAGCCTGGTCTATTATTTACAGGTCAAGTATTAGCCTTGGATGAATTTAACATCCCAGCCCAACACTTGAACCGCACCATATTGCCTCATTTATGCTGGTTTCAATAGTTTCAAAACCCTTTTAAACCCTTATAGCAAAATGAACAATAGAGAAGGAGTAGGAGCAAGTGGAGGAGTAATAGTTTAATGATCTGACTATTGCACTGAGGGCCCTTCCATGTTGCCCTTTATCCCAGGATCTAATTCTAGATTATCTGCATTAAACTGGAATATATAAATCCCCACTGCCAGATAACCTGGGACAAACAAATAATCTGGGATCAGATCCTGGGATATAGAGGCAGTGTGGAAGGGCCCTAAGGACTCTGGTTACAAGGGTTTAGGTCACTGCTTGGCTATAGAAACACATTGGTAACACGCTTTCAATCTCAGAGGAAGGCAATGGCAAGCCCTGTGTGAACAAACCATTCCAGGAAAAGTCTATGGTAGATTTAGTTTAAGGTTGTTGTAAGTCAGAAATGACCAGAAAACATATGGCAACATCAAGTAGTTGTTTTTATGTTGTTGTTTTTAAAGAGAGAGTCAACATACATACATTTATGTTTTCTACAGTTTCTAATTTGTACTAATTTTAATAACTTTTAAGCCAACTTGATCCCCATTGTTGGGGAAAAGATTGGATATATAAAAATAATAATAATAGAAGTTGATGGCCGAAAGCGAGGAGGAGCTGAGGAGCCTTCTATTCAAGGTGAAAGAAGAAAGTGCAAAAGCTGGGTTGCAGTTAAACATTTAAAAACCCAAGATTCTGGCAACTGGACTGATTAATAACTGAGAAATAGAGGGAGAAAATGTAGATGCAGTATTTCTAGGTACAAAGATTACTGCAGAAGCAGATTGCAGCCAGGAAATCAGAAGATGTTTACTGCTTGGGAGGAGAGCAATTACCAATCTTGATAAAATAGTGAAGAGTAGAGACATCACACTGGCAACAAAGATCCGCATAGTTAAAGTAATGGTATTCCTCACAGCAACCTATGGATGGGAGAGCTGGGCCATAAGGAAGGCTGAGCAAAGGAAGATATATGACTTTGAACTGTGGTGCTGGAGGAAAATTCTGAGAGTGCTTTGGACTGCGAGAAGATCCAACCAGTCCATACTTCAGGAAATAAAGCCTGACTGCTCACTGGAGGGAATAATATTAGAGGCAAAGATGTATTACTTTGGCCACATAATGAGAAGACAGGAAAGCTTAGAGAAAACAATGAGACTGGGGGGAATGAAAGAAAAAAGGAAGAGGGGCCGACCAAGGGTATCCTTGAGGTCACGAAGAGTTGGAAGTGACTGAATGAATAAACAACAAATTAGTTAGTTACAGTAAGTAGCAGAGCAGAAGTATGGCTGTAGATCTTGACTTCAGTCTGAACATTTACTCTCAAAGGTACTGAAATCAATTTGGGGGGGAGGTAGATTTCATCATCTTGGTTGTCTTCTTTAAATTTCATACTAAGATCCAGAGTGGATTTGCAGGCCAAACACAAAAGCTACAGTTCATCAGTAAAATACATTCTGTCTCTCCTTAGTTTAAAGATCTTTTAGGGAGTAGGTAATAGAATGTTGGCACATCAGTTGAATTCAGGATCTTTTCCAACCCACAAACCTTCACTCCATTTGGCAGGAGAAAATAGAAATTACTCCTGTTTTCCACCCACTGGCATTATTCTTTTCTGTGTATAGGGATAGCCTACAGAGGGGTGTGACATGCCCCTCTCAGGATCCTGTTATTTGCATTACCATTCAACAGATTTCTAAAGCCTTCAAGATGCTGGCTTTGCACCTCTCACAGCAAATTAAGTACTGAGCAGCTGAAAGCAGAAAAACCACACCTCCAGCTGGCATCTTGTTTTGTTCTCCAGTGACCTCTTGGAAACAAGACAAATGAATATAGCATACAATAAAGCCTTTTAGAAAGGCAAGCAATGATTCACTCCCACTTAAAAGCTTTGTATACACTCCTTCCATCCTAATCCACCAGCAAAAGAATTCTGTAGAGACTTGCTAGCACCTAGATGGTATTTCTGGCGATCGGAAAACCCAACCTGTGTACCTCCCTCATAGAGAAAAACTTCATCAAGGGTTGTATTGGCCAGCCATGGCTGGCTACCATTTTTACCATGTTCAGTCCCTGTATGTGACTTGCATTTCAGCGGGCATTTGGTTTCATTTGGCATCTCTGCCAAATGGGCAGCGAGGCTGGGCAGACATACAAACAAATGTCAAACTCAGGGTACCTGACCAACCAGGTCCAAGAAAAGCTGGTTTCAAAACTAGGAAAATTAAACAATGAGTGCATCTATAGTTTAGAATTAATGCAGTATGGCCCTGTTTGAAATGCTATGAAATCCTTGGAATTGAAGTTTGATGTAGCCACTAGCAATCTTTGACAAATAACATAAAAAATCTTGCATAACTATATCCCTAAGGATTGCATAACATTGAGCCATGGCAGTTAAAGTTGGATCAAACTTTATCAAATCTACAGTGTAGATGCAGCCAAAGCTATTTTAGTAACAAGATGATGAGCAGTCGTAATGAAAGCAAGTGAGAGTAATTTTTTTTGGGGGGGGGGGGGCTTCTGGAGAGGACTATGCCTTGCCTAACTCTCCTAAAAGCACCAGCTCATATGAGCATATGATCTCGGAAGCTAAACAGGGCTAGCTCTGGTTAATATTCATATGAGAGAATCCCAGATACTCTCTAAGCTATGTTCCTAAGGTAGAAATTGTCAAAACCACTTCTGGGGATTCCTTGCCTAAAAAAATATATGGAATTTAATGGGTCATCATATGTCAACAATGACTTGAAACCACACATACACACACAAGAAAAGCTTATATATGTTCCTTGGCTGATAAAAATCAGAATTTCTCAAGGCTGTAAAGAGGCTTCTATGCAATATATGTCTGTGTCATTGTATATGCCTGTGGATTTATCCTGGCTACGACATTGAGTGACTAGAAACTAACAATGATTTCCATTACTTTTGCAGCCAGGTTCCTTGAGAAAGTGTATTCGTAACTGCAGCTACTGATCGTTTGCATTCTGTAATCCTTTGAGAAAGGCAAGCAGTACATAGCACTTTCTATGGTGATACATAGCGACTTTGGAGCCTGGACATCTTCATATGCTTAGTTAAAAAGCATAGAAATGATCAAAGGAGTTAGAAATGATAAAAGGACCTATTTGTGGAAGGGATGTCACAGATTTGAAAATAATTTAAAGTAACAAGGAATTGTTCTGAAGTTGGAAAAGGGGCTTTCAAAACCATACTAAAATTATTGCTAATGATGCTGTTTTATTCCACTGCACCTTTGTTTCCTGATCCATTTGCACATATAGTCCATCCAAAACTAAAAGATTAATACATCCAGGCTCTGATCTTTGTATATTTGTATGTTATTGAAATTTGTTGGGCTGAAATTTGATAGCTTGAATCTGTAATGAATATACAGTGTTCCCTCATTTATTTATTTATTTATTTCTTCGCATTTATCTACCGCCCAGTGGCTCGGGGCGGCTCACAACAATCAAACATTACATGGTAAAACAGGCATATCATAAAACACAGTGCAAGCAAATCAGATAAAAACAGCATATAAAACGACAATAAGTCGTGCACTAAACACAACAGCAGCAGACACAGTTACAAGGTAGCTATGAACACACAGGTTATCCAGATCCATAGGTCTGCCAGAACAGGAAAGTCTTACAGGCCTTCCTGAAAGGGAGAAGGGCCTGGATGGTGTGAACGTCAGCGGGTAGTGAGTTCCAAAGGGTTGGAGCCACGATCGAGAAAGCCCGCCGACGAATCGCAGTCAATTGGTAGATCTTAGCACTAGGGATGACCAGGAGGTTTTGCTCTTCAGAGCACAGAGGTCTAGTGGGACGGTATGGGATGAGACGGTCCCACAGGTACACTGGCCCCAGACCATGTAAGGCCTTAAAAGTCAAGACTAACACTGTGAAGGTGATCTGGCATATGATCGGAAGCCAGTGCAGTTCGCTCAGAATTGGCGAGATGTGACAGCCAACCGGGACCCCTGCCAGGAGTCGGGCTGCGGCGTTCTGCACCAGCTGAAGCTTCTGGATCACGGACAAAGGAAGGCCAATGTGCAGAGCGTTACAGTAGTCAAGCCTTGAGATGACCTTGGCTTGGACCACTGTGGCCAAGTCACACCGGGACAAATAGGGGGCCAGCTTCCTTGCCTGTCGAAGATGGAAAAAGGCCACCCTGATGAAGGGACAATGGGACATGTAATCCCATATATCCACAGTTGCAGGTAAAAACAGTAAAAGGTGGTTGATGGGTATTTGGCAAAACAGAAGCAAAAAGAACAAAGTTTTGCTTTATATAAAAAACACAAACTTTTATTTACAAAATATAGCTTTAAACAAAAAAGCAATAACATGCTCGAAAGATAGTTCGTGTAGAGATGAAAAAAACAAAGCAAATAATGCAGTTCTCTTCTTCAATATACTTCTACACATTTAGCAACAGGCATCTGTGTTAAGAATTGCAATTCCCAGCATCTCTGTTACCATCTCAGCATTGTTGCAGTTCATGAATGCATTTCTTCAGATTACAGCATTCCATCATTCCAGCAATACAGGAAACTATTACTTCAAGCTTCAGCATCCAAGCATTTAAATACATTTCTTCAGTCTACAGCATTCCAGCATACCAGCATCACAGCAGTATATCAGCCAGGAAACTTCAGCTAGCACAATAGCCAGCATAGACAGTAAGAATCTGCAAAAGTCTTCTCTCCCCACACACCACTCGTCAGCTCCTAAAAGCTAATCTGCAACATAGAAGCTTTTATGCAAACACAGCTGCCACACCCTACTTGATTCAGGAAACACTCAGCTGCACCTATTCATTCATTATAACAAAAACTTTACTCCCAACATAAACTAAGAGAAACAGTTACTCATAACTCAAACAATTTGTTTTAAATCTTTACAGTCTGACAGTGCTGACGCTGGAGACCTGAGCCTCCATCGACAGCAGGGGGTCCAAGGTCACACCTAGACTCTTAACGGAAGACAACAGACATTATTATTATTATTATTATTATTATTATTATTAAGTTCGACTTACTATACCGCTCTCTCTGGCGTCCAGAGCGGTTTACAGAAGTGACAATATAAAAACATAAAACATATAAAATACATTAAAATACATTAAGAACAATTTTAAAACCCCCCACGTGAAACATGTAGCAGGCCGACTGAAACAGTGAAACAGTGGCAGCCAGACGACAGTACAATCTAGCAGATCATTGGATATTCATGGGTCGAACGCCTTTCTAAAAAGCCATGTTTTTACTGCTTTGCGGAACGGTAAAAGGGCCCGGATAGCCCGAACCTCCTCTGGGAGGCCGTTCCACAGGGCTGGGGCGACTACTGTGAACGCCCTTCGACGGGTGGACTCTAGCCTACAGACATAGGGTCATGTCATCCAGGGTCGGAAGCTGGACATCCCCACCACCCGGGCAGCCGAGCCACAGGATCTCCGTCTTAGCCAGATTCACCTTCAACCTACTGGCTCGCAGCCATCCAGTAACGGCCTCAAGGCAGCGATGGAAATTATCAGGTACAGATTCGGGCCTGCTCTCCATCCTCAGGATAAGCTGGGTGTCGTCAGCATACTGATGACACCCAAGCCCGAAGCTACACGCCGGCTGGGCAAGTGGTCGCATGTAGATGTTAAATCATAGAGGGGAGAGGATTAACCCCTGGGTGACCCTGCAATGAAGCGGGGCACCCCCGGAGACCACCTCTCCCCTCCTCACTTGCTGTGTCTGGTTCCGAAGGAAGGAGACCACCCAGTAAAGGGCAGTCCCCCTCACCCCAGCCCCGGCAAGACAGTGAGTCAAAAGATTGTAATTGAGAATAATCATTGATTCCTAAGCTATCTTTCCTGGGGAGGGATGGAAATGTTGACAGTCCTATTTCCTATTTCCTGTATTCTCTGTCCCTTGACCTCACCTGCACACATTCTGATGGATTACCAGGAACATCCAATGATTAAATATTGTGAAAAGGAAGAACACATCTCAAACCATCTCAAATCACTGACTTTGCTGAGATGGAGTTGGCATGCCTGAGTGTTTTTGCCTGATTGTTGATACTGACTCAGCTTCTTTTAAAAAGTTATTTAGGAAAAAAGAGCATTAAAAAGAATCATTTTTGTTTCTTAAGTAACAAAGACCATATGAATTCAGCTCATCACTTCAAACTGCTGACTCATTTATCACTCAAAATGAATTGAGGGCTGTTAAAGGTTTTATAGAAGATTTCATTAAATATGTATTGAGCCAGCTTAAGATGGAAATTGTTATAAAAACTGGCAGTGGTTCAACCAGCCAAATGTTTTTCGGTTTTATGACAGAGATATTTTACGCCTGCCTGCAATCAGCCTTCCATTAGTCCATTGAAATGCACAAGGCAAAAATAATCTGTATTGTGGGGCCGTAATGGCCGTCACTCCACATGCGACTGTCTCTGGAGCACAGTAAAACATCTCCTGGCCTTTTCTCTAGAGCACCGTTTGCACACAGCAGACACCATACATTTTAGCCTGAAACTTGGCAGCCTGCTCAGAAACTAGTTCTGTTCCTTTCTGGCCAAAGGAAAGAACTAGATGCAGAGTCATGGTAGTATTTTCGATATTTTGGTATTTCGACTGGTAATCACAATGGCTTTCTTCTAGTGTCTTCTCTCTAGACCTGGGGGGGAGCATAAATCCAGAGATCAAGCCCATGAAGAAAAAGAGACAGGCCTCCAGACACTGGAGGGTGATGCTTATTAGTTGAAAAACACATTGTGTTACTGTCTATAAGTATTTTAACAAGGCTTTGAAATACCTCTGGGCCATGATGTGTTTCTATTGTTTTCTTAAAGCTAATAAACATCACTTTTTAGCAATTTGAGATGTGTTTACTAGGTCTGGTTGATCCAAGAAAAAAATGTTTCGAAACTCGTTTCGGATCTAATTGTAACTGTCGTTTCAGATTATATGGACTTCTGAAAAATTTCCGATAAATTTCGAAATTGAATCGGAAGTATTTCTGAAATTCGGAAGTCTTCGGAAATGGCGTCCACTTTCAAAAATGGGAAAAAAATCAGCAGAAAGGAGAGTCAGCTGTTAACCATCAGCCAATGAGCAATCAGCAAGAAAATTCCGAAATGACATCCGAAATTCAGATTTCGGAATTCCTGTTGAGAGGGTTGCTCTCGAAATTGCTTAAAAAGTCGGAAGTATCCAAAAAACTTCCAAAATTTGGGCATATCCAGAATTGTAGAACAGCCCTAGTGTTTACCTTCAGAGCCATCAGTTTTTTTAAAAACCCAAAGCTGACTCAATTTGGTGCTTTTGAGGCATAAGTGAGGCTACCTTGTCTGAGCACAAGACCTCAGTGGCAAATTACTACCTATCGGACCATATAAAATCTCGGTGTCCGAACTTGGACTCAGGCTCCTGGACCTTAAAAGAAATGAACAAGGTAGGAGGGCATCTGTCAGGAGCCCCCATCACTACTCCCACATTACCCTTGAGATAAATGAGTCCAATTTATTTTCTTAGTGTCTTCTTAGGATGCATTTACGCTATAGAATTAATGCAGCTTGACACCACTTTAACGACTAACACTCTTTGCCAAAGAGTGTTGATTCCTCACCAAACTGCTCCTCCCATGATGCCAAAGCATTGAGCCATAGCTGTTAAAGTGAATCAAATGAAATTAATTTCATGTTTTAGATGCACCCTTAGTTATGGAGCTGTATCAGCATTGAGAAATGAAACCAGAAAAAAGAACACGTTTTCACGCTGACTCCAGGTTATTGTGTGAACATGGAAAGCTTGTTGTTGTTGTTGTAGTATTTTGCCCAAGTGTTGTGGTTTATGTACAGCATAAAATCTTTCTATCAAAGGTTTTTTTTTAAAGAAAGCAATCTTGGTTGTCTGCTCTAGATTCCTCTCATCCTCTAGATTCCTCTCATCTTGGCATTATGAGGTCTGCAAATAGAACACATTCATCCAAGTTCTGGTTTCAATGTAATCAGAGGAGCTAAGAAATAGCCCTGGCCATTGGACGATATTCTGCTTCTGATTTACCTCCTAATTAATGGTCTTACATTTGTGCAAAATTAATTTAGTTGTCCAGCGTCTATATTCATCTAAGGCCTGACATTATGTTCCACTATACAGGCATCTATTGCAAAATAGTACCCATTGAGTTGCTCCATTATACATATCCAGACATTGACTAGGAAGTTCTGGAGCACAAGAAGAGTATCTAAAGTGCATTGGCAGTGTCCAATATACATCACAAGTGCCTGTTGCCCATTGATGCATGTCTTCACACTTCACTAACAGGGTTTCATTATGTTTCTGCAATATAACTATGGATTTATAAAGTTACAAAAGCATAAACTGTGATGGAGGATCACAGATGTTGTGTTTCTGTGTGTATGGGTTACTTGAATAGATGCAGGGATCAGAATAAAATACAAAGTCTCCTGTAGCCTGTACCTTTTATAGCTAAATAGCTATTATCTACCTGTCTCCAGCTTATTAACCTCTGTGCTTGAACAATGTGTATACGAGCGTGCACACACGCATATAGAGGGAGTTTTAACTCAGAGCTGGCTTCCATTTATAAATCACCAGAGCTTTCGGGCTCTGTAACTTCAGCAAAGCAGCAAGGGTGAGTTACAGCTGAGACGTCACGTGGTTGCTGTCTATTTTTACCTTGTACAGTACGATCTCTGTTCAAGGACAACATCATTGTTCATAAAGTATGCATGGATCATGATAGTGCTTAATAGAGAAATAACCATTGGTTAACAGAACATTAAATGTGTAGGAGTCCATTAGAAGAAACTACACGCACATTTTTAAGAACTCCTTTCCGTCTGTCTCTCTTTCCAGTAGCATTTTCCAATCAGGAAATTCGTGTACTGCTTTATCTTTCTAAGTCCAGTGGCAATAAAAGATATGGATAGCAGAACAACACTTGAACTGAGCTTGAAATTAGACAATGCAGGTAATGTGCTGTTCTTAGTGAAATAAGCAAAACCAAATCTCCTCCTCTGTTTTCTCTCAGTAGTGAGAAGATAGCATGCAATACAAAATCATCATTAGCATAGGAATCAAGGCAGATCTGATCAGAGATCTACCTAGTCTAACATTCCACTTTCCAAAGCAACCAATAAAATGCCTCCATGGAAACAACAGACATGGCCTGATAGCCATTATTGTCCCACTTGATGCTCCGCAGCGACGTCCAACCTTAGGGAGATTCAAATTAGCCATGGCTTTGAAACTTCAGAGCTATCACAAGATATTACAGCATGGCGTGCTCTTGTTCATGGTTCAAGCCAGTTAACTAGCCATCCATGCCTTTCTCAATGTCAATCCATTCCAGATTCTCTACCACCGAATTTATTATAGATACTACCAGCCAGCATGCTGTGGCCCCTGAATGCATTTAATTTTCAAATCACCGTGCTGCGAGAAGCTGGGGGAGTCAGCTCGAGGAGGAGCGGCCCAGCATGGCGGCTGGCCTTGAGGATGCTCATCTGTGCCATGTGCCTGGACCTGGAGAAGGAGCAGGGCCTGGAAGCAGTCACCACTGGAAGCTCCGCCTCTGGAGGCCCCCACTTCCAGCGATGACCCTGCCAGGAAGCAGCGTGGCCCCGGAAGAGGAGGAGGCGCGCCGGAAGCGGAGGGACAGGAACCATGCCCCAGCTTGTACCATGGAGTGTGGGTCAGGAGCGGCTCCTCTCCGAGAGGGTCGAGCCTCCAGAACCAGGCCTCCCACTGGCTCGCTGGAGAAGGGGTGCCCCATACCGAGGGTGTTTAGGCCCTAGAGGACCTTTCGAACCAGGACATTCTGGAGCTCCTGCCACAAGCAGTCAGAGCTCCGAGAGACAAACCCGGCCACTACGAGGGACGGTGAGGACACTTTGCGGGCGGGTCAGAACCCCCAACGCAGACGGCCATATGGAAGTCTGCGGGCGCCGTCTCCTGCCTGCACCTGGGCACCGGTGATCTTGCTGGGGCTTCCTCGCCTGCCATCTTTTGATGGCAGGATGGTGCCTTAGGAGGAGCGGCTCAGCATGGCGGCTGGCCTTGAGGACGCTCATCTGTGCCATGTGCCTGGACCTGGAGAAGGAGCAGGACCCGGAAGCAGTCACCCACCAGAAGCCCCGCCTCTGGAGGCCCCCACTTCCAGCGATGACCCTGCCAGGAAGCAGCGTGGCCCCCGGAAGAGGAGGAGGCGGCGCCGGAAGCGGAGGGACAGGAACCATGTCCCAGCTTGTACCATGGAGTGTGGGTCAGGAGCGGCTCCTCTCCGAGAGGGTCGAGCCTCCAGAACCAGGCCTCCCACTGGCTCGCTGGAGAAGGGGCACCTCACACTGAGGGTGTTTAGGCCCCAGAGGACCTTTCGAACCAGGACATTCTGGAGCTCCTGTCACAAGCAGTCAGAGCTCCGAGAGACAAACCCGGCCACTACAAGGGACGGTAAGGACACTTTGCGGGCGGGTCGGAACCCCCAATGCAGATGGCCATATGGAAGTCTGCGGGCGCTGTCTCCTGCCTGCACCCGGGCACCAGTGATCTTGCTGGGGCTTCCTCGCCTGCCATCTTTTGATGGCAGGATGGTGCCTTAGTTGGTTATCGCCGTTGGACTTCTTACCCTGTATTTCCCTTCCCCTTCCCTACCCCTCCTTTCCTCCCCCCCACTTTGTACTCAACTGTTGTAAACTGCTCCGAGCCTTTGGGGAATGGTGGTATACAAGTTTGATGTATAAATAAATAAATAAATAAATAAATATTGTGTGTGAGTGGGTCATCCTGCTAACTCATAAACACATCAATCAATCAAACAATCAGTTTTTTCAGTAACTGTGGATCTGTGCAAACATTGTCCATGATCCTACATTGTAGACATAGGAAGTAGGCTTGTTTGATTTTTAAAAATGGTTCTAAACTCATTTCGGATGTACGGGGTGCTGGTGGCTCAATTCTAAAGTCAAATCTGATTTTCACAGAAAAAAAAGTTCAAAACTTTTTGAAACTTCTGAAACTTCCAAAACCTTCCTTAATGGTTTGAAAGTGTTATTTCCTGTTTCATTGGGTGGCCTTTACTTTGAAAGTAGTTGTTTTACTCCAGAAAGGGAGGGGGAAGCAAAGGGAGGAAATTCATCCATTTGGTTTTAAAATGCTTCCCAGGCTCATGAGGGGAGATGAAAGGGAGGAAAGGCATCCACTGGGTTTTAAAACACTTCCCAGGCTCCCGAGGGGAGACGAGAGGGAGGAAAATCACCTACTGAGTTTTAAATCGCTTCCCAGGCACACAAGGGGAGACGAGAGGGAGGAAAGTCATCTACTGGGTTTTAAAACACTTCCCAGGCTCATGAGGAGAGATGAGAGGGAGGAAAATCATCTACTAGGTTTTAAAACGCTTTCCAGGCTCACGAGGGGAGAGGAGGGAGGAAATCCATCCATTGGGTTTTAAAAAAGCTTCCCAGGCTTGAGCTGAGGACAGGGAGCAGAAGTGGGGAAATGCTGAATCATTTCCAACTCATTCTCTGCTTTGTAACAGAAATGGCGGGAAAGGGGAAATGGCGGGAAATGAAGGACAAAGGGACTTCCGGTTTCCTTAAAAACTTCAAAATTGCCTCAAAAGCATATCTTTCCAAATTTACTATGAAATCATGGGAGTTGTCATCTTCTCTGACCAAAAATGCTGGTAATGTACAAATCCCAGAGTTACGCAACATGGAGCTATGGTAGTTAATTTGGTGTCAAACTGCATTAATACTACTGTCTAGAGGCACTTACAATTACAAATGTGTAACAATATTATCTCATGTCTTGACTCCTCAAACCAACCTACACCAAATGAGAGAGATTTGATCCATTGGTATCAGGGCACTGCAAGATGACATTTCTAACCCTCTCTACAAGTGATGTGTGGTGTGATGAAGAGGTGATTGTTTCACTGCAGATCTCTCGCAAAAAAAAGTACTGGAAATGTCACCCCAAATAGCAGCAAAACAGATCTGCAGTGGGAATGCTGGCCCCTAAGGAAGATTTGGAGGGGCATTTATGATTTATTCATAAGCAATGAATAAATCTAATTTACATATTCATAACTGTTCAACACAATGCCAACCATTAATATGTTGACCACCTCCCACAAAAATATATGTAGGATATTAATTGTATAAATAACATATTGTATAAATACCAGCAATATATGTCATTATGTTGTTGGTTTTTTTAAAGAAAGTTGAAATTTGAGGGGCCTATTTACACCAACTAAATCATTCTACATTATGACTTCTTGCCTGCCTACCATCCTTATCCCCCTCCTTCCAACCTCCATCTGGTGATAGATGTCATCGCAAATTTTACTTGGATAGCCAGGTGTCACATTCCGGGCATGCAGGGAGGAAAACACACACGCAAAGGACTAGACAGGCAATTTTGTCTACTCCCACAAACAAGCTTCCTCTTGTATATGTAAGAACCATTTCCAAAGTGCGATGAAAACAGTTTTCCGTGATGTATTAGGGCACATGAATAATGCACGTGCAAAATGCCTAAGCGCATTAGAGTATGCTTCATCCCATCAATATGATAAATGCAGGTTCAGTTGTTTTAATTGTACCAATAACGTCATAATGGAAACATTGCTGTGCATAGCCTTTGGGGGGTGCTAAACATTGCCCTGTACTTGACAAATGGGTATCTCCGAGTAACTTGGCATTAGACCATGTGTTTTACTTGTTTCTAGTGTGCTTTTTCCACGCCTTCTTTGAAAATACAGAGTAGACCAACTGTATTAATAAGTGATGAGATGAAAACATTGGGGCCAGTTTCAGATATCCATCATCACAACTCCATTGAAGCTGCTTGACCTGTGTTTGACTTACATAAGCTGAAAACTGGGCTCTGTGGAACCCTCCAGAACAATTTTTCTTCCTCCTCAAAGTGGTAACTTCTTACTTTGTGCAAGGATTGCAAGGAGAGTGAGACAGATATGGAATTGTTAAAAGTGAGATGGATGTGCTGCTGTTTCAAGGTTTTCTTCAGTTCAAGGCTCCAGGAATCCATGCCATTGCCTTTCCACCCACTTCTCTCCCCAACCCTCCCCACCCTCATTTATTTATTTCTTTGATTATCTAATAATGTAAAACATTATAGCTAAACTGATAGAAAAGATTTTAAAGCACTGAACAATCAACCCAATTAAAACATTAATTTTGAGACAATAAATCTGAAGCAATTCAAATACAAACATGCCACATATTATATTATATTATAAATGTATTTACAACTAGCCATCCCCTGCCACACATTGATGTGGCCCAGTCTGTGTATATGTGTTTTGGTGTGTATATGTGTGCATATATATTTGTGTATATGTGTATATATGTTATTTATTTATTATTTACGTAATTTATACCCTGCCCTTCTCACCCTGAATCTGGCCATTCCATCTTCATCTTTCATAGTTACGTGTTATCTATTCCGCTGCATTCTCAAAAGTTTGCTCAAAGAGCCAGGTCTTTACTTTTTTCTGGAAAGTCAGGAGGGAGGGGGCCAATTTAATATCCCTGTGGAGGGAGTTCCATAGTCAAGGGGCCACTACTGAGAAGGCCCTGTCCTTCATCTCTGCCAATCGTGTAAGTGAGGCAGGAAGGATCGAGAGCAGGGCTTCCTCAGATGATCTTAAGCGTCTAGATGGTTCATATGAGGTTCATACATCTTAAAAGCCAGTATTTATTAATTACAAGATATTCCAGTCACCTTTGTAAATATGTCCCCCTGCCACTGAATCCTCTCCCACATTCTGCCCAGCTCTATTATTCCTCTCAATATGTTTAGCTGGGGGCCTGGCTTAGCATAGCAGGCTAAACTGTTGTGCTGCAGAAAAATCCTACTGATCAGAAGGTTAACAGTTTGAGCCCAGGTCAGGGTGAACACCCGCCATTAACCTCAGCTCACCTGCCCATCTAGCAGGTTGAAAGCAGAAATGCATGTAGATAAAATAGGTACCGCTTTTAGCAGGGAGGTAATAAAGGTGACCTTAAGGACCTCAATCAGAGGAAATCTTCATTAGCATGGAGGATAGAGCAACAGCACCCCCGTGGCCGGAGTTGAGCATGGCCTCCAAGATGCCAGAAATAAGAAGGGAAACACTGCTTTTTCTTCTTTTTGTTTTGACTGTCCTTGTTAATTATATAACCAGCACTGAATATTTGCTGTATGTGTGTTCAGTACAGCCACTATGAGTTCCCTTCAGGGTGAGAAGGGCAGGGTATAAATTACGTAAATAATAAATAAATAAATAAATTGTTCTGTGAAATACAAGAATCTAATCACTTTTATAACCATTGTTGTGATGCAAGCAATGCCCAAAACTAGAAAGAGAGGAGTTAACTTGTAAAGACTGGTGACATCACAATAAAAACTTGCAGGTTAAACCAGATGATCAGCAGAACATTTGATGAATAAAGGTCTTTTTTTTTAATATGTCAGTGTTATTGATTGACACATATAGCTGTCACCAAAACATCTGGGACCATGGAAAGATAGCCTTGATGAGACCACAGATGCATTCATGATATATAGACTACAGGCAGTCCCCAAGTTATGAACAAGATAGGTTATGTAGGTTTGTTGTCAAGTTGAATTTGTATGTAAGTTGGAACAGGTACATTTTAAATGTAACTCCAGCAACATACACACCTCACTTTCTATCCCTGTGATAACTGCATTTTGAAAAATTAGGCTTGTTGTGGAAGCAAGGATTGGTACTAGAACTTCAGCTGAGACACCTTTTCCCAATGACAACTCTTTTAGCAGTTCATTTCCCTTCCAAAGGGTAGATTTTTCTCACTTGCTGTTGTCCTTCTTCCATTCTTAACTATTAGTCTGTTGTAAGTCGGATGTTTTTATCTGAGGAACTGCTAGTATTTGTTTTTATTACTGTTTCTTGACTATTTAAACCCAATAAACCTTTGAAAATGGTGTGCCCATTTTTCCTAACCCAACCTCTCAGCATTACTTCATGAACGACAATTCTTAGGAAGGACACATCCCACACTTTTTACAAGCGTGTTGATGACTAAAAAGGCCAATCTGAGATAGGCAAGTTCAGTTGCAGAAAGCACAGCAGAAAGTCTCCTTGGGTGATGTTGTTTCCAAGTTGCGATTCTTTCTGCATTGTCGTTTCTCTTCGAGACCCATTCGGCGTGTCTTCTCAAAAGAGGCCGCAGCATTGTGGATAGTGCCTCTCCATGCCTCCTGATGTGAGGCCACGGTGGACCATTGTTGGTGATCAATCTGGCCGAGCCTGAGATGTTGTTTCAGGGAGTCCTTATATCTCTTTTTGGGGGTGCCTCTCTTGCGCTGACCCATGGCGAGTTCACCATAAAGTAGTATCTTTGGGAGGCGGTGGTCCTCCATCCTAGAGACGTGCCCTGCCCAGCGCAGCTGTGTTCTCAATAGCATGGCCTCAATGCTGGTGATCCCTGCTTGCTCAAGGTCAGCAACATTAGTCACATAGTCATTCCAGAGTATATTTAGGATTGTGCAAAGACAGCACCGATGAAAGCGTTCGAGGGGTTGTAGGTGTTGGCAATAGACCCATGTTTCAGACCCATAGAAGAGAATAGACAGTATGATAGCTCTGTACACACTGATTTTGTTGTTTTGCCTCAGGTGCTTGCTGCTCCAGACTCTTTTGTGAAGCCTTCCAAATGCATTATATGCCTTTGCTAATCTGTGATCTAACTCTTTATCAATCTTGGCGTCTGAAGAGATGATGCTTCCCAGGTAGGTGAACTGCTAAACGGACTTAAGCACAGATTTGCCTATGCTGACTTGGGGATGATGATGTTCTTCCTGTGTTGCAGGCTGGTAGAGAACTTCCGTTTTCTTCAGGCTGACTTCCAGCCCAAACAGCTCTGCAGATGTTGCAAAGCAGGATGTTAGGCGCTGCAGGGCTGCTTCTGTGTTGGTGACAAGGGCAGCATCATCAGGAAAAAGTAGCTCATGGACTAGATAGTTTAGAATCTTAGTGCGAGCCCTCAGTCCCATCCTGTCAAAGCCTGAAAGATGTTTTAAAAGGCAGTCCTTTGTCAGCCAGTTAAAAATAATAATCTGCAAAATCATGCCAGAATAAAAAGATAGTAAGAAAGGTGCTATAATCTGGGAGTGGCCATGAGGTTATCCCACCAGGTTTAGCTGTAATGGTGGTGGCTCAAAGAGAAGGCCTGAGTCCCTCGATAGAGGTGAGAAGGTCAGGGTACAAAAGTTTTAAATAAATCTATATATATAAAAAGAGAGTGGTCGTGGAACGAGGCAAATGGATGCAAAAACTACATGTCCCAGACACACGAAACTCCACAGGCCACTAATCCATACCACAAGGTCCATAGCTGACCCACAAAAACACCCCAAAATACAACACAACACCCCCAAAAACACCCCCAAAAAACTACATTACTACGCATGTGCAAAACGCCACAACCGCGGCGGCAACAAGAAAACCACGCCCCACCTCCTCCTCCAATGCTCCCTCCCACCCCGCATTCACAGAAAAACACCTTACCACGCTCCCGAACCCTAACCGCCTCCTAGCTGCTCCCAACACCCGATCCACACTGCCAACGCCATGCCCCCCTCCTCTGCCACTGCAAAGCCCCTCAGGAACCCGGGCCATGGCACACTCCCGAAGAGACGACGGAGGAGGCCAAGGAGGCGCGGGGGCCGGCCGGCTCTGGTAACGGATGGGAGCCGGCGAGGCAGGCTGAGGACGCGGCGGAGAAGGAGCCAAGGCCATCGCCCGCAAGATCCGGGTGCAGCAACGGCTGCCAGGCAGTACAGCAAGCGGGCCTGGCCATGGGATTACACGTCCCAGAAGGCTCTGCACTGCTCACTGAGAACACAGGTGACCCGGGGCCGTCAGGGAAGTGTAGCCCCATAGCCACGCCCCTTCCTTCCAAAAGGCCAGCGCAAAGCCTTCTGGGAAGTGTCATCCCATGGCCAGACCCGCCTCCTACACCGTCTCACAGCCATTCCTACACCCGCATCTTACGGATGACGCCCTCCCAACAGGCACACACACACAAAGACAGAAAGCAGGAAAAAGAGCACACAACAGAAGGACATAGAAGACGCACGCAAGATTACAAAACACATACTAATAAACAACCATAAACAAAAAACCCAAAAAACCCATAAAACCCCTAAACAAAACAACACCAACACACACATACACACACACACACATACACACACATATATACACATCAACATATATACACATATACACACACATACATACACAAACACACACACACACACATATATACACACATACACATATACACACACAACACACATAGCCACATCATTTCCAACCCTTACATACCCAGACGTACTCACATCTCCTAAATAGGGCACAGCAACGCGTGACGGGTTCAGCTAGTAAATAATAAATAAGGTTCAAGGGGAAAATATGGTCCTTTGCCTGGACCTGAGCAAAGAAGTGTTTGGTAGCTAAGGAGCAAAAACAGTAACATTATATAAAAAAAACTTCTAAATGTAAAATAATTTAAATAGCATATAATATAAGAATTATGTGGGTGGGATAAGAAGTTTTGTAGAGTTTTCTTTTTTTTTCCACCAAGTACTTTATCCACAGATAAGATTCACCTTTGGTACTCTGGGAGACAAAAGGCCATTGTGGAGGAGGACACTTCTCTCTGCTACTTTGTTCAATATGGATCATCTTGGAGCAGCGCAAATGTAATATGACCTCCATTAATCCCACGTCCTTCTTGCTAAAGAGAGCACTGAAAGTGGCAACAGCCACTAATTATCACATTGCTATTCTGTAGGCCTGGGTTCAGATGGATTAAGAGTGATCAGAGCCATTCTGTTGATTATCCCCAATTAAAGGATGCTTACATTTCACACCAACCACTACGTCTTTGAATATTCAAACCATAAATTTAGCCAATGATATTTGTGAATATGATGGGAGCTAAAAGAGAAGTCATTTGTGGTGGTGGTAGGTCTGGATGAGTAACTTTTGATACCCCATTTCTACCATTTTAATTTTTTTGTAGAATTACACGGATTATCATGTTGATACATGGAAGGGAAGAAGCTTTAGGGTTTGGTTGGCTTCAAAGTTGTGTTGCATACACTATGATAATGGAAATATACAGTATGGTAGATTCTTGTTAGAGTCTCTAACAGAGCTCAAGGGTTATAAAGCTAACAGAAAACAGTACCCACGAGGGGTTCTATATAATTAATCACAAAATCAATAGTTTATCAAATGGTATTGTATTGAATATCATATAGCATTAAAGTCACAGAAAGACTTGCAAAATAAAACAGGGCATATATATCAAACCCAAATGTAGTTCCACGCAGGGGTTAATGCTTAGTATCACTCAATGTCCCTCGCAGGGGTTAAGTCCACATCAATATATAGTATTGCTGAAATAGCATGTCACGAAATCATATATCATAAAGAGTCCATAAATTATACTCATCCCTGGTGGGGAAAATAAGGAATTGAGGACGCAGAGGAGTGAATTCGTCCCCTCTTGGTGGATTGGTCAGGCCGACGGAGTCGCCATGTGTATTGAAAGGCCCAGAAGTCCGTTTCACCGGTAGTCCAGTTTTTTCAAGGCAAATCAATGTGCGTCCAATATCTGTGAAACATAGTCAAATTAAACCTCAGGTAAAATACCCCAAAATATAGTAGCATTATATCAGGCAGAGTGAGAGGGATACATACCATAGTGTAGTTTCATATATTATATAACCCAGGCGTAGTAGCCGATCATGGGTGACCCAAAGGTAAACAGTGGGAGTACATGAAGGGGTATAAATGGATAAGGGGGTTAAGCGAATGAACTGAGGGGGATTACGTCATTCAACCCATTGGGCCATTCAGTGTCGAGGAGGAGTGTCCATTTAATTTCAGCTGCTCTCAGTAAGTCATTAGTATGTTGGTAAGAATTAGGTCTTATTTGTTGTAAGATCATGAGTTTTAAAGAGGAAGCCTCATGTTTCTTTTCCTTGCAGTGTTTATAGAACATAGAATCCTCAGAAGCTTTATGAATTTTACTTCTGTGTTCAATAAAACGGGTTCGTACCTCCCTCGACGTCATCCCCACGTAAATCAATGAGCACCCACAAGAGATCCCATAAATGACGGAATTAGAAGCGCAGGTCCCATAATCTCTGATTTTAAAGGTTCTGTTTTTAGAAATACTGTAAATTTCTTTGTCTTGGGAGACATTGGCACATACCGAGCAATGGGAGCAAGGTTTCATGCCAGGACTCATAATGCTCCTAGTAGGTGGTCTATGTCCATGAGAGTGTACTAACAGGTCTTTAACATTACAGGTGCGTTTATGTGCAACCAAAGGAAATTTCGATAGGCCCGGGATATCTTTCAAAAGTGGCCAATATTGTTTGACAATCTTAGCCAGGGTGTTGGAGTGAGGCGTGTAAGTTACAGGCCACACTACCCTATCCATGTCTTTGTTCTTCTTAGTGGTGAATAGAGATGATCTAGGGTGGCATTCAGCTCGCATCCTGGCTTTCTGTATTACGGTGGCCGGGTATCCTCTCTCCATGAAATCCGATGTTAACCTGTCTGCTGCTTGTGCATAATCATCCCTGAATGAAGAATTCCTTTTAATATGAAGAAATTGAGAGAATGGGAGATTATAGCGTAAAGCATGAGTGTGATGACTCGTGAAATGTAAGTAGCTATTCTTCTTCACAGTTTTTCTATAGTCCCTTATTTTTAATTGTTGATTGACATTGATGACGGTCACATCTAGGAAATTCACAGTTTCAGTGCTTATGGTGGCAGTAAATGATAATGATGGGTGCCAGGTGTCCATCCACTCCAGAAATTCTGCAATATTAGTATCATGATGTAAAATCAAAAATAAATCATCAATGAAACGGCTGTATAGTTTGACTTGGGCCGAGAAGCGGTTATGAGTTTGAGAAAATATGAATTTATCCTCGAGATGTGCCATGAAAATGTTTGCCAAACAGGGGGCGCAACTGAGCCCCATGGAAGTTCCATGGATTTGAAGGTAAAAATCGTCCAAAAATTGAAAGTAATTGTAGTCACTGACCAAATCAAACAAAGACATCAAAAAGCCGGGATGTGGCTGGTCTCTAGATTCCGCATTATAGAAACAGTTCTCTACTACATCTCATGATATCCTCTATACACATGAATGGTAATCTTGTTGTGCTACTAATGTTATGTTATTTTGTCGTGCTGAAATGTTTAAAGTCACTCTAAAATGAATTCACAAAAGTATCAATTAAGACTGTATAACAGCCATATCTCAATCCTTATACTCGTTCGAACCAATTGGGACCAAGTCCTGATTAGATTAAAGAACCAGCAGTAATGTTTTGAACTTTGGACTATGACTCTGGAGACCAGAATTCAAATAGCCATTTATTTATTTATTTAAAGCATTTTTATCCCGCTCTTTTCAGTCCAAAGACGAGTCATGGCGGCGTACAGATTGGCAACAATTATATGCCATAAACATACATACATATCAATTAAAAACAATTAATATCACATAATAAAAATCCATTTAAAAACCAATTAAAACTATAATAATTAATGTCTATTAGTTTGACTCTTTATCCATTTGCATTGTCTAAGCTGTTCCATGTTCATTATTTCATCATACTGTATTTATTCAATTATACCGTGTTACCAAAAGCTTGTTCAAAGAGCCAGGTTTTTACTCTTTTCCGAAAGGTCAGGAGAGAGGGGGCCAATCTAATATCCCAGGAAAGGGAGTTCCACAGCTGATAGGCCACCACTGAGAAGGCCCTGTCTCTCATCCCTGCCAAGCGTGCCTGTGAGAAAGGTGGGATCGAGAGCAGGGCCTCCCCAGACGATCTTACATTCGTGGATGGTTTGTAAGGAGAGATACATTCAGACAGGTAAGCTTGGCCACAGAAACTGACTAGGTGACTTTGGGCAAGTTACATTCCCTCAGCCTGGGAAGAAGTTGAAGGCAAATCTTCTCTGAACAAATCTTGACAAGAAAGTCCTACGATTGAGTTGCCATAAGTCAGAAAAAACTTGAAAGAACACAACAACAAGATCAGATCATTTTGATCTGTTTTGACACTATATTGGAATCTTCTTAATCCATTAATTCTCACATAAAAAGTAAACAGGGAACAGTTAGATTGTATGTCTTCTACATGACTAAAAAAAGAAAAGCAGGATGATGTCACCACAAGAAGTTGAAATAAAGCCATGGTTTGCTATCTGATAATTCTTGCTTCCAACCTGAGGCAAGAATAACTTACCAGCTATTTCTACTCATAGCATTCATGGGGAGGAATTGCATGAAATCTTTTAAATGACATAACACATTTTCTGCTGCTCTGTTACACTATTCCATTTTAACACTTTGACTGCATTTTAACATCTTGTGAGATCCTGGGATTTGTTGTCTGCTAGGATAGTTCTAGTCCACACCCCTCACCAAATTTTCTTATTCTATCATAGTATATATAACTCTGAGGTATCAACTGCTACAAAGATGAAGTATAGATAGCTTACATTTCAGATTATTCTAGGTCTTCTCTGCATTATAATGATAGCCCTTGTTTTGTTAACAGCATTTTTATTTTTGTATTCACATTTTATTTTAGTATTTATTTATTGATGTCATAGTTGAATGTATCCCTTGCCCATTAATTTAGCCCTGGTTTTTTTAGGTTTCTTATAAACATATGAGGGGTTTTCTTTTGTCAGTTCTGCTCTGTATGCACATATTATTTACCTTTGATTTAAGTTCATATGTTTTATCTTTATGCCCCCTGCCTTAGCTCTCACTTGTAAAGTACAAATTCTTTAAAACATTTTCAGTTCTTACTTCTGCAATGTTACTATATGAACTAGTGTATATAGAAACTATAACTCGGATCAGCTATAAGCTGGAGGAAGACGAGTTTGTGTGTACATTACTTTTGTTAGGTAAGATGAGGTGTGTGTTGCTTTAAACATTCAATTTAATATTTTTGTCTTTTCTTGTATTTCTGGAGGGGGAGTGGGTGCCTTACATTCTGCCAGCAAACAATTACAGCAATTTACATTTCTCTTTGGCAAAGCAGTAAACACTTATCTGTTGATGTTGTCTTTGTTCTTCACATTTATTGTGAAGCAGAAAAGCACTATTTTATTGCTCATTTGCTTCACAATTTTGTCAGAGGAAGTGCTATATTTACGTCCCTTTCTATTTTTCTGTTAGTTGAATTTACTTGTCTTTAGCAAACAGTCGTACTTCTACCTCTTCTTCTTCTACCTCCTCCTCCTCACTGTGAGTTTAACTCTATCAAGACATAAAACTCTACAGCATTGTGGCTTGGAATTTTGTTCCTACTACACACAGAGGCAGATGGGCTCCCTCTTTATTCTCAAGAATGATAAGGCCCAGGAGAAGTATGGTTTGGTGGATGGATGGCTTAGAATGTTGAGCCAAGCTGACTTAAGGATAGGACTGGTAGTAGTAGGGATGAAAGCAAGCATATCTTTTCCCATTACCAGATGGTGGTTGTTGTTGTTGTTATTATTATTATCGAAGGCTTTAATGGCTGGAATCACTGGGTTGTTGTAGGTTTTTCAGGCTACTTGGCCATGTTCTATGAGGGCGGGTCAATAAGTCCATGACTTTTTGAATGAAACACAGGTTTTTGGATTTAAAAAATCATTATATTTTTCAACGTAGTCTCTTTTGTTTCTTCAATTTTTTTTATCCCTTCCAAAATATAAGATTTGTCGAGGTCATCAAAATAGGTATTTGTTTGTGAGATGATTTCATCATTGGAGTCAAATCTCTTTCCGCCGAGCCATTTCCTTAGGTTTGGAAACAAGAAATAGTCTTGGGGCTAAATCCAGAGAATAGGGCAGATGAGGGAGCAATCATGGATTGTTGCCATGGCAACTGCACGTGTGCACCCTTGCATTGTCCTGGTGCAAAAGAACTTTTTTCTTGGCCAAATACAGTCGTCCCCCCCAAAAATCCTCATTAAATCAACCCAATAAGTTGGCATAATATTTGCCATTGTTTTACCCTTTTATTATTATTTATTTATTTATTAAGTTCGATTTGATATACCGCCCTCTCTGGAGCCCAGAGCGGTTCACAAGAATGGCAAAATAAAAACATAAAACACATAAATACATTAAAATACATTAAATTACATTAAAACAATTCCAATCCCCCGACTAAACAAATTGCAGACCGAGCTGCAGTACAGTGGCAGGCTAGCAGCAGGATAGCGGGTGCGGTAGACAGCAGTCAGCTATGGGCCGAATGCCTTTCTGAACAACCACGTTTTTACTGCTCTGCGGAACGGCAGAAGGGCTCGAGTGGCCCGTGTCTCTTCAGGAAGGCTGTTCCACAGAGTTGGTGCCACTATGGTGAACGCCCTCCGACGGGTGGTGTCCAGTCTACAGACCCTAATACTGGGCACATCCAATAAGTTGAGCCCCTCTGAACGCAGTGATCTCCTGGGCACATAAGGGGTAAGCCGCTCCTTCAGGTACACTGGCCCCAAACCATATAAGGCCTTGAAAGTTAAAACTAACACCTTGAAGACGACCCAGAATTCAATTGGAAGCCAGTGCAGCTCGCGTAAGAGTGGAGTCAAGTGATTAGATCTTAAGGCTCCTGAGAGCAGGCGGGCTGCAGCGTTCTGCACCAGCTTAAGTTTCCGGATCGCCGACAAGGGTAGGCCAATGTACAGCGCATTACAGTAATCGAGCCTCGAGATGACCGTGGCTTGGATCACCGTGGCCAGGTCGCAGCGGGAGAGGTAAGGAGCCAGGCGTTTTGCCAGACGCAGATGGAAGAAGGCTGTCTTGCAGGCACAGCCAATCTGCGCCTCCATCGACAGCTGAGCATCCAGCCGGACCCCCAAACTTTTGACAGATGGTTGCGGGCAGAGGGCCGCACCATCGAACGTCGGCAGCTGGGTCTCTACCCCCTCCGGGCGGCCTAGCCACAAGATCTCCATCTTCGCCGGGTTCACCTTCAACTTACTGGCTCGCAGCCATCCAGTTACGGCTTCAAGGCAGAGATGGAAATTATCGGGTACAAAGACCACCCCGGGGTCCATCCTCAGAATGAGCTGGGTATCATCAGCATACTGATGACACTCCAGCCCAAAACTCTGCACCAATTGGGCGAGTGGTCGCATATAGATGTTAAATAACAGCGGGGAGAGAATGGCCCCCTGAGGGACCCCGCAAAGTAGAGGGGAGCCCTCGGAGACCACCCCTCCCCACTTCACTCGCTGCAGGCGGTTTTGGAGGAAGGAGGACAGCCAGTTGAGGGCTGTCCCCCTTACCCCCGCTACCGCCAGGCGGTGTGTCAAAAGTTGGTAATTGACAGTATCAAACGCTGCCGTGAGGTCCAATAACACGAGCAGCGCCGATCCGCCTCGGTCCAAGTGGCAGCGGAGTAGATCTGTGATGGAGACCAGGACGGTCTCCGTCCCATGGCCCGAACGGAAGCCGGACTGGAAGGGGTCTAGCCAGGTTGCATCATCCAGGAATGCCTGCAGCTGGTCCATTGCTGCCCTCTCAATTACCTCTCAAGTACGGAAGATTGGACACTGGGCGGTAATTGGAGGGAGCCGCGGGGTCTAACCCGGGCTTTTTCAGCAATGGAGTGACCACCGCCTCTTTCAACTCCTCTGGAAAAGCTCCTTGCTCAAGGGAGCAGTTGACTATATTCAACAGAGGGCCTCGTAGCCAATGTGGATTATACTGCGTGCATTCCAAAAAACAGTCGCCATGACTTTATTGGCTGACAAACCCACCTTAGCCTTCTTTGGCGCCAATTCACCCTGAGAAACCCACTGTTTTGACTGCTGTTTGGTCTCTGGTGTGTTGTGGTGGATCCACATTTCATCCACGGTAATGAAATTTTGCAAAAACTCGTCCATATTGCGGTTGAACAACGCCAAACACTCCTGCGAAATTGTCACACGATTGCGTTTGTGAGCAAACGCGGCACCCATCTTGCGGAAAGTTTTCTCATACCCAAGTGATCATTTAAAATTTAAACCACTGAGCCATGTGAGATGCCTATGGCTTCCACAATTTCTCACACTTTCAATCTCTGATCGGCCAACATCATATCGTGAATTTTTTCAATTGTTTCGGGTGTAGAGGCCTCAACTGGGCATCCAGAACGTTCGGCATCAGTAAATCACTTTTTTTACCATTGAAATTGATAGTGCAGAGTCTCCATAGTATTTATCAAGCTTAGCCTTGGTTTGAGTGATGGTTTTTTCTGCAAAAAGATAATGCTCAATGAGCACATGAAAATCAGTTTTTTCCATTTTGTCCACAAATCACGCGGTAGTTGCTATCAATGCCTGTCAAACACAAACTAAATGATGCAGCTTGTTCAAATTCTGACAGGAGTCAACTGACAGATGCCTGTTGACAGGAGCAGTGTTACCCTTTCAGTTAAGAGGTGGGAAATTCAAAAAGTCACGGACTTATTTACCCGTCCTCATAGAAGCATTCTCTCCTGACGTTTCACAACCTCTGAGGATGCTTGCCATAAGATGCAGGTGAAACGTCAAGAGAGAATGCTTCTAGAACATGGCCATATAGCCTGAAAAACCTACAACCACCCATTATTATTATTATTAACTTTATTTATAACCCACCTTTCTCCCCATGGGGACTCTGTTAATGCATAAGTCATAGTGTAGAGCCAGGTCTGAACCATAAGTTCATTTTATTAGTAGAGAAAACAAAACATTTTATCAGAGCGATTCTAAAGCATGTCTCACACAGGCATAAATCATGGCGTCTGCAACATTTCTTCTTATCTACAGTTTACATTCCAGAGTTCCAGAGTTCAAACATACAGGACAGACATGGACCTTCCCTTCTGCAGTTAACCCTATAATAGCCTAACAATATCATACAGCATAGCAAAGCATTTTAAACTCACATTTGTCAATACATAAAAACACTGACAGACTCAAGATGGGTACATTCAACAGTGTCATCTTCATATATGAGCAGACTGAGCAGTTGCCTGGAGGCCACCCAAGGATAGGGATTACATGGTAATCTATTCAAAGAACAGAATTAAACACTAATTTTCAGATAACCCACCTCAACATTCATATCACCCACTAACTTGATAGAAGGAGAAAAATTGCAGCTTGTACTGGAGAGTTGTCATGTCTGCATTCAGGAGATAAATGTTACCATTTTTATTGCTTGCAATGTTGAGAGCAGACTATTGCACATATTCTTAGGAGGCAACGGACAGCTGGCGACAATAATGGCTGAAGCCAATCAGAGATAACTAGTAACTACCATAGATTTCTGTGTCTCCGTTCAGATTTGGGTCCAGATCCAGAATGCTCAGTCAAAAATGGAAGTTATGCACAGCCCTAACTAAAACAAATCAATAAAAATCAATAAAAGGTACCTCTGGGTAAGTAAAATATGTAAATATCAGCACTAAAGTGAGTCATTTCAACCAAAAGGTCAAAATGAAAAACAGATAAAACCTTATTTGCAAAGAGTAAATAACAAGTTTTCATGGGGGCTTAAAATAATCCAGAAAATTTAATAACATGGCAGGTTTTGGGCCTTATGTCAAATACAGGTATCAAATTAGCCTCTCTGGATATTTTAATGTGGAGAGGGAGCCCTGGTTGGGCAGCATGTGTCCTAGGAAATTGGGAGTACCTAATGATCATCCAACAAGCAGTGGGAGTCAATGATCATAGGGAGACATGGCTGTGAGAGATTCTGAGAACACATCTACACTGACATTATGATGTAGATTGGAACCAGTTTGAGAGGAACTGTTTTCACTGAACAGGTGTTGGAGTGACAAGTCTGGAACTGGGTCTGAGACTGGGTGGGTGTTTACATTTGCCACCTAACCTGGCCCCAAACCGCTCTGTGGATGCTTTTTCCCATTTATGGGAGAGATGTGCATCAGTGCTCTGGAAGAATAGCAGATGAAAAAAGGGAAAGTGAAGGGAGGAGCTGAATTAATTAATTACTCCTCCAAGAGGGACATGCTCTGGGACACTTTTCAGCAGTTCTCGTTCTGCAGTCTATAATACACTTTAGCAGGGGTGGGTATCTACAATGTACTCTGTATTTTGAGAAACAATTTTACCCCAGATCTGGAATTTATTGTCATATGCTACAGTCAGACTTTCCCATGATGTTTTCAATGTACTGTATACCATTAAATACATGCTACAGCATGCATTGGTGGAGTACATGTTGTGACCATCATAGTTTCAAGCCATTTCAAAGCTGCATTATAGTATCCGTATAGATATGGCTTAAGGCACCTGGCGTATCTAGTAGGCTTGTGCAATCCAGGTAAACCTTGACCTGGTTTGTGTCCCAGCTTTTGGTGGGGCCCCCAATCTTTTTTGAGGGAGCCTCCTGTAATTAGGATGGCAGATTTCTGTTTTTGCTCTGGGGTGCTGAAACATCAGTTTTCTATTGGCCCATTATGGAGGAAGGGGCTTCCCAAGCTCCCCTTTCCATCATTTTAGGCATTTAAGCTGTTTCTACTCTAGAGGAGAGGTACTCAGTTGCAGGCAGGTGTGTGCTTTTAGGAAGCTCTTTCTACTCTAGAGGAAGCACTCGGCTGAAGGCAGGCCACACTTTCATTCCCGGGCCTGCACGTCACACACACTCTTTCCAAGGCATTTAAAGGAGGCAAGTTCTTAAAGCTGTTTCTTACTCTAGAAGAGAGGCACTGGGCTATAGGACTCTTTCCAAGCCATTCAAAGAAGGCAAGTTCTTATAGATGTTTCTTACTCTAGAGGAGAGGAGCTCAGCTGCAGGCAGATGTGAGCGATGACATCCTGGAAGGGTAGTCGTTTTCAGGGAAGGAGGATATTCGTTTTATTTGCTGGGGAATTAATAAAAAAAGATTGTTTTCATGTTGAGCTGATTTTTGTACCCAGGAGGGGGGGGGGGGTTCCCGTTACAGGCTCCCAAAGGTACTGAAAGAAGGGATGTAATGAAGGGAAACAGAACCACTCACAACCCTAGTATGCAGAATTGGAGCAGAGAGGGAGATCTGACTCCATGTAATGATCTGAGATTTTTAGAACATTGAAATTGTCTGATGAATCTAATAGCAGCAATTAATAAATAAGTTTTCTATGTTCTAAAGGAAGGGGTATGGGGCCATTACTTCCTCCAGATATGTTGGATTTCCCTTCCCATTAGCCTCACCATGGCCAATGGGAAGGAATTATGTAAAAGATAATATTAAATGTTTGGGTATTTGTTGGAGGCCATTAAAATACAAATGTGTGTGTGTGGATGGTGGGTGTGTCCATTTAGAGAGAAAGGGAAAAGCAAAGAGATTATTGGGCACAGGTTCTATTGGTTTAATGTCCTCAAGAATTTGTTTAATTTGGTTTAGATCCTCAACAATATAGTTTTGGTACAGTTATTTTCAAGATGCCTTTTGTTGAACACTAGATGGCATGACTACCACTGTTAAAATGCAACCAGTACTTGGGGGCTCTTCAAGCTACTATATTTGGCTGACCTCTTACTCATGCCTTCAGGATGCTTAAATCTGCTTGGCTTTAAGCACAAAGACCAGTACTTCTTAATGCTGGCATGACTTTCAATACAGAAGTGTTTACCCACTGATAAGAGATACTTTTTCAACTACTAGTATTTTTGCCTAAGAAACGGAACCCCGAAGAATGGTAGAGTTGTCCCAGTTTAGTATAAGACCTCTGGTATTAAATCACTACCCCTCTTAGTTTATACATGGGAAATTTGGGGATGTTAGTCTTTAGTCTACACACTGTTGCCCCCCACATACTAATTAGAAATTTTGTAAGCTATTGTTAGAAAATAATACAAGATGTAGTCCAGATCCTAACAATTTCTCCCTGCCACACTTGCCACTCTTTAAAAAGAAAGGAAAAAACACCCAAGACATCTGTACTTTTTATATTAGTTTATCCCCATTGCTATTCAGAGAGAGAGAGAGAGAGAGAGAGAGAGAGAGAGAGAGAGAGAGAGAGAGAGAGAGAGAGAGAGCATCCATCAATAGGATTATTTTGCTCCTAGTTTCCTGTGACCTCTCACATCTCAATCTTCCTGAACTCCTCTCAAGTCCCTGAGCAGAGTCTGGGAATACGTAGCTGGCATGAATTTCAGAGTTTTTACCGTTTTAAACTCACCCAAATACTGTTTGGAACTAGAATTCATTTGGCAGATGTAACTAAATAACGCAATAGCAGAAAAACAACTGGTGTCCATCTGTTCCTTTGCCCAAGTTTTTATTTTTGATTGTATCTCCAGGATAAAAAGAAAGCTCCAAGTTGTGTTAGAAAATAATAATCATTTTAATAATAAAAAGTGGTTCTGCCTTCCAGGCAAAGGAGTAGTAGTGCTTGCCTTTTAAAGATAATGCAAAAAATGCTTAAAATGTGCAAGTCATGACTCATCACCACATGGTAGCACTGGAGATTAAGAAAATTTGGTTGGAGGTGTAATAGATCCAGATCCAGATAACGTCGATGTTTTATTCCTTGGCCAAAAAGAAAAAAGAGCAAAAGGAAGTAAACAATCACTGGAAGTTTAAATTTTCTCTGTTTCTTCAGGTGCCAACTACAGATGGAGGTACTGTCACCAGAAGGACAGATGGATAAAAGAAATCTGCTTCAATTTTAAGTGCCAAAATATATAATAATAGTAGGAGAGAATATGCCCACTGTAGCTGATGCTTAACTCTTTGAATGTTGTCGTGTGAGTTGTTGAGGAAAAAATCCAAATCTCCACACTAAGATGGTTTTAAAATGAAGTTCTAAATCAAATTTCATGCCACAAGTACATGACTTAATGGTTATAACAATGGTGAGTCAGTCTAGACATCCTCTTTGTATTTGAAGCCTCCACCCCCCTACCCCTTTAAGAATCCCCTCATGGGCAGACCCTCAGACAACAGACTTCTGGATCTTGGAAGAGTCAGCCTTTTCAGGTGAAGAGAGAGGAAGGCCGAAAGTTCTACAAAATAGCACATCCAGTCAGAGCTGTCCAGTTGGAGTTAAATATGGAGACCATCTTAGAAATAGTTGAACACCATACAAGAAAAAGACAATAAGAAGAAATAAAGATTGAAGAGCCTAAGTTCAGCCAGGACTATGTCTATCTCTCAAAGACTTTACCTCTCCTCATAAAGACCTTGTAGTGAGACTCCAGTGGAGAGAAAGTCTTAAATTCTTGTCAGTTGTTTTCGTGCTTGATTATAGTCTCCAATCTGTTCCCTACACAGATAGTTCATCTTCCAAGTACTTAAGGGGGAAGAACAGTGAATGTTTTTGCCATACAAAAATGGTTAAAGGACAAAAATAGTGGGAGAAGGAGTAAAATGGATGGAAACTAAATTAGACTAAAAATACGGATTCTTTATATGTTTCCAGTTTTTGTCATGATGCAAGAGGCGGAGCTTGGAAAATGTACATTTTTGGATCACAAACCTTAAAATTCTTTAGGTAATTTCTGGAAGGTTCTAGTCCAAAATATGTGGCTTTTCCTTTCTTTGTTATGGTGGTGGCTAACATAGGCTCTGACAATGAAATAACCAACTGCAAGAGAAATGGAAATAATGTGACCTGAATATGACCTACTGTGACCCTTGAGGCACTGCTGTTGTCTTCTGTTGTTATGTGCCTTCAAATTGACTCTTATTTATAATCCTATCATAGAGTTTTCTTAGCTAAATTTATCCAGAAGTAGTTTACCATTGCCTTAAGTTGAGAGAACCATTAGTCCCCTGGTAATGTAACTTAGCAGGTCTTCATAGCTGAGTTGGGATTTGAACCCTGGTCTCCTGAAGTCCTTGTCAATCATTCAAACTACTACACCACATTGACTCTCACCCAGTGCTCTTTACAATCACCAAATTACTATATGAACTTACCTTTCAGTTCAAGTCTTTATCTCTTCACATGTATTCCTCTTTGCATTCAAGAAATCTTAAACTGGGCCCAGCTAATCCCCTAGTAATAACATTGGTCTGACCTCATCTCACCCTACTGCAAAATGTTCATTTTCAGTTGTCTTCTCCGAGTCAATTGGTTGAGAGAATGAGAAACTTGATAGAAAAAAGAACAAAATATATTTCCATATCTGTAGGGTGCCACTTTTCTTCAAAATTCTTAAAATCAGCTGCGTTCCAAAATGTTAAAAGAACCAGCAAAGAAAGGGCATTTTAGATAAGACTAGTTCAAAGGAGAAGCATGAAATTTGGATGAATGTGGATCCAGCGAGTCCATTTCAGAGTGACAATGGAAAATGAATTTAATATAGATTTAATTTAGATTTAAGGGGACACTTAGTGGGTGCACTTATTGTGCATTTCATAAATAACATTT
The DNA here is from genome assembly GCA_030556195.1 of Anolis apletophallus. Taxonomy (NCBI): domain Eukaryota; kingdom Metazoa; phylum Chordata; class Lepidosauria; order Squamata; family Anolidae; genus Anolis; species Anolis apletophallus. The sequence continues at coordinate 33,315,978 of JARBWK010000013.1, read as the reverse complement.
GATTGTTAATTCTATCCCTCTTTTTGTTGTTTTTTGCTTGTATGTTGTGACGACTTCGGATGCACCCAATATTCAAATCACTGCCACCAACCTAATTACTCTAAATTAGGATTTTAAAAATTAACTACGATGTTCAGTTAGGCTCCTAACTACATAAAAAGCTGTGAGGAAACCGTGAGGAAACACGATGGAGACGGAGGTAAAAGTTAAACTAGAAAGTTTTTATTAACTTCTACAAACAAACGAGGCACAGAGCTTGATGGTTAACTACTAACGAGGCAACGAGCATACGGTTATTCACTTTGAGGTAGCGAGCGTATGGTTAAACAATTAATGGCAAAAGCTATGGTTTCTAAAAGATCTAAGTGTGCTGGAGCGTACGGTTACAAACAGAGGTTTCTTTATCTTAGATCTTAAAACCAGCAGATCCAGTCAGTGCTGAGTCGTGACTGGAAAAGCCCTGTTCCACCAAACTGCAACTAGTGTGAACAGCTTGTTTCAACCAGGAACTTCCTACATGACAGTTCCCTGAGTCTTGCTTCTGAATGGGACTAACAGACTCGTGCTAGCTTCCCCCCAGCCTAAGAGCCCACCTTTCTCTGTAACAAGAGACTCCAAGGTGTGAGCCAACTCCAATTTACTGTAAGGACCACGCGCAGACGGCAAATCGATCCCACGAGATTTATTGAAGGAACAACACTTTTGATGCCAGAATTGGCATCACAAGGAACAAACACACCTTATATACAAAACACACCCCCATCCCCTGTCCATCATATCACAGGCCCACCCCCCATGGCCTGCAATGTACAGGAGAGGTTGCATCATATCCCCTCTGACTCAGCAGTCCCAATGTCCAGAGGATATTTCATCATATCCTTCCTGAGTCAGCAAGATGCAAGTCCGTGCTACTCATGTTGGTGTGGTGTGACCCAAGGCTATCCAAGGCCAACACCTGGAGCTATCTTATCTATGAGCTGAGCAATGCAGGCAGGCCAGGCATTCAGTGAAATGCTGGCAGGTCAGGAAATCAGAGCAACACCAGTTCTGATCTTCACTGATCCTGACAGAATGGTTTCCCCCCTTCCTTCCCCCCCCCCCTCCGGGAGGGGGAACACAGCGAAAGCCCAACAACCACAGACTCCACTGTCTTACTCCAGTCCTAACACACACCCCGAGAATCAAGCCTACTACTCTGCCATGTGTGCTAAACGCGCATTTCAACCTTGCACTCCCACACATTCAGCTAACCAAACAGTCCTGCCCCTCTCGAGAAATGAAACCTCATTCGTACACAAACATACCCTCCGGTTCATTCTCAAAGCACCAATGCCTAGCTTTCTGAAGGCCAACTTTCTACCCTCAGCCATCTCCAAGCACTCTCCACACGCTACCACTTATACTACCATGCCCATCACTCTACAACTGCATGGTCCAAAACTCCAAACCTCTATCTGAACACCCTTTGGGCCAAACCATTTATTCCACATTCATCATCAACCAAGACACACTCGGCTACCACACTCAACTTCCCAAACATGTGGGCCTTGTGCACCCTAATCTCTCAATGCACACTCACGTAGCCTTCCACTACAGGCCACAAATCACTTTCTCACAAGCCACAGTGAACTTCACTATCTTCCACCACAATCTAAGTCCCAAGACTCTATAACCTCTCACATCTGAACTCCAATAACATTACATAAACCCATCCTTCTCTACACTTCTCTCTCGCCACTACCAAAACCCCTAAACAACTTCATCCCTCTACTGCGATAGCAGGAGGTACCCCCACAAAACTACAATTCCTATGTAACCATCGGCCACTACAAAACCTATCACTTCCATAACTAAACGATAAGCTTAACCCTATACGTGGGAATGTAACATCCACGCGAAAACAACATATCGACCTAATTTAACCAAACTAACAACCCATCGCACAGGAATAAATCATCTGCACATCTTTACAGCACAAACCAAAATCACACAATCAAGATTCCAAGCCCTATAACTCCCAAAACCTTCCACTGCAAAAGCAGGAGGTACCAAGTACAAAACTACAATTCTCTAAACTGTCAAAACACATCTGTGCCTTATCTAACCATAACTCAACCTAAATCTCTAAACAACTTTAACTTCATCAACAAGTTGAACCCCTTACACAGGACTAAGTCAACTGTGCTAAGCGAACCACACAAAAAAGAATCCAATACCTTTGCCACCTTGGCAAAAGGCACTTACCAATCTCCCATACGGCAAAATACATCCATCTAAGCTATCTAGCCATCACATACGTGGGAAGGAAACATCCACGTGAAATCCACACGCTCAATTTCAATTCCAACACCCCATCCTTAGCACTCTATTCCCCTATTCCAAACTACTACACCTCCTCACATGGCAAGAAGTGCCTGGGAAAACTATAACTCCCTTCTTTATCCAAACCATCGCATGGAAATGAACCATCCAACTAAGCGACGTATACACACACAGCTAAACCTTCCTCACTCCTGGCAAACTCAACAGGAGATAACATCATTTCTAAACTGACTCTGAAGCCTATCTTCTAACCAGAGCACTCCAACAGCCTCTTAAATTCTTGCTTCCCCCCATATCCAACAAGCCATCCATCCATGTGATACATATCTCCTCTTAAACCTTATCTGCGCATGAAAACTATCATCCTTAGCTAAACAAAGGCAACTCTAACATTTCTAAATGCGGCTTATACAAAGCAATATATAAACCCAACTTATACATTTAAAGAAAACTAAAGACAGGGTTGTAACACAATGCAATATATAAACCCAACAAACCCCCACCATACTTTAAACTCAAAGCTATCTAATCATATAATGACCATAGTACATATATGCAAAAACATTCTACGTTCTCCAATTTATAAATGCCTAAGCATGTAAACACATTCTACCAACATGAATTAATCAGCTTACATGTTTAAATCTGCAATTTACACAACCCATGGAAGATCAGAAGCATACATAGAAGTTACATTAGACACATGACTCTCAGAGGGACTTAACCTGTTGGATGTGCCTAATATCAGGGTTTGCAGATTGGCTACCACACGCCGGAGGGCGTTTACCGCAGCCGCGCCAGCTTTGTGGAACGGCCTCCCCGAAGAGATCCGGGCCATCCGGGCTCTCTTGCCGTTCCGCAGAGCAGTAAAAACATGGCTGTTTAGGCAGGCATTCGGCCCATAGCCAACTGCCACTATCGGCACCTATGGGTTCGTTTTCAGCATGCCACTGCTAACTATTGCTATTGGCCGGCAAATTGTGTTAACTCGGGTGTTTTTAACTGTTTTATTGTATTTTAATGTGTTTTTACTTGTTTACTCGCACTAATTTTGTGAACCGCTCTGGGCACCAGAGAGAGCGGTATATTAAGCCGAACTTAATAAATAAATAAATAATAAATAAATAAATAATACATTATATAAACGAAATCATCTTGGACATTACAAAATCCCAGCGTCATACAATCCCAGTTTTTGCACCATCAATTCCTGTCTCATCTAAGCATGGGATTTCTTTCAAGTCACACCTGACTCCCAGAACACTTTCTTTCCCCAAGAAAACACAATCAGGCAGGGCATATACATTTCTTTCACCATGCCACCCCCCAAAGTCAAACCCAACTCAGCTATTACCAAAACGCTGGAATGCAGTTCAACTTCCGGAGGCCCCAAGTTCAGCATGTTGCCAAGTCTGCCCCTCAACTCAGCAAGGGTTTGCTCCCACAGTTCAGCCATCTTCTTCGCAGAACCTGGTTCAACCCCAAATAAATTCCAACCCCCCGAAAGACAGCTCGCCTCCACCAGGATCAACAGCAGGGGTGGATCTATAGGCAAGAAACTCAATTTCGAACTCAGCACCCCAGCCGGCGCTGCAACCACGGAACCCGCCAACACTTCACAGCTCAGCAGAAGCCCCGACATCTCCTCCACGTTGGCTGGCCTCTTTTTCCTCCACTGCCATTTTTTCAGGACACACTCCAACGTCTTCAGACACCCACTCGATAGCCAATTCCATCGGTAAGGCCGCACTCCCTGGCTCACATCCACGGGGCTTTTTCTCTGCAGCAACAACTCCCCGTTCATCCTCATAGCACAGGAAGAACAAGGCGGCAGACCAAGCCAGTGAAACCCCAACGGTTTGAAGAAAGGGCTCCTCTTTTTCCTCCACTTCCATTTTTTCAGGACACGCTCCAACGACTTCAGACACCCACTCGATAGCCAATTCCATCGGTAAGGCATCCTCCAGCTCCGACTTGTCTTTACCGTCAGCGACAGGGGCAGTTGACTCTCCAACACCACAGGCAGCTTCCCCTCAACTTCAGGCACACCGTGAGGCTTTCCAGACACGTGAGAAGCCTGAGGCATGCTCTTGGTCCCCTTGGTGGATCCCCTGCGCTTCCGAGCCCTGCGACTCCTGTCTCCTGAGTGCTTCTGTGCACCTCCATCTCCTTCAGCAACAGTGGCCTCCCAATCGCGTGGGCCGCCACTGGATGGACTCTGTGCCGCACTTCCAGTCCAGGCGCATATCTCCTCAAAACACGCATAGATCCGATCTGCCCAAGCATCAATCTCTCGGACCTCCTGAGATTCGTCCACCTGAGTCGACACCACCATCTCACTGACTGTCGCTTCTCTGGACTCCTTCTCTCGGACCTCCTGGGATTCGTCCACCTGAGTTGACACCGCCATCACTCTGACTGTCGCTTCTCTGAACTCGTCCACCTGAGTCGACACCGCCATGTCACTGGCTGTCGCTTCTCTGGACTCCCTCCTGGTCCCTCCTGAACTCGCCTGAGCGTATGTCACTTCACCATAAGCCGCCGCTTCTCCGAGTTCCACCCCACCTGCGTCAACAAACTGTCCAGGGTACATTCCATCCACTGCTAGGGCACGTCTCCTCACATCCCTTGCAGCCTGTTCCCCACTTCGTAGCAAAGCACCTCCCCTGGGGTCGGGTACGGCCTTCACTGTACGAACCGCCAGACAGCGCACAATCCTCGTGCGGGGTTCCTGTACCTGGAAGTCTTCCTCCTCATCCTCACTCCATTTCTTGTAAGGGCAAGGCACACCAGCCATCACGCCTATCCGTGAGGCACGCAGGTTCCACACCTTCAGTGGCTCCTCTTCTACCACGAAAGGTTTCTTTAGAATTCTGGCATTCTGTGAGCCAACTCCAATTTACTGTAAGGACCACGCACAGATGGCAAATCGATCCCACAAGATTTATTGAAGGAATAACACTTTTGATGCCAGAATTGGCATCACAAGGAACAAACACACCTTATATACAAAACACACCCCCATCCCCTGTCCATCATATCACAGGCCCACCCCCCATGGCCTGCAATGTACAGGAGAGGTTGCATCATATCCCCTCTGACTCAGCAGTCCCAATGTCCAGAGGATATTTCATCATATCCTTCCTGAGTCAGCAAGATGCAAGTCCGTGCTACTCATGTTGGTGTGGTGTGACCCAAGGCTATCCAAGGCCAACACCTGGAGCTATCTTATCTATGAGCTGAGCAATGCAGGCAGGCCAAGCATTCAGTGAAATGCTGGCAGGTCAGGAAATCAGAGCAACACCAGTTCTGATCTTCACTGATCCTGACACCAAGGTGTATACCGGCTCTACCCCTCTAAGTGGCCCCCTGAATCCTATGCTGTCCCTAAGACCTGTCAGCTTGGCTGACCCCTTAGTACAGACTAATTCCTAGGTGATCCACTAAAGAATAGACTGTTTCAGATTCCCCTCAGAGGCTAGGATGTTGCTTACCCAAAAGCCTCTTCAAGACTGCTAAGGCTGAGATGTTTCTCAATCACAGCCCAGCACAAGACACACGAGGCTCAGATGCTTCTCATCTGAAGCCTCTCCCAAGACTAAACTATTCCTGTCAGGAATCCTCCCTCCTACCAAGCTAGACTCCTCCCCCCATGGCTCTCAGCCAATTACTTGGGAGAGTCTGTATCCATACAGAAGAGCAGCTAGACCACTCCCCCTTTCTCTGGCAACTCCCTCACTTCAATGTCTACTCTGCTGAACTCCCTTCCCAAGATGGATGCCAGCTATTTCCACCAGGGAGCCAAACTGCAAAACAGGCCCCGGCCTACCTAGAATGGGTGAGTTCTTACATATGTCTTTAAAATAAAGCTAATTTGGGACAAACCAAAGTTTGGAGCTTGGAAGCAGTGAGATACCCATTATAAGTTATTTTTGGAGTCTCTCTCTGGCATTACTTCACGAACGAAGATTCTTAGGAAGGACTCATCCCACACTTTCTACAAGTGGGTTGATGACAGAGGTTGGATGTGTCCTTCGAGCCTGTGCAATGGGTTTTTCTGGTGGAGTGCAGCATGCACAGAACTGGCCTCACTCTTTAAACCAGGGGTGCTCACACTTTTTCAGCATGCAAGCTACTTATAAAACAACCAAGTCAAAATGATCTACCTACCCACTACAAAATGTGAAACACAATATAACACAATATCTGATTTGAACTGGGTTTTCTGAGTCCACATTGCCATATAATCTGATTCAAAGCAGATAACATGGGATTTTATTCAACTGTGTGGAAAGGACCTCAGATAACCCAGGGCCCTTCCACACATCCTATTTGACAGTTGACACACACAAACTGATTTCTTACTACTGGACGAATTGCTGCCAAATTTGGCCACAAGACACCTACAAGGAGTGACCATCACTAAAAAAAATGATTTTGTCATTTGGGAGTTGTAGTTGCTTGGATTTATAGTTCACCTACAATCAAAGAGCATTCTGAACCCCACCAACAACAGAATTGGGGCAAACTTCACACACAGAACCCCCACAACCAACAGCAAATGTTCAAGGCAGAGGGAAGGAAAGGAAGGAAGGAATGAGAGAAGAAACCGGAAGGAAAGAAGGCAAGGCAAGAAGGAGGGGAGAAAGGAAGGAAAGGAAGGAGATGAGGAAGGAAGGGAAAGAAGGGAGAGAGGAAGGAAGGAAGGAAGAACAGAAGGGAGGGAGGGAGGGAAAGAAGGGAAGAAAGAAAGGATGGTAAAGAGGGAAGGAAGGGAATGAGGAAGGAAGGGAAAGGAGAGAGAGAGGAAGGAACAGAAGGGAGGGAGGGAAAGAAGGGAAGGAGGGAAGGATGGGAAGTAGGGAAGGAAGGAGAGAAGGGGGAGGGAGAAAAGAGGAAGCCCCTCCACTGGCTTACCAACAGAGTCCCAGTTCATGCTGCAGCAGCCGCAGTTGGAGCCGCCTCTAGTTGCGCCCCTCCCCCGTGCCCTTCTTCTGGCGAGACCACAAAATGGTAGGGAAAACGGCACGCATGACGTCATGGTGACGGCGGAAATGGCATGGGAGCCATTGGCAGCGAGGTCCTCAGGTTGTAGGTTTGATTAGTTTCCTTCTCTTATATAGTTCACCTTACAGGGTTAGACGAGCACCATCTCCCTGGGTTTGAAATTAAGAGATTTCCTTCTCTTAGGATGGTTGCCAAAAGGCTAGAGAGCCCATCCCGCCCGTTGACACTCTTTGTCAGACCCTTTGGTTGTGACCTGTCTGGCATGGGAGGCCCTACCGGTGGCTATTATGCCACCGCCAGCATAGCTCACAGTTTCATTAGGGTATGCAAGCCTCTCCACCACAACACCTGCCAATGGATAGGTATTTTTGGAGTATAAGGATGTAAACATAGTAATTTCAAATTAATGTAGTAAATGCAGAAACAAACAACCCATAGGTTAGTTTGATAGTACTGCAATATTATATGAATAAATAATTTCGAAGAAAATGACTCCCCTAACATTTAGGATTCCTAATCTTAAAAGATGTGCTCATTGCAGTGACAGCTGTATAATCCAATGTCTGTAGAGTGGGGAACCTGCACCAGATTTTATTATGGACTTAAATTGAGTCATCCAAGGTGTTTAACCTTTCCCCAAAAATAGGTTTGGAACTCTAGATAACACCATTAAAATATCTATTTAAAGACAGACCACCAAACTCTGAGGCAGTTATTCCAGTATTTACTTTAAAAAAAATTATTTTAAACCTTTGTACCCTGTCCTTCTCAACCCCCGAGAGGGGGGACTCAGGATGGTTTACAATCAGCAGCAATTTGATGCCAACACATACACCATAAGAATATAACACAAATTCAACATTAAGTTATAAAATATAAAAAATTATTAATAATAACAATAATATAACTGTATCCAAGTTCAATTGAGAGACCCAATCCAAACCCTGTGCATTATCAATTCAAATATAACATTGCAACTGCTGTTAACCTGCTGCCCAAATGCCTGGTCCCAAAGCCATGTCTTGAGCTCTTTCTTGAAGGAAAGGAGGGATGGAGCCAAACTGATTTCTCTGGGGAGTGTGTTCCACAGATGGAGGACCACCACCAAGAAGGCCCTGTCTCTCGTCCCCACCAATAGCATTTGTGAAGAGGGTGGGACCAAGAGCAGGGCCTCCCCGGATGATCTTAGACTCTGGGGTGGATCATAGAGGGAGATATGTTCAGACAAGTAAACTGGGCCAGAACTGTAAAGGGAACAGTAATAGGGTTCCTTCCAGTATTTAGGTGGAATTCCTTTTCTTATAAGCTGAAATGAATCCTGTCAGGGTAAAATGAGGCTCCAACTGTTTCAAAGAACCATAAATATGGCTGAATATACAAGGATTCAAGCCCAGACTTTTCAAAAACCAGCAAAACCATAGGGCCCATCCAAATAGGCCCTATATCCCAAAATCTGATCCCAGGTTTTCAGCTTTAGACCTGATTATATGAGTCTCCAGTGCCAGATAATCTGGGATAAACAGAAAACATGAGATCAGATCCTAGTATGTAGGGCCTCTCTGGAAGGGTTCTTAGTCTAAATGGCTCTGGATAACCTATGTGCCTTCTGTAATTCTGTTTGCTGCTCCTGTGTATAGTGCTTGCCTACTGCCATCTTATATGCTGTTTTAATGGTTGTTTTTATCTGTTTGCTGTACTGTGTTTTTATATATGCCTGTTTTACTATGCAACAACTGATTGTTGTGAGCCGCCCCGAGCCTTGGGGGGGGGGGGAGGGGGGCAGTAAATAAATGCAAAAAAATAAAATAAAAATAAATATCATTATGTATCATTCACCTTGAACAAACAACGGATGCTTCTTTTAGTGTGTGCAGATACTCTCAAAGGTTCTAGCATGACCAAGGGAAACATAAGGAAAGGGTTGTTTTTTCTCTCTCCCATCCCCATCCTCCCTGCCCTCATCAGGTTAGACTTGGCAGACGGCAGTAGATATAAATAAATGTGAATTCCCTTGAGTTTTCATTGCCAGCGATTCCAGTATTGCCAAGCTCCAGAGGTTCAAAGTTTAATGCAAAACTATGAAGCGAGCAGAATTTATTCTAAATTGCTTCACTTGATCTTATGGCCCCGGAGAATTATCCCTCACAAAGTCCCTGAATCAGTAGCACTCAAAGACAAATGAGCCGAACTGAGCAGTCTCCGAAATAGGTGATGCCTTCCCTTCTGCACATCTCCCCATGTATATATGTAGCTTCTCGTGGAGTGATTGTGTTGGGCTTTGGCGATTCTCCTGCCTGGCCACCAAAGCACAGGAGTACTCTTGATGTGCTGAGGGATTCCTAGAAGAAACTAGAAAGACGGGCGCACAGCTGTTTGAGGAGATGTCTTTATAACATTGTCTGCCATATATCGATGACAAGAAGGATAAAGGACAAGGCTGCTTCAAGAGTTTTAAATAATAAATAAATAAGTTTTAAATAATAATAAGAGGGGGAAATGGACATAAAACGTGAAGCTTCTTAAGAGTACTTACAAACATTGGGGAATACCATGTATTAACTCGAACCCAGTTCATCACAAATTCAGGCATAAACTCACATTACACCTGTGCAGGGGCTGTCCGACCTAATCTGGGGGGGGGGTACGGAAAGAAAATTTTGTCCCCCCCCCCGCCGCCGCGTCACTCACCGCCGCTGCGACGCCCACGCCGCTGCCGCCACACCCATGCCACCGCCGCCACGCCCACGCCGCCGCCGCCACGCCCACGTCGCCGCCACCACGCCCACGCTGTTTGAGGAGATGTCTTTATAACATTGTCTGCCATATATCGATGACAAGAAGGATAAAGGACAAGGCTGCTTCAAGAGTTTTAAATAATAAATAAGTTTTAAATAATAAGAGGGGGGAAATGGACATAAAACGTGAAGCTTCTTAAGAGTACTTACAAACATTGGGGAATACAAACAACAGGGTTAGGGAAGGGAACAAATTGGGGAGAACGGCTGTTAGCAGGCGCCTTGCTTGCAAGGTTTCCTTGTGTGTAGGGAGGGAAGAAGGGTGGGGCAGCTAGGAGTGTCAGCGCCGCTTGGCCCGTTTGTTGCCCTAACGGACCAAACCCTGCGCGCCATCAGATAACAGCAGCATCTGGCGGCCTTTGAACTGGGCCCGCCCTTTGAAGTGCCAGGCACCTTTCCTGAACTTTGATATGCGGAGAGCCGGATGGTCAAGCCCGAGGAAGGAGGGGCCCAGCAGGGGCGGGCCGGGGAAGGTTTTGAAGAGACTGTTGCGCGGGAAGAAGTTAGTCTATCTTTGCTTGCCCTGGATTAAGGACCTATTAAACTACGTATCCTTCAACGCTGCTTGGAGTGAGCATGGTTCATTAGACCCCCCCTTGCCGGAGCTTACATAAAGATAAACTCACCCATCTTCTACGGCCATGAAAACCTTCCGACCGTAGCAACCTGTACGAGATGTCTCAAGCCGAGATGGAACCGCTCGCCGACCTGCACCCGGAGGATTCGGGCGAGGAGGGAGAAGCCGAGGTGGATGGAGAGGGAGACGAAGCCGGAGCCGGAGCCCCGAGGACGACTCCCCAGGTCGTGATTTTGGGTATGGAAGACGAGGTGCCGTTGTTCCCTGCTCCGACTGCGAAGGACGTGACCCGGCGCAAGAAGGCGGCTCGGCCAGAAGGGAGGAATCCCGCCCTAGACAGCGACTTACCCAGCCCGGCTGAGATTCGACTGGAGGACCAGGTGTTCGCTCTGACTCAGGCAGGGCAAACCCTCTAGTCCCAGATGGAGGTGCTGCTTAGCAGACCGGAGGAGCTGCCGTGGGGACCCCCAGGCGCCCGACCCCGGGACCGGGGCTCGAGCCGAGCGTTGGAGCGACCAGGCCGGCCATCAGGGAGAGTGACTTTCCGAGACAGTGGAGATGACTTCATCCCGCTGAGAGGAGCCTCTACGTTCAACCTGGGGGCGGCCGACCAGAGCCAGGAGATGGCGGGAAGTTGGAGGGAGCTGAAGGTAAAGTTCGACGGAGACCCGCGCCAGCTCTCTTACTTTGTCACGAACGTGCAAAACTTCATGTTGGACTATGGAGACTCATTCCCCTCGGAGGGGGCCAAGGTGCGGGCCGTGGGGGCCAACCTGAAGGAGGCCGTGGCAGACTGGTTAGTACAAATGACCGACATCCAGGCCCCACAACTGAGGTGGTTAGACGCCTTCCTAGAAGCCCTGCAGACCCGCTTTAGAGACCCCTTAGCTGGCAAAAAAGCCAAGGCCCAGCTTAAGAGGATTTACCAGGGCCAGAGATCCGTCTCCGAGTACGCCCTGAGCTTCAAGGCGCTGGCGGGGTCGGCCGTCACAAAGCTGGAGTGCTTCAAGGCCGGCCTGGGGTCAGACATCCTTGAGTGGGCCATGCACCGGGGAAACCCCGAGACTCTAGAGGACTGGATAGTCTCTGCGGGGAGAGTGGAGTGCGGGCCCGCCCAAATGCCGCGCCGCCACCGGGAGAGCAGGAGAGGCCGAGGTCCAGGCCCAACGGGGAGGCCGGGGAGGGCCACCGGGCCGCGGACTGCTGCTGGAAGAGCCCACCAAAACCGGAGAAGACGCCGAAGCCCAAGCCAACTCAGCAGGCCAAGACCCCGGTTCGAGGCAAGGCCGCGGTAGCTGTGGAGACTGCGCGAGCACCCCAGAGCCTCCGAGAGGCGGAGCTGGAGACGGAGGAATGCGACCCCGAATGGCTGGCGGGAAATGACAACGATCTGCTGTAGACGCCCGGCAGCAGGTCCGAACCCCTCAGGGCGGTGGGTCTGATCCCCTTGGTTGTGACACCTTTAAGTTTGATATCAAGTTATGGAACCCAGAGGGGCCCCAAGAAATAGAGACGGTAGCCATGCTAGATAGTGGGTGCACCCGATGCCTGATGTCCCCCCAGCTGGCAAAGCAATTGGGAATAAAGCCCCAAGCCTTAATAGAGCAGATCCTCTTGGGAAACTGGATGGGTCCCCCACCAATGGGAAGCCTGCCACCCACAAGACGGGAGAGATGAGAGTCCAGATTGGGACCCACCAGGAGACCCTGAGGTTTGTGATCTCCGCCATGGCGCACCAGCCAGTCATCCTGGGGGCCCCGTGGCTGCAGGCCCAGAACCCGCAGATCGACTGGGAAATGGGAGCAGTGAAGTTCCGAGACGGGGAGGCGCGGGTGAGAATAGATGACCCGAGCAAAGATGGAGCCCTAGCGCAGGAGGGAGCCGGAGTGGACCCCAGCAGAGAGCCAACCTCGCAGCATCCCGTGAGAATACAGAGATTTGGAGGAGGTCTTCAGTGAGCGGGAAAGTGACCAGCTAACCCCCCCACCTGAAGTCGGACTGTGCAATCGAAATTGAAAAAGGCGCCAAACTGCCGAGCCCAAAGCTGAACGCCCTGTCCGAACCGGAAAGGAAGGCGCTCAGGGAATTCATTGACAAAAATATGGACAGAGGTTTTATTGAAAAGTCAACAAGCCCGTTGGCGGCGCCGGTCCTGTTCCGCCCCAAGGCGGACGGCACGCTGCGCCTGTGTGTGGACTATCGGGGCCTCAACGCCATCAGCGCATCGAGCCCTTACCCATTGCCACTGATGTCGGAGATCCTGGCCCAGCTAGGAGGGGCCCGCCTTTTCACCAAGCTGGACATCCGGGAGGCGTTTTATCGGATACGGGTGAGGGACGAAGATTGTTGGAAGACGGCGTTCAACTGCCATCTGGGGCAGTACCAGTTCCGGGTCACCCCGTTTGGACTAAAGGGCACCCCAAAAATATTTCAACAGTTTATCAACAAGATCTTCAGGGACTTGTTGTACAAGGGAGTTCTAGTCTACCTGGACGACGTGTTGATCTACTCGACCTCAGAAGCCGAACACGTCGAGCTGACCCGAGAAGTCCTCCGTCGGCTACGAGAAAACCAACTCTTCGTCAAGCTCTCCAAGTGTGAGTTCCACAGACAGGAATTGGACTATCTGGGATATCGCATTTCCACGCGAGGCCTGGCCATGGATCCCAACAAGATACGGGATGTGCTGGCTTGGGAGCCCCCTCGAACCCGGTGACAGCTACAGGGATTCCTGGGGTTCGCCAATTTCTATCGACAGTTCATCCAGAGCTTCGCCGAGATAGCGCTCCCCCTCACTGAACTGCTAAAAACTAAGGGCCTGGGGGAGACGAAAAAAGCAAGGTCCCCAAGCGCCAAATTAAAGTGGACGCCGCAGTGCCAAGCAGCCTTTGACAGCCTCAAGCAGAGCTTCACCAGCCAGCCGCTGTTGATGCACCCCCACACCGACCGGCCGTTCACGGTACAGTGTGATGCCTCCGAGGCGGCCTACGGGGCGGTACTCCTGCAACGGGACGAGGAGGGCACCCTCAAGCCATGCGCTTACCTCTCTAAAAAGTTCACGGAGACGGAGAAACGCTGGCATGTGTGGGAGAAGGAGTCGTTCGCGGTCCGGGCCGCGCTAAGCCACTGGAGGCACTTCCTGGAGGGCACCGCCCTGCCTTTCGAGGTTTGGACTGACCATAAGAACCTACAGGCACTACAATCCCCGCAGAGGCTCAACAGCAAGCAACTGAGATGGGCGCAGTTCTTCAGCCGATTTAACTTTGAGTTAAAGTACCTGCCCGGGGCGAAGAACGTCCTCGCCGACACTCTGTCCAGGATGCCAGAAGCCGACTACTCGGCGCCCGAAGAAGTAGGGACCGTATTCTCCAAATGCCAACTGCGCCTGGTGGCCTGTACCCGGGCAGCTGCCAAGCCGCCGCAGCCCGCGGACCCCGGGTCCCCGGAACTCTTGGTCGACCTAGTGGCCGCATACGGGGATGATGCCTGGCTCCAGGAGCACCGAGAAGATTTAACCGAAGCCGGAGGGACAAAGACAAGCTATACGTCCCGCGGAGCAGGAGGGGACAGATCCTGAGCCAGGCCCACGATTCCAAGCTGTCTGGTCACTTTGGCCTCACCAAGACCCTGAAGCTGTTGGCGCGTCAGTTCTGGTGGCCGGTGATGCGAAAAGACACCAATGACTATATCTCCGAATGCGACGTCTGCGCGAAGCACAAGCCGAAGACGGGCCGGCCCATGGGACTGCTGCAGCCGGTAGCCGACCCCACGGAACCCTGGAGCGAAATCGCCATGGACTTCGTAGTCGACCTCCCGCCCAGTGGGGGTTACACCACCATCTGGACGGTGGTGGACCTCTTCTCCAAGCAGGCCCACTTCGTCCCACTCCGGCAGCTCCCCACGGCTCCCGAGTTGTGCACCACGTTTTCCGGCTCCACGGGTGCCCACACTGCGTCGTGATTGATCGAGGCCCGCAGTTCACATCGAGATTCTGGAAGGCATTCCTGGCGGGGCTAGGGTCGCGCCGGGTTCTAAGCACCGCTTTTCACCCTGAGACGGATGGAGCAACGGAGAGGGTCCAACGCACCCTCCAGCAATACCTCCGATGCTACTCCACTTACCAGCAGGACAACTGGGCCGAGCTGCTGGATGTTGCGGAGTACAGCTACAACAACTCTGAACACGCCTCGACGGGGGCCTCCCCATTCCGGGTCGTCTCCAGGCGCGACTTTCCCCCCTTCCCGACGGTGGCCCCGGCGGCGGATCTGGCCGTCCCGCCGACTGATTGGGGCAACAAGGTAGCTGAAGCTTGGCCCCAGATCCAAGCCGCCCTCTGCCAGGCTCGGGACTCTTACAAGCTCTACGCTGACAAGAAGAGGGGCCCCCAGCCTACGTATGCTGTTGGGGACCGTGTGTTCCTGTCCACCAAGCACCTCAAGTCCACCCAGCCGTCCCGCAAGTTTGCGAATAAGTTCGTGGGACCCCTCCGGGTGGTGGAAGTCATCAACCCCGTGGCGGTTAAGCTGGACCTCCCGCACACCTGGCGCAAGGTCCACCCTGTCTTCCATGTTAGCCTGCTCAAGAAAGTGGTGACCGACCGGAAGTGGTCAGCAACAGTCGACGCCCGGTGCCGATCATGGTGGGGCCCCACACTCACTTCGAGATCCGTGAGGTTTTGGACTCGCGGCGCCGCAAGGGCCGCCTCAGCTATTTGGTTTGATGGACCGCCAAAGACTTGCAACCTGAATGGGTGTTGGCCGAGCACGTCAGGGCCCCGAAATTGCTGAAAACCTTTCATGCTGCCTTCCCTGCCAAGCCGGGACCCTGATTTCTCTCCCTCCCCTTTGCTCTTCTCTCCCTTGCAGGTCACCACCTTTCGGAGGGGGGCGCTATGTCAGCACCGCTTGGCCCGTTTGTTGCCCTAACGGACCAAACCCCGCGCGCCATCAGATAACAGCAGCATCTGGCGGCCTTTGAACTGGGCCCGCCCCTTGAAGTGCCAGGCACCTTTCCTGAACTTTGATATGCGGAGAGCCGGATGGCCAAGCCCGAGGAAGGAGGGGCCCAGCAGGGGGGCGGGTCGGGAGGGTTTTGAAGAGACTGTTGCGCGGGAAGAAGTTAGTCTATCTTTGCTTGCCCTGGATTAAGGACCTATTAAACTACTTATCCTTCAACGCTGCTTGGAGTGAGCGTGGTTCATTAGACCCCCCTTGCCGGAGCTTACAAGGAGAAGTGTTCTTCTCTTGCCTGCCACTGCCAATTTTCCTTTTAGAAGCAGTGATTTTAACTTTCAACAGACCTCAATCCCCTTTGGGTTACAGTTTGGATTTTGGGATCCCAGAAAGTCCCTTTGGACTTTTGCTAATAATTCCCTTCCTGAAGCAGTGAATACAAGTTTCAAGGACCTTTCCTCTCCTGGGATTTGACTTCTGTGCTTTGGAAAACAAAAAATCCCATTATATGCCAATAATTTCCTTGGGAAAATACACAAAAGGTTTGGGGGGCCCTTCTCTGTCTGGGGTTTCACCTTGTCCTTTTGGAAACTAGAAATCTCCTAATCTAATCTTCTCCTTGGGGAACAAACCCATAACAGTTTGCACAGCCCTCCTTTCTCTGTCTGGGGTTACACGTCCTTTTGGAATCTACAAATCTCCTTAAATTTGCTAATAATTTCTACCACTGTGGCAAGTTTTGTCAGTAGCGGTCTAAAACTGAAGAAAAGGGAAACGCCCAAGTTTTGCCTGTCCTGTTTTCAGGTTTTTGCGCATTGTGCAATTGCGCCTGCCATTAACGAAGCAATTAGGAAATTTCAGAAAATTCAGAAAATTCTGACTTTTGGGGGGAAATTTCAGAAATCATTAGGGAATCTAAATGCCAGTGCCCCCTACATCTGAAAGGACTTTTAAACATTTTTTTTCCTTGATCAAACAAGCCTATCAGATACTATTGCATCCGGAGTGTACCTGAGGACTCATGGTATCCATTCAGAACATGACAGCAGTTTTATTTTGCCAGAACTCACCCCAGATTAGTGCATGAAACCATATCCTCCTTTGAGGAACTTTCTAAAAGGCCCTAGATGGAGGTACTCTATACTTGGAAGGCAATCATACACAACCACGAGTGATAGCCTATGATGATGAGGATAAGATGGAGATTTTGAGAAAGGACCTAATTTCCTGACATTCACTGAATTAAAAGCCAGGTAATTAATCATCTAAAGCACCCATTGTGAAAGTTGTTTTTGTCATAACTGGAAGCTTGGCTCTCCCCATCTCTGTCAGTTGCCACCTTGGCTTCCATTTGCAGACTACCATCTGTGAGCTTTATTTTTGTTGATTACATCCTGTTCCACATAACAAGTTCTTAACAATTCTATTTCCAAAGAGTAGCAAATGCAAATGAGGTGATTACGAGCTCCACTTACCTTTCTCACCCCTGTACATTACATCTGCATGAATACCTGGTGGTGTTATGAACGAGAAACATTGGAGATAAAAGTGGAGAGGAAAACTATGTTCAAAAGCAACCTTGGCATATGTGAGTGGTGATACAAAAAACAATTTGGGAATGGTGAATGGGGAACGGACACTGGTTGGCATTGAACACTTTTAATCACATGCTTAGGTCCTTAGTCTTTGGGCAGAAAACTTCATCTCCAGCTCAAGTGATCGGGCTTCAGATATGGGATGCTCTTTGGAGCTTGATCAAAATGATGGCAAAGACAAGTAGATGTTTAGGACAGGCTAACTACTTATTAAAGCCTATCTTATCATTAGGAAGCTTTATATTTTTATATTATTTGTTTGTTTATTTATTTTGCCATGGCATAAATCTCTTTCTGCTCAACCTGATCAGTATTCCCTGATCTGTTGGAAGTTGAAGTATGTTTTATTTGGTCCTCTTTGGTGGTTTTGACTCATTAATACATACATATATGCATATTTTTATGTATTTGTTCTGTTTAAATTGTTTTTGTCATGTTTGCTGTTAGCCACGTTGAGTTTCTATATCAAGAGGAAAGTGTTATAAAAATAAAGTAAATAAATAGGAATGTAATTGGTGGACAGAAATAGCTAGGCACCCAACCAACCTTATTGCCATGTCTCCCTGAGTGAAGGAGTAGTTCATATAATGACATCATGCTTGTGTTCCCAAAGCCAGTTTACCTCGACAAAATTAAGTAAAAAATCTTTGTTTTATTTCTCTTGTATTCAAATATCTGTTTACCTGTTCCTTCCTCTCTTCCTCATCTTCTTCTTTCTGTTTTAAATTGATTCCAACTTACAGTAACTTTATTAAAGAGGTTTGTTGTAAGTTGTATTCAGAAGTTTAACAACAAAACAATGGGCAGGTTACCACAGGTATATCAAACAACACACAAGCTGGTGAGTAGGGTAAGTGTAATTAATTCCCTACTTACCAGCTTGTGTGTTGTTTGGTATTCAGAAGTTTGTTATTTTTTTAAGACTGAAAGAGTATGGCTTATCCAGAATCACTTACATGCCTGAGCTGAGATTCGAATTGTGGTTTTCCCAAGTCTTTATCCAACACTCAGACACTATATTAGGTTTCCCAGTTCTTACCAACACACATATGAATGCATATATACATTTCAATAGGGGAGCATCCGGTGGCGCAGTGGGTTAAACCGCTGAGCTGCTGAGCTTGTTGACCAAAAGGTTGCACATTTGAATCCGGGGAGCAGCATGAGCTCCCGCTGTTAGCCCCAGCTTCTGCCAACCTAGCAGTTTGAAAACATGCAAATGTGAGTAGATTAATAGGTACCATTCCAGTGGGAAGATAACAGCACTCCATGCAGTCATGCCAGCCACATGACCTTGGAGGTGTCTACAGACAATGCCAGCTCTTCAGCTTAGAAATGGAGATGGGCACCAATCCCCAGAGTTGGACACAACTGGACTTAATGTCAGGGGAAAACCTTTACCTTTTTATACATTTCAATACCTATTTTGAGACTGAATTTGGAGTTAATAAATTATGTGTATAGAGTTATGTGTATATATGAAAACGTGACAGAAGATTAAAAAATAATTGCTTATTCAGAGAACTGTTTATGAGACACAAGCTCGTGAAATTTTGCAGCCTTGTTAATGTAAAGCACATATCCTGGAATGCACAGCATTTGGAATTAAATAGCAACTGAGTTTTAATTAAAGTCTTACCAAAGCCATTTTGGAAATCTCAGCCTCATTGTCAATTGAAAGACAATATGTTGGCTGTGACCAGTATCATTTAGAGAACCCGATTTCACCTGCAAATGGATCTAAGTGGTCTAAATCAGAAAGAAGACGACTCTGGCTGCTGAAAATAATATTGTTGAAAATATATTACTGGCATCAGGAGCATATGAATGTATGTGAATTCAGCATATAGACTAATGCCACACATGTACTCACAGCAAAATGCAACTGTAATTGGCAGTCAGTGTGCATGTCTCCCATTTCCCTTGAATAAAGATTATGACCCTTAAAGCAATTCAGAGTTAAGTGGACAAAGGCGTTCATAGTTGAAACATTTGTTGGTCTGTATTATGGATTCAAATTAAATATAATTACACAAATTAAAATTCTCTACCTGCAGAATCTCTCCACATGTGCCCCATACACATGAATTGATGGGCTAGATTCTCCCTTTTTAACATATTTTCATTAGCAAAAAATGTGAAAAACATAGAAAAGGATATACGGTAGAAGAATACACAACATTTGAAGTAAGAAGATATACTGCCTCTTTCCAGATACTTCAGAGGACACAAGCACAGCGTTTCTGGCAAATGAGCTAAATCATATTTTTTGAATAGAGGAAGAGGGCATGGTTTGGCTTCCATTGAACTAGGAAGTTGTGGGCTCCAATAGGCTTGTGCATTTCGGCTGAACCTTGATCTACGCCTGCTGTCCGGATACTGGTAGACCCCCTATATCCATTTTTGCAGGCCTCCCAAAAATAAATGGAGGCCTGCAAAAATAAGTTTTTGGTCCGTAGCTGATTAATGCAGCTAGATCTGGCCCATTGGCAGCAATGAGGAACTTATAAGGCTCCTCTTTCCATTCCTGGGATCCTTTCCTAAGAAACCACCCTATCCGGTCCATGATGGGGACTTCCCTCAGGTTCCCCGTCCATATCCTTCATTAAGACCTGGATTAAAAAGCATCAGAGTTAAAATACCACTTTTTCCATGATCCTTTCCCATCTGTCTATAGAGGAGACTGGGTTCAATGCTTTGGTAAAGTTGTTTCTACTTTCTACTCTAGAGGAGAGGTAATTAGATGTTAGTACTTTTTGGAGAATGAGAGTTTTCTTTTTGTTTGCTGGGATAAATAATTATTGTTATCTTTTAGAAGTATTTGAAGGAGAGGAAGGGAAGGAGGGGAAAAGATGCTTAAAAGGGTGACTCTCTGAAGCCCCCAAACACACGTGCACCCCACCCACCTGTCCCGCATGTCCACAACTCCAATTCAGTCCCACTAAATAAAGAAACAATCAAGAAAATAACAATCAAGAAAATAAAGGAAAATTTTAAAAAATTAAACTATGATGCTGAATGGGGGAGAGGAGCCGAGATTGGCTTGCCATGTGGTCCTGTTTTGGATAAGAATCCATTACGGACATGCAAACAAACCAAAGAAGACAAATTGGCTGAAGGAAACTGCTAAAAACTGATCCACACTTCTGGCTGGAAGGAATAAAATAACTCCAAGGAATGTAATAATTCGGGTTCATAATTTTGCAAAAAAAAGAAGAGTTGATGAAAATACTGAGGACGAACCCAGAGAAATTGAATATGGGATAAACTAAGTTGGAGATATTTAATGACTACTGCTCCGAAACCAAAAACTGAGATATTCAATGAAGCCACTACGATTCAGCTAATGAAGGCCGGAATATTGTATACCTGGGGATACCCAATCTTTCTCAAATTTCAATGGAGAGGCAAAAGGTACAGAGTCGAATCTTTGGAGCAAGGACTTCAATTATTGAAGGAGCTTGGCATAACAACAAAACAAGACAGAGACAGAGACAGAAAGGAAGAAGAGGAGGAAGGAGCTGTGGGAGGAAATATACCAGAGGAAAAGGAGAATTGGAAGAATTAATCGGCGCTGTCGGAGGAATTGAGATGTAAGAAGAAATTTAGAATCACTGCAACCAAAAATTTAATTCTTTTGTTCTAAATATGAGCACTCGGGAGGGAGACTCTAGGCCATAGGATGACTTCGCCCCCCATCCCACGTGGGAAGGCCGGGGGCCATGGTTGGGACCAGATGTCCCAAAGGAGGGTAGTGGGGGACGGGGGGAACGAGGGGAGCAGGGGTAACGGGGGAAGGGCGAGGGAGGGGAGGGATTTTAAGGGACAAGGGTTCACAAGGGTTCAAGCCACAAAACAGTCTTTTAATGTAAACCATAATGATGTCCAATAAACTACGAATCTCAACATTGAACACCAGAGGCTTAGGGACAGTAATTAAAAGAAGGAGGATTGAAACTCTACTGAAGAAAGACGCAGCGGACGTTATCTTCCTACAGGAAACTCACCAGAATAAACCGGGTTCGAACGAACTAAAAATCGAGTTGATAAGAAGTTATGAAAAATCGTTTGGTTAGTCAAAATCAAGAGGTGTAGCAATAATATTTGATAAGAAATTTAATTTTGTAATAAATAAGGTGTTGAAAGATGATGAAGGTAGTTATATAATAATGTATGGGGAAATAGGGAGGATAAATATGTATTAGTAAATGTATATGCACCAAATGTAAAACAGCAAGAATTTTATGAGAAAGTACTAGGTCAGATAGAGAATTATCACCAACAATATGTAATATTTGGGGGATTGTAACTGTTATATGGATTTAAAAAGATAAAACTACACAAATGACAAAAATTAGAAATAGTGAAACAACGGACTTAAGTAGAGTGATGAATAAGTGGCATTTAAAGGATGTGTGGAGAATGGTAAAGGGAGAGGAAAAAATATACATACTACTCGGCTGTGAGAACGCTGCAATACGTCTGTAGGGACCTTAGGCACACGGCAAGCACACGCACACGGCAACTTGATCCAACGAGATTTATTCCAGGTATAACGCCTTTGATGCCAGAATTGGCATCACAGGAACAAACACAGCTTATATACAAAACACACCCCCATCACCTGTCCATCATCCCAAAGGCCCAACCCCCCTGACATGCAATGCCCAGCAGAGGTTGCATCATATCCCCTTTGACCCAGTTTCCCAATGTCCAGTGGATATTTCCTCATATCCTCCTGAGTCAGCAATGTTCATGCCGGTGCTTCTCATGTTGGTGTGGTGTGGCCCAAGCCTCCCAAGGCCAACACCTGGAGATATCTTATCTCGTGAGCAGAGTCAAGAGACCAGAACAAATGCAGGCAGGTCAGGAAATCAGAGCAACACCAGCTCAGATTTCATGATCCTGACAAAATGCTTCTCCCCCTCCCCCCTGTGGGAAAAGAGGACTCAAAACGCTATTCTACTCTTATCACCTAAATTCTATCCCAGCACCCACCAAAGTCACAACCTGCTCTATAACTCACAAGGCGAAGGGAGCTCTCACCTCAGCCTTACTCCAGTTGAACACACACTGGGACAAAGCTACTCTCCACACACCACTCTGAACTCCTACACACTCAGATCATCAGACATTCCTCTTATCACAACCGCTTAGCTTGTTCAAGGCCAATTTCTATCCTTAACCATCTCTCAGTACTCTTCACATGCTACCCTGCTACTACCATGGCCATCATTCTACAACTGCATGGTCCAAAACTCCAAACCTCCATTTGAACACCCTTTGGGCTAAACTATATATTCGCAATCACCATCAACCAGGACACACTCGGCTCCCACACTCAGCTTCCCAAACATGTGGGCCTTGTGCACCTTAACCTCACAATGCACACTCATGTAGTCTTCCACTACCGACCACCAAACACTTTCTCACAAGCCAAAGTGAATTTCACTACCTTCTACCACAATCTAATTCCCAAGACTCCATAATCCACAAAGAAACCAATAACAATACCTACACCAACCTTCCTCTACACTTCTCTCTTGCCACTATCAAAACCTCTAAACAACCTCATCCCTCTACTGCAATAGCAGGAGGTACACCCACAAAACTACGCTTCTCTATATAACCAGCAACCACTACAAAACCTATCAAACTCTCTTAGCTAACCAAACTGACAACTCATCACACAGGACTAAATCAACTGCGCTCCTTTTCAGGAAAACACAAAATCACACAACCAAGAATCCAAGCCTCATAACTCCCAAAACCTTCCACTGCAAAAGCAGGAGGTACCAAGTACAAAACTACAATTCCCTAAACAGCCAAAACACATCCCAACTGACAACTCATTGCACAGGAATAAATCAACTGTGAATCTTCCCAGGAAAACCTAAAATCACACAATCAAGATTCCAAGCCTCATAACTCCCAAAACCTTCCACTGCAAAAGCAGGAGGTACCAAATACAAAACTACAATTCCCTAAATAACCAAAACACATCTATCTAAGCCACCTAGCCATCACATACATTCACACGTCCATTTCAATTCCAACACGCCATCCCAGTACTCTATTCCTCTGAACAAACACTGCACCCCCCTCACTTGGGGAAAAGCGTCTAGGAAAACTACAACTCCCTCTACTGCGATGGCAGGAGGCACTAACCAAACTACAACTCTCCATACAGCCATCAACCGCCAACTAATCTATCATACGCCACCACTATAACCACGAGGTACTAACAACACCATAACTTCTAAACTGACCCTAAAATCTATCCTCCCAACAGAGCACTCCCACACTGGAACGCAGGCATAGCCATCTGCGTATAACCAACACGTACACATCTTAACTTATACTATATCCCAAATCACCTCTTCTCCTGGCAAAATTCAACAGGAGATAATATCATTTCTAAACTGACTCTGTAGCCTATCTTCTAACCAGAGCATTCCCACAAACTCCTAAATACTAGCTTCCCTTCATATCCAACAAGTCATCAATCCATGTGACACATATCTCCCCTTAACCTCATCTGCACATGAAAACTATCATCCTTAACTACATAGAGGCAATTCTAACATGTCTAACAATAAATGCAATTTATATAAGACAATATATATCCCCAACTAACACATTTAAAGACAGGGTTGTAACACAATGCAATATATGAAGTTCACAAACCCCCCATTACACTTTCTCCAATGATATTAACTGCCTAAGCATGTAAATACATTCTACAAACATGGATTAAACAGCTACCTATTTAAATCTGCAATTAATATGACATATGTGAAGCCAAAAGCATACATTGCAATTACAATAGGCACATAACTCTACACATATTATTACAAAATCCCAGCGTCATACAATCCCAGTTCTGCACCATAAATTCCTGCCTCCTCTAAGCATAGGGTTTCGTTCATGTCACATCTGACTTCCAGAACACTTTCTTTCCCCAAGAAAACACAATTAGGCAAAGCATATACATTTCTTTCACCATGCCACCCCCCAAAGTCAACTCAGCCGTTACCAAAATGCTGGAATGCAGTTCAACTTTAGGAAGCCCCAAGTTCAGTACGTTGCGAAATTCGCCCCTTAATTCAGCAGGGGTTTGCACCCATAGTTCAGGCACCAGAATCTTCTTCGCCGAATCTGGTTCAGGCCCAAATAAATTCCCACCCCCGAATGACAGCTCGCCTCCACCAGGACCAACAGCAGGGGTGGATCAATAGGCATTCAAATTCAATCTCGACCTCAGCACCCGGTCGGCACTGCAACCCCGGTCGCCAACACTTCACAGCTCAGCAGAAGCCCCAACTTCTCCTTCACGTTGGCTGGATAGGGCCCAAACAGCAAATCCCTCGAACATAGAACCTCATTATGACTGAAGCCCATCGGGTTCTCCTCGCTCACCATCTCAGCAGGAAAAGTTTCCAACAACTGGGGACTCCCAGCAGCTTCCTTCCCAATGGTACACAGCTCCTTGAGGGGAACATCTGGCGGTTGCCACACATCTGCTTCAGCAACCCACTCGATTGGCATTTCAACCGGTAAAGCTACAGCACTCTCTCGCTCTTCTCCCAAGGGCTTTTCCTCTGCAGGCACACCTCTCCGACCATCCTCAAAACACAAGAATAACAAGGCAGCAGACCAGGCCATAGAAACACCGACGGTTTGCAGAAAGAGTTCTGGTAGCTTCCCCTTTTCCTCTTTCTTCCCCTCCACTTCCATTTCTGCAGGACACTCTTCAACGGCTTCAGCCACCCACTCGGTTTCATTTCTCTCCGGTAAGGCAGCCTTTGAAGTTAAAACAGTTTCGCTTTCCGATTGAAGAGCTCTCACACTGCTGGAAGGGAGTTGCTGATTTATCTCCTCAACTACCGCCATACGCAGCTTATCTTTGCTGGTTTCCAAGGCTACTTGCTCTCCTGGGTGCCCTCCTTCACTCCTTGGAAGCTGCAAAACTTTCTCCACACAGTTTCCAGGCATACAATCACGGCCAAAGAGCTTCTTTTCTGCAGCCAAAACATTTTCGCTTTCCTCTGCCCCTTCTCTCCCAGGAAGCTCGGGTTCCAAGACAACCGACTGGGCCTCTTTCTCCAGGGCAAAGGTGTCTTCTCCTCTCACCAGCACACTCTCGGCCTCCGGAGCATCATCATAACGGCCTTCCTCCTCGGCTGGGAGACATACCATCATTCCTTGCATTCTTTGGACCCTCTCCTCCAAAGCATCCATTTTTCTCCGAAGGGTGCCCACATCTACCTTTCCATAATACAGGGCCTTCTTCAACTTTTGCAGCTCGCAAAAGCTTCTCTGCACCTCCTGGTCCAACTCCTCCCTGTTCCAAACGGAGGATTGCACAGCACCTTACTAGCTGCAGCCCGGTCCAACTTGAGCCAGCACCGGGTCCACCTGAGCAAACGGACTTCTGTTCCACGTTGCTTCTCTGGTCCCTCTGGCTCCCTGGAAAGCCACCTGAATGGGAGCACCCCGTACCCCATTTCTCTGGATTCACCTTTGCCTCCTCTGGAGCCCACCTGAGTGGAAAACATCCTCTGTCTTCCTACTTCTCTGAGCTCGTCCACCTGAATAGGAGCACCCTGTACTCCCATTTCTCTGGACTCTCGGGATCCCACCTGAGTGGAGGCATTCCAAACTGCTTCTCTGGGTCCCACTCCAGCCCCTTGATAGCCCACCTGAGCGGAGGCACTTCCAACCACTTCTCTGGGCACTTCCTGGGCTCTTCCCTCGTCACTCTCCTTCCAGGAAGGCTGGGACAGGCCAACTTTCGTCCTCTCCTTCCCATACGGTCCGCAGGGCTTGTAGGCAGTCATCTCCGAAGCCTCCACCTCTCCCCATAGGGATGGGATGCTCCATCTTCCTGTCCGCCAATCCCAAACGGGGAATATAACCCCCGCCACGGCCCCGTCTTCATCCGCATCCCTCCAGAACTCCTCGGGACTCACCCATTCTACTTCTGTAAAGGGTTTCGACATTGCAGATGGCATCACAAGCCCTCAGTAGATCCTTCTACGATAGGCAGTAATGGAGTTCTGGCATTCTGTGAGAACGCTGCAATACGTCTGTAGGGACCTTAGGCACACGGCAAGCACACGCACACGGCAACTTGATCCAACGAGATTTATTCCAGGTATAACGCCTTTGATGCCAGAATTGGCATCACAGGAACAAACACAGCTTATATACAAAACACACCCCCATCACCTGTCCATCATCCCAAAGGCCCAACCCCCCTGACATGCAATGCCCAGCAAAGGTTGCATCATATCCCCTTTGACAAAGTTTCCCAATGTCCAGTGGATATTTCCTCATATCCTCCCTGAGTCAGCAATGTTCATGCCGGTGCTTCTCATGTTGGTGTGGTGTGGCCCAAGCCTCCCAAGGCCAACACCTGGAGATATCTTATCTCGTGAGCAGAGTCAAGAGACCAGAACAAATGCAGGCAGGTCAGGAAATCAGAGCAACACCAGCTCAGATTTCATGATCCTGACACTCGGCTGTACATAAAGTTTATACGAGAATAGATTATATTTTTGTTTCTAAAAACATGTTAAGTAAATTGTTAAATGCTGATATTGGAAGCATCAAGATTTCAGATCATGCTCTGGTGTCAATTGAGATTGCTTTGAAATGTGATTATGATAAAATGAGGAGGTGGAGACTGAATACAAGAATTTTGAACCATAGAGAGATTGTGGATAGAGTGAAATCCGAATGGCAAGAAACTTGGGACTTTAATGGAAGGGAAGTATCAAAAGGAGTATTATGGGACACAATGAAAGCGGTGGCGAGAGGGTTATGTATAAAAGAGACAATTAATCTCAAAAAAAAAAGGCAAGAAGAAAGGAAAAAGAATTTAGAAAAAGAAATAGATGAGTTGGGGAAAAAGTATATAATAAAGAGAGAGACACAAATTTATGCAAGGCTGAGAGCTAAAAAGAGGAATTGGAAAAAATGGAAATAGATGAAGTACAAGAAAATTTAATATATTTAAGGCGAGAATTTTTGAATTTAGTAATAAGAACTCAAAGATGCTAGCCAAATCCACACAAAAAAGAAAATGGAAGGTATAATAAGCACGATAAAAGATAAAACGGGTAAAACATGTAGATCTATGAAAGAAAAATTGAAGGTTTTTGAAGAGTTTTACAAGGAATTATACCAAACAAAAACCAGCTCCATAGAAAAATTAGGAAATATGTGGAGGAAAATTGGGAGAGTAGGTTGGAGGAGAATGACAAAGAAATGTTGGAACAACCTATTAAGAGGATGGAAATAGAGG
The DNA here is from genome assembly GCA_030556195.1 of Anolis apletophallus. Classification (NCBI taxonomy): domain Eukaryota; kingdom Metazoa; phylum Chordata; class Lepidosauria; order Squamata; family Anolidae; genus Anolis; species Anolis apletophallus. The sequence goes on along the minus strand of JARBWK010000013.1, from coordinate 33,288,421 downwards.
AAGTTATTAAGAATTTAAAAGTTGGGAAGGCTCCAGGTCCGGACGGTTTGGGAACAGAATATTATAAAAGCTTCAGAGATGTATTGATTCCAAAACTATTAGAACTGTACAATGGAACAATGAAAGGAGAAAATATCCCAGAATCATGGAGGAAGTCATTAATAATATTAATACCAAAACCCGATAGAGATTTAACAGACCCAGGGTCATATAGGCCCATATCACTAGGTAACCAAGATGCGAAGATTCTATCTGCTATAATCGCCCAGAGAATGTACAAATGTATGTATAGGTATATACACAAGACCAAGGTGGGTTTGTAAGAGGAAGACAAATGTCAAACTTGATAGAGAAAGTACTAAATAAAATTTGTGTGGTTCAAGAGAAGAATTTAAAAGTAGGGATATTATCATTAGATATATTTAAAGCTTTTGATTGTGTGGAATGGCGGGCTTTAAGTGAGATTATGAACAAATTTGGAATGGGAAGTAGAATAAAAGGTTTACTAGAACAATATTATTCAAGAAATTCAGCAGTCGTAAATATAAATGATGGGGTGACAAAAGAAATAAAAGTGACAAGGGGAACAAGACAAGGATGCCCGCTATCACCAATTCTGTTTGCGATGGTGATAGAACTATTTGCAAATGCCATTAGGAATGATAAAAACTTAGAAGTGGTAGGAACAAAGGAAAAGCAGAAGGTGAGCTTATTTGCAGATGATACATTGTTATTTATTGAAAATATAGTAGGTAAAATGGATAAAGTAAAGGAACATCTAGAGAAATTTGGGGAATCAAGGGGTCTACAAGTTAATTGGAATAAGTCAGAAATGATGCTATTTAATTATACAAAGAAAGAAGAAAAAGATTTTACAGAACAAAGAAAAAATGGGAATTAGATTAAAGAACAAATTAAAATACCTTGGAGTAATAATAACAAAAGATTTAAAAGAAATGGAAGAGGTAAATGTAGTAGCATTGAGAAAAGAGGTTCAAAAAAATTAACAGAGTACGACAGTATACATCTATCTTGGTTTGGAAAGATAGCATTAGTAAAAATGAAAATACTCCCAAAGATAAACTTCATATTTAGAATGCTGCCACTGCAAATTACAGAGGAAGAACTAAACAGATGGCAACAAATGATAAATAAATATTGTAATGGTAGTAAAAAGAAATAGATTAAACAAACAGTTATGGTATAAATCACAAAAAGAAGGAGGTTTAGCACTCCTAACATTAAAAAATATTATGAAGCGAGTAGATTGAGACTGGTTATAGAAGGAATGATTAAAAAGATGGGGTAGAATGGCTAAGAAATTACTCAGGAAAAGTGGAAGAAGAAATATGGAATATATTTTTAAACAACTCACGAGGAAAGAAATTAGGGAAATTAGAAACCAATGTTGAGTAATATATTAGAAGTGTGGAATAAATACAGGAGAATGTTAATAACGGATAGATCAGTAATAACCCCCAATTGTAATGGAAAAGAAATTTCCAAAGAATCTAAAACAAATAATGGATAAAAGGTTAAGGGAATTTTTTTAGATAAAATGGGGATTGGATAAAAGTAGGAACGAAGAAGGAAGTGATTATGGAAGAATTTAGAGAAATAAAATTGACATGGTTCCATTGTATACAATTAGAACAATGGTTTAAAAATTGGCTAAAAAACAATAAAAAGGAAGTAAGATTAACCAATTTGAACAAATAATACAAAATGGGAGGGATGTAGAAGAGCACGAAAACTTGAAAGGAATAACTAGCAAAATATATAAGATAATAATTGAAATAAAGGAAGGAAAAACAAAAAATAACACCCTTAAGGAGGTCTGGGAAGAAGACTTAGGGATAAAAATAAAGGAAACAGAGTGGCAACAATTGTGGAGACAAAGACATCTTAAAAATTTATCAATAAGGATTAAAGAAAATTATTATAAATTAATATGGAAATGGTACCTTACACCAGTAAGAATGGCAAATATAAATAAAAACTACTCGAAAAACTGTTGGAGAGGATGCCAAGAAACAGGAACATACATACATATGTGGTGGCAATGTAAATATGTAAGCAAATTTTGGGCGAAAGTATTTAAAGAAATAGAAGATATAATGAATATTAAAATAGAAAGAAGTCCTAGTATAGCTTTATTATCATTATATAATAGTATACAATTGGAAAAAAGGATAAAGATGCGATAACAAACCTATTAACAATAGCAAGACTGCTTATAGCAAGGAATTGAAAAAAAAGAAATAAATATACAAATAGAGGAATGGTATAAGGAAGTATGGAAACTGGCAATAAATGACAATTTAACATGTATATTAAAAGTAAAAAGAGGTATATGGAAACAAAGTGATGTCTATGAGGTATGGAGAAAATTTATTGAAAAAAGGATTAGAAAAGGAAGAAGGAAGGTTACCTCCACAAGAAGAAATGAAATTTTGACGAATGATATGTAAAAGCAATGGCTTGGAAGGGGGGGAGGGGAGCACAGCGGTGAGGGATACAAAAATGTATAAGAAAAACATAATGGCAGATGCTAAAGATTGAAGTATTGTACCTAGAAATGAATAACATGAATCTGCTGTAAATAGACATTGTATAATATTGTGTTGATAATGATAAAACAATAAAAATATTTTTAAAAAACTGATCCACACTTAAGTCTAGGCTTTTGAACTTAAATGGAGCCCTACTGGATTTCACTAGAAGTCCACGACCCAATGCACAGCAGTGAGAAGCCCATGAAAAACAATATTTCAGACTGTGCTCAAAATAACATAGTTGAGCCTTAAGTATTTCTCTGCCTATCTCTCTTATTTGTTTTGTTTAATCCAATCGCCACTGAGACAAGTCCCACAAGAGCATGGTGTGCCTTCATCTTAACGTCCTAAGGGTCTGCATAAGAAGTTAAAAGACTGTCTTCCTTCTGCTTCCAGGCTAAAGATGCTTTGTAGAAGCCACCTGTGTGCTTATAAGATTGAAAAGCATATGTTGTGAACTGGACCTCACCAAATAGAGTAGAATAATCTGTTTTCTCCCACAACAATGCTGAAGATTTGTGGGGTGGACACTACTTCTTTCAGAATCTGTTCCACCCCATTTCAGTAATGAAGAAGTCAAGGGACCTCATAAAGTGGTGTATTGTGAGAAGCAGTGTGTATATGCATTTATTTATATGAGCCAATGTCATAATGGCTTATGCATTGAACTGATCATTAATCAACACTGGGAACCTTCTATTATTATTACTGCATGTATAAAAACGGAGGTGATGTTTTAAAATCAACTTACTGAGCAGATGAACACCTTTATAATATTCACAAATCAATTCATGTTCTATGCAGAGGTCTAAATGCAGAAATACAATGTTACATCTACAGCAAGGACTGATTTGCAATGGTTATTATTGCTAGTGTTGTTCTGAGTTGGAAACTTCTATTACCATGCACTTCATCTAACTTTGCATATACTTAATTGTGTTGCACACCATAGGAACCCTGTTCATGAATTGCAAAGATGTGTAACAAGGACACTGATAAAGAGTGTCCTAATGTACATTGGGCTGTGAATGTCAGCATTCCCTAGCCAGTGTCCTAATGCATCACAGGACTCATGTGCATTTGTCCCAATGTACATTGTTCATTTGTTGGCTCCCCCACATAGTAAGATAACAGGATACATATTATACAATACTACCTAATTTTAATTCCTATGAACATAATTAAACCTATGAATATATACAGTACATTCCTAACAAGATTCCAGTCAACATCATCACCATCATCATTGGAGTTTGATAGTTTTCTCCAGCCCTGAACATGAACTTTACCTTTTCTGTTTGAATTCTCCATTGTGAACACAACTGAATTTCTCATAATGACTTATTTTTATTGAATTCATGTTTATAAATTAAATGGGAAAATCATTTCAGTTTTAGAACATTACTGATTGCAATATACTCACAGTAACATTGTGTATGTAATTAAGAGATTGGCAGAACTTTGCTATGTATGTCAACTTTGCAGACATTTCCATTGTAAGAATTTTTTATACTCTAAATTGATGCTGTTATATTTAGATATTCTACCAGATGAATTTTACATTCCAAGTTCTCTGGCTTTCACTCTTCGGCTCTTGACTCCCAGGAATGTACCACCAATGACTAAAATGTCTTTAGCACACTGGTTGGCAACTAGTAAACCACATGACAAACACTATCTGCAGTAGATGTCAGTTTTCCATAATTTCCAAGTGGTTTCCTACCATTTCTATTTGACTGTTTACTTGTTACACCACCCTTGTGCATGAGCATTGCTAATAGTGAAGCGCTTATGGACAATTCAATACTGGAATCAGTGACAGATTTGCCATTGTGCTTTGGTGTCCTTAAGCACAGGACCCCATCTTCCTACCAAAAAAAATCTGATAGATTTTGCTTATGTGGTGCAATACTCAATCCGAAGGCATTCTGTTTTGGAACGATTCCAGACATAATGATAGAGTTGATCGTCTATGGGAGTGTGCCACAAAACAGACAGCGTAGGCCTACCAGGTCTACCTCCTTCATGACCAAAGTTAGGGGCCTCATAATTTAAAAAGCACAGGACCCCGTTTATCCCAAATTCAGCACTGACTGGGATTCTTTCAGGGAATTACCCTGACTTAATAAGGATAAACCACCACACTTTTTTTGATGTTGTGCAATGAGGTATCTAGCAGCTCATTGTGCAACAGTTTCCCCTTGGCAGCACAACTATGATCCAAATGGCCACTGATAAGCATCATCCATTTGCTGTTGTAAGCCAGGGGGAAAGGAGCAGCTTTCATCCACCCATGTCTCCAACATACAAAATGATATCTTGCAGGAAGTTGGGAATCCTTGAGGTGTCTGTTCATCATTTTGAGATAGCCAGCATCACCTAGAATCTCACAAAATACTGAGCTGCTTTAACATCCCTATGTAAAATCCATAACTCTTTAAGTTCCTAAAATGTAGGTCAATATCTTATTCAACACCATCTTTCTTGGATGCTTAAACATTGGTAATAACATAAACAATGGAGTTGGGGAACAGTATGGCTGGTAATCCACCATAGTAGCCATCCCAGCGATGAACTCATGGGTATTCCAGGTATAGGTGACAAACCATTCAGAAGCACATAAATATGGAAATACTTTGTATAAGTGGGCTTTGGCTATTCACATGTATGTATATTGAAGGAACACAACCACTTAGTATAATTAAAGTTGACACCAGAATAATTCCACAAGAGGATCCTGTCCTTAACCATCCCATCTTGCTTTTCTTTACCTTGCTCTCCCCTCCTGATATTTCCCACTGTTCTGGAATGGTGAGTCCTACCTTTTCCATGCATCTCTAAAGCATCCTGTCCACTAATAGCATATAAATAAGCAGAAATAAACACATAAATACTAGGTCAAAGCATGCACCTTGTTTTCTATGATTGGCTCTAACCGGGCTCATTATAATTGGGACTTTAAAAATAGACAAATTGGTAGCAAACTTTAATTATTGGGTTGGTTTTCCATCGACGAGGGAAAAAGTGATTTGAGAGAAGGGCTGATATCTGAGAATGTTTAAGGTGAAGTTGATGGAGGGGGAGATATTGCACCAGTGCTCTTCTGAGCCTTTATCTAATTAGATTCTGACAAGGCTCTCAGATAAAGAAACATATTTCCACTGCCTTGGAAATAAGGTGCAAGGGAGAATTCAAGAACATGGACGGTTTATTAGACCATTATGGACCAACAGAGATTAGTGTTAATGGCTAAATTACATCCTGGCCCAATAATAAGGTAACTTCTATTCCGGATAAAGTATTTAAATGGGGTAGATGATGAAATCAACAGCCAGATTGGTATCTTAATTTGCTAATAACAAGAAAAAAGAAAACAGAGGATCAACCTGCCTAAGTGACATTGGTAGGATTCAGTAGGATTTAAGCAGATTAGAAATCACAGCCATCGTGTAGCAGATGGCGTTGCTCGACGCACAGCATCAAAATGCAAAGTTGGTTAATGAATTTCCGACATGGAATATCTCTGCAATGCTATTCCCAGTAAGGCTGGGGTGAAGCAGAGCAGAAAAACACAAATATAGCAGAGCTGAGATGGATCAAGATCAACTAATCCTCACAACCATTTGCAAATGCATTTCTTGAGAGAAAGAAACAGCTGCGAGAGCCAACCATAGATAGAAGAGAATGTATGCCATGCACACCTAGACATACATGACACTACCTTTTAATCAAGACTAGCACCATGCCTGTTACACTGTCAGGTTAGGTGTCACTAAAAGCATACATTTTTACTACTTGCAATTGTGGAGGGGGCATTGAGCAGGATGTCCTCAAAGGAGAAGATGGCACGCAGAACCCAAATTAACCAGGACAAGATGGAATATGTAAACTAAGAATTCTCACCCACTGACCCTGGGGTTCTTAGATGGGCATATGAAATTGTCTCTTCCTATATCAAACTATGACTGGAATCCTCTGTGGATGTTGTATTATATTATGAATATACAGTACACGTCTTGGAATGGTCTTTGCTATAGAGCACGGCTGTCCAACTGGCGGCCCGGGGGCCATATACGCCCCCCCCAGCCCCTTCCCTATGGCCCCCTAACCTATTTTAATAAAAAATAAAAATAGGAAAAAAATAAAATAAAAATAAAAAAATACCCATTTGGGGTTTGGAGCAAGTACCGCGAGACTACGCAATCCACACGGAAATCCCGTAGGTAGCTGGCGAAATCTCGTGTGGATTGCATAGTCTCGCGGTACCTGCTGTAAATAAATATCGGCTACTCTCCTCCTGGATCCCTTTCGCCCACGGACGCGATTAGGAGATTCTTCGGGTCCCTAGATCGCCGCCTTGCTCGCCCGCCACCTGGCTCGCTTGCCTGCAACCTTGCGAGCCCGCCGCCTGACTCGCTCGCCACCTTGCTAGCCCGCCGGAGGCCCGCCGCCTCGTTAGCCTGCCGGAGGACCGCCGCCTCACTAGGCCGCCGGCTCGCTAGCCTGCCGGAGGCCCGCCGCCTCACTAGGTCTGTTAATATTTACATGTGGAAGGGGAGGGGGAATAATAACTGTATTTTATTAGGGTTTAAGGGGAAGATGGGTCTGTTAATATTTGCATGTGGAAGGGGAGGGGGGAATAATAACTGTATTTTATTAGGGCTTAAGGGGAAGATGGGTCTGTTAATATTTACATATGGAAGGGGAGGGGGAATAATAACTGTAAATATTATTAGGGCTTGAGGGGAAGATGGATTTGTAAATATAAATATTAATAATGGTGTATTTTGGCCTCAATCTCTGTCTCATGCATGCATCCAGCCCCTTTGTGAATATAAATATTAATAATGGTGTATTTTGGCCTCAATCTGTGTTCCCTGCATGCATCCATAATCATGCTGTTCCATTGCTTTATTTATTTATTTTATAATTCATAATGCAACTAGTATTTTGGGGGCAGAGACGGGGCAGGGTGGGGGTGGGGGCAGGTTAAAATTATATTTGACTGTATGGATGCCCCTTTTGAATTCCCACCCTGCATTTTATCTCAGTAAAAGATTATATTTGACTGTATGGATGCCCCTTTTGAATTCCCACCCTGCATTTTATCTCAGTTAAAGGTTATATATGACTGTTTGGGCCTCATTCTGTGTTCCATGCTTGCATCCTGCCCCTTTGTGAATATAAATAATAATTAATGGTGTGTTTGGGCCTCATTCTGTGTTTCATGCATGCATCCATAATCATTCTGTTCCATTGCTTTATTTATTTATTTTATAAGTAACTAGCTGAGCCCGGCACACGTTGTTGTGCCCTTTTCCGGGACAGCGGGGGCCGTGCCGTGGATGCAGAGGAGGGGGCTAAGGAGAAGCCGGCTCGGCTTCTCCTTGCCCCCCGCTGCATCCACGGCACGGCCCCGCTGTCCCGGGAAAGCGCGGCCGTGCCGTGGATGGAGGGAGGGAGGAGGAGGGGCTAAGGAGAAGCCGGCTCGGCTTCTCCTTTGCCCCCGCTGCATCACGGCACGGCCCCGCTGTCCCGGGAAAGCGGCGGCCGTGCCGTGGATGGAGGGAGGGAGGAGGGAGGGCTAAGGAGAAGCCGGCTCGGCTTCTCCTTTGCCCCCCCTCCCCCCGCTGCATCCACGGCACGGCCCCCGCTGTCCCGGGAAAGCGGCGGCCGTGCCGTGGATGGAGGGAGGGAGGAGGGGCTAAGGAGAAGCCGGCTCGGCTTCTCCTTTGCCCCCCCCTTGCTGCATCCACGGCACGGCCCCCGCGGTGCCGGGAACGCGGCGGCCGTGCCGTGGATGGAGGGAGGGGGAGGGGCTGGGAGAAGCCGGCTCGGCTTCTCCTTGCCCCCTCGCTGCATCACGGCACGGCCCCCGCTGTCCCGGGAAAGCGGCGGCCGTGCCGTGGATGGAGGGGAGGGAGGAGGGGCTAAGGAGAAGCCGGCTCGGCTTCTCCTTTGCCCCTCGCTGCATCCACGGCACGGCCCCCGCTGTCCCGGGAGCGGCGGCCGTGCCGTGGATGGAGGGAGGGAGGGGCTAAGGGAGAAGCCAGCTCGGCTTCTCCTTTGCCCCCCCTCGCTGCATCCACGGCACGGCCCCCGCTGTCCCGGGAAAGCGGCGGCCGTGCCGTGGATGGAGGGAGGGAGGAGGAGGGGCTAAGGAGAAGCCGGCTCGGCTTCTCCTTTGCCCCCGCTGCAGCCACGGCACGGCCCCGCTGTCCCGGGAAAGCGGCGGCCGTGCCGTGGATGGAGGGAGGGAGGAGGAGGGCTAAGGAGAAGCTGGCTCGGCTTCTCCTTTGCCCCCCCTCGCTGCATCCACGGCACGGCCCCCGCTGTCCCGGGCGCGGCCGTGCCGTGGAGGAGGGAGGGAGGAGGGGCTAAGGAGAAGCCGGCTCGGCTTGTCGGTTGCCCCCCCCCTCGCGGCATCGCCGCTGTCGTGCCGCGGTTCCTGTGGAGGAGGAGGCGAGGGTGTGTGTTGGCTGCCATGCGCGCACGTTCTAAGCGTTCGCTGGCAGCGAAGAAGAGGCCGGGATGGGCATTCCGTTGGTGGTTTGTTGGGGCTCGTTTTTGGGGGTGTTGGAAGGTACCTAGGGTCTGGTTTTTGGGCCTAGTTGGTACCGAGGGGTTATGGTTCTATGGGCTGGCTAGTTTAGTGCTTCTGCATGGCATGGTTTAGTTGTCTATGATCGTCAATGCACGACCGTGTCTCCTTTATATATATAGATAATGCAGCAAGTAATTAGGGGGGCGGGGGCAGGGAGGGGGCGGGGGCAGTTAAAAGATTATATTTGACTGTATGGATGCCCCTTTTGAATTCCCACCCTGCATTTTATCTCAGTAAAAGATTATATTTGCCTGCATGTATGCCCCTTTTGAATTCCCACCCTGCATTTTATCTCAGTAAAAGATTATATTTGCCTGTATGCACGCCCCTTTTGAATTCCCACCCTGCATTTTATCTCAATTAAAGGTTATATTTGACTGTCTGGATGCCTCTTATGAGTAGTAATTTAAAGATTCACCTTTGTAATTGAGGTTTTATATACCCTTATATATAGATATAGATATAGATAGATATGTCTGTATGTCTCTCTCGGCATTATTTTGCGAACGAAGATTCAGGAATACTCATCCCACGCTTTTTACAAGCGCGTTGATGACTACAAAGGCCAATCTGAGATAGGCAAATTTGGTTGCAGAAAGCGAATTCAAATTAGTCAGTAACAGTGCCATTCTGAAGTATTTCATGATGAATTCCATCAATTTCAGTGCCAATAATAACAAGTAGGAATGTGCTCAATAATATCTTAGGCTCAAGTAAGGGTAACCTTGACAGAAAGTGTCCGGGACTTGGATGTAAACTTCTCTTCCATTGCTATTCTATGGTTGATTGTGAATATTTCATCTTCCAGCCATGAATAAGAAAAGGAAGATAGACCGTGAGAATCGCGTGTACCAGGAACGCTGGGAAAACCTTTATTTCATCACCAATAAGAAGGACAAAGTACAGTGCCTGATGTGTCTGCAGGTTTTGGCTGTGTACAAAGAATATAATGTCAAAAGGCATTACAGGACAAATCATGACAGAGGTACAGTAGATATCAAGGCAAAGAAAGAACTCTGATGGTTGCAGAACTGAAATCTAAAATGCAGAAACAAACTGGGATGTTTACACAAGTGAAAACTGATCAGGAAAATGCCTTGACTGCTTCGTATGAAATGGCACTTGAGCTTGCTAAAGCCAAGAGACCTTTTACTGATGGAGTCCATTATAAAATAGTATAGTAATGACAAAAGCATTTGGTGATAGCAAAATGACTAAAAATTTAGAGTCAGTTCCAGCTTCTCATCAGACCGTCCAACGAAGAGTCTCATCAGACCGTCCATTTGGGTAACCATGTACAGCAGAAGTTATCCAGCAAGATTGATAAATGCCGCTATTTCTCCTTGTGTCTCGACAAATGTCAGCGTCGCCTGACCCGTTTGTTTACCTAATGGCCCAGGCCTCGCCCGCCATCTGATACGAGCCCGTTTGTTTACCTAACGGCCAGGCCTTGCCCGCCATCTGATAACAGCCACATGTGATCATCCTTTGAACTGTCCCTGGCCTTTGAAATGCTGAGCACCCTGTTCCCGCCTTTGATATGCTGGACGCCGGAAGACCGGACAAAGGGGGTGGAGTGGGACAGCGGGGGGTTGGGTCTGAAGGGTTTGAAGGTGTAGATCGGCGGGAAAATGCCAGTTCAGTCTTTGACCGCCCTGGATTAAGGTTCAAATAAACTACTTTTCCTTCAACTAGCTTTGGAGTGAGCGTGGCTTGTTTGGGGTTTGGGGACATAAAGACCGAACTCCCAAATCTTCTGCAGCTGTGAACCGATCCAACCGCAACCTCTACGATCACGATGTCCGAACAGGAGAGAGAACTCCCGATTGAAATCACTTCGGAAAAGACGGCCGAAGAGGAAGAAGGACTTGATGCCGGCCAGCTGGAAGCGGAGACGGCAGAGGCCCCGACGGGGGCCGGACACCCAGCCATAACCGGAATGGATGACCGGGAGCAGGACTTTGATACCCCTGCTGAAGGATGTGACGGTGCGGAAGAAGACGGGGGTGACCAGAGAAAGAGGGGCCCCGGAGACCAGCACCCCGAGCCACTCTTAAACGCTGGAAGAACAAGGGAGAACCCTAACCCAAGCAGTGCAACACCTCCAATTCCAAGTGGGAGTGATGCAGCGCAAGGCAGAAGGCCCGGCCTGGGGGTTCCCAGAAGAGATGCAGGTGAAGGAGAGAGTCCCGACCCGTGCCTTGGAGAGGATGGGGGGAAGGCCGTCCGGACGAGTGACCTTTGCCAGCGGCGAGGACGACTTCCACCCGGGAAGAGGGGCATCCACCTTCAACCTCGGAGCGGCGAAAGGAGCCAGGACGGGGGCCGGGCCGGAGAGACCTCAAGGTGAAGTTCGATGGTGACCCAAGGCAGCTCTCCTACTTCCTCACCAATGTCCAGAACTTTATGCAGGACTACGGAGACACCTTCCCATCCGAAGGGGGCCAAGGTACGGGCCGTAGGAGCCAACTTGAAGGAGGCGGCGCCTGATTGGCTAGTGCAAATGTTTGAGACGGACGCCCCCGAACTGCGACGCCTGGAAGCATTCCTGAACGCGCTGCAGCAGCGGTTCCGAGACCCACTAGCCGGGGAGAAAGCCAAAGCCCAGCTCAAACGGATCTACCAGGGCCAGAAGACAGTGTCAGAGTACGCCCTGACTTTCAAAATGATCGCCGGAAGGGTCCGGGATTGGTCAGAAGTGACCAAGCTAGAATGCTTCAAGGCAGGCCTGAGGTCCGACATCCTGGAGTGGGCTATGCATCGGGGAAATCCTGAGACCCTGGAAGACTGGATAGTCATGGCCGGCCGGGTGGAATGTGACAAGGAGCAGATGCCCCGGAGGTACCGTGATGGGGGGAGGAACAGAGGACCAGGCCCCAATGGGCGGCCGGAGCGGCCCAGACGCCCTTCACCAAGACCCCGGTCAGACAGCAGAGAACCCCCCAAGGGAAAAAGAGGGGCATGCTACTCTTGCGGCAGTGAAGGGCACCGCGCAGCCGAATGCTGCCAGAAGGGGCCCCACCCAGATCCGAGAAGACATCGGAACCCAAGCCGGCCGACACACCCAAAACCTCCAGGGGCAAAGTGGCGGCGGCGGCAGACACGGCGCCCGCACTGCGCCATCTACAAGAGGCTGAGGAACCCGGAACGGAGGCGGAGGAAAGCGACCTGGAGTGGGCATCGGGAAATGACAATGATCTGTTGTAGACGCCCGGCGGCAGATCCAACCTTTCCCGGGCGGTGTGTCTGAACTCTTGAGCAGCGACACCCTTAAATTCAAAATAAAGCTCCAGAACCCCGAGGGGGGCCAAGAAATAGAGACTGAGGCTATGCTAGATAGCGGGTGCACCCGGTGCCTGATGTCCCCCCAGTTGGCCCGGCAACTAGGAGTGCAAGCCCAGGCCCTGGCCACCCAGATCCTATTCTCCCAATTATTTATTTATTATTCAATCTTATATTTCGCTCCTCCCTGCAGGCTCGGGGCGGATTACAACATACAATAAAACATGCTGCGCTTACAACCTGCAGCCATACATAACATAAAACATAAAACCAGTGTGCAGTAAAATCCACAGAATCAATTTCTAAAACTCCAGGCATGAACCCCTCAGGGCAGATCAGTTAGTCAAAAGCCAATTTGAAGAGGGCAGTTTTACAAGCCCTTCGAAATGGGCCGAGCTCTGAGATCGCTCGAGTAGCATCAGGCAAGGAGTTCCATACTGGGGCCGCCACGGAGAAGGCTCTCTGCCTAGTTGTGGATAGATGGCAGGAGCAGATCGATGGAACCAATAGCAAATTTTGCTCTTCTGAACGTAGTGATCTCGGGGGAACATACAGGGCAAGGCGGTCCCTCAGGTACGCAGGCCCTAGACCGTGTAAGGCCTTAAAGGTTAAAAGCAACACCTTGAAGGCAATTCGGTACTCTATAGGAAGCCAGTGCAGTTGCCGGAGAATGGGAGTAATATGCTCCTCACTGGTGCTCCCACCAGCAAGCGAGCAGCGGCATTCTGTGCCAGCTTGAGTTTCCGGATTGTCGACTAGGGAAGGCCAACGTAGAGGGCGTTACAGTAGTCTAGTCTTGAGATGACCGTCGCTTGGATCACCGTGGCCAGGTCATCCCTGGACAGGTAGGGTGCCAGTCGCCTAGCCTGCCGAAGGTGGTAAAAACGCCATTTGCTGACCGTGGAGACCTGGGTCTCCATGGTCAGCAAGGGGTCCAGTTGGACGCCCAAGCTCTTGACAAGGGATGACGGGCTGAGTTGCTCGCCATCCAGGGTAGGCAACCGGCACCCATCCAGCCCAGGGCAACCAGGCCACAAGATCTCCGTCTTTGACGGGTTCACCTTCAGCCGGCTGGAATGCAGCCAACCAGTCACGGTTTCAAGGCATAGATGGAAACAATCGGGTACGGTATCCAGCCTGCCGTCCATTCGCAGCAGGAGCTGGGTGTCATCCGCGTACGGATAACACTCCAGACCAAAGTTGCGAACCAGCTGGGCCAGGGGGCGCATAGAGATGTTGAATAATAAGGGGAGAGGATGGCCCCCTGGGGGACCCCACAACTTAATGGGAGTCTCCCAGAGACCCCCCCCCGCCCCCCTCCACACGCTGTCCCCGATCCTGGAGGAAGGAGGCCACCCACTTAAGGGCGGTCCCCCTGGGACGACGTCGGCTATCCTTTCAGTTCCACCGCTGTACCACCAATTTGCGATGATGTCTCTTCACCGTTCAACTTTTCTTTTAACATGGCAGGGCAGGCTATTTCCCCACTGCCACACCCATTTGCGAAGAGACCAAAACGCTGCCACCAATTATTATTTCTTGACCATTACACTTGTAAAGAGTGGTGAGGAGACTTTACTTTTAAACAGCCACTATTTTATGAGAGAGATGTAATCTGAAACCCTTTCGTGAGGGAAGCTCTTTATGAGGTAATGAACTCTTTCTTGTGACAGGAATAAACTTTTAAAACATCACCCAGCTCCTCCTCCAAAGCAAGGCAAGCCGATCAGCAGTGACTCTCCTCCTGCCTGCTGCGAATCTAAAGACTTACCCCCTGCTGAGCACTTGAAGGGTAGGCTGGCAGAGGAGACCAGTTTGCCCTTGTTGACCACCCCAGGACGTCTTGATGGGTAGGCAGGCAGAGGTGACTAATTTGCCCTTTGCTGACTGCCCCCAGGACGACCAGCCTACTGATCCCCCCCAGGGTGGTCTGTCTATTACAACCGCCCCCCTAGGACCTGATCTGCTGCGACTCCCAACCGACCGGGCAGACCACCCCAGGACCTGGAGTCTGATGGGGCCCAAAATGCATCTAACCCCTCTCCACCAGAGGGGATTGAAGGCAGTGGAGGGAGATCCATTCCAGCCTATCCCAACCAGAACTCACTAGGACTAAGGCCGATGTCTGATTCTCTTGCGCTGGACCACTTAGTCCCTGAGAGAATCTCTGATGGTGGCTTGGCAGCCCCACCATCAACCAACAACGATAAGCCTAAGGAGGGCCTAAGACTTACCACAACGGATGCTAAACCGTTAAGAAAGAGCCAGCAAGGTCCTCACAGACAGAAACAGGGCTATAAGTCCAGGACCTTTTGGGGGTGGCCTTTTTGGCCAGAGGAAATGTGAAAGCTGCAAATCAACCACGTGCGCCATGTGCGCCAAGCTCTAGTGGTTTATCGGCCCCCTGATCTCCCTTTTCGGGGGGTGTGCCGCAAATTAAGCCCGCAAGACCTTCTACTGACACAGTGATCGCAGTGATCTCTGGGATGGGGAAATACAGCATTAGGCGCAGGCCAAAAGCAAGAGGTACGCTGAGTTGCTGTGAGACTCGACGTACCTCTGACCTGCGTACTATCCCGAAGTACGCTGGTGACAGGCTTCCAATTTCCTCCCCTTCCTCTCTGGTGTTAGTTAACGCGCTCTGTTAGGAACAAAACTGCTACTCTCAAGGATTTCTTTTTAGAGCAGCGAGTGGATCTCTGCTGCATAACCGAAACCTGGATCAACGATGGCGATGAAACCTGCCTGCACGAGCTAGCATACCCTGATTATGTTGTTACTCACCAGAATAGGAATGGGAGGCGGGGGAGTGGCTATCCTCTCCCGTGACCTGTTACATCTTAGAGCGGTCCCTGCACTGGAAACAGACGGGATTGAAAGTGTCGGCCTGATGTGGGAGCCCGGAGAGTGTAGCCTTCTTGCTGGTGTACCGAGCACCTAGCGCACCAGCGGAGTCTCTCCCTGCTGCTGGAGACTGTGGCTGAGTGGGCATTGAGGTTCCCCAGACTTATAGTTCTGGGGGACTTCAATGTCCACGCCGACACAGCCTCCCTTCCATCTGCAGCGGGGACCTTGTGTCGACCATGGCGGCACTGGGCCTCTCCCTCTTAAACTCGGGCCCCCACATCGGGCTGGACACTCTCGATCTGATCTTCTCTGCAGGTGTCCAGTGTCCGTCACCTCTGTAACCGAGGTGCCATGGTCGGATCACTGTGCTCTAAGAGTCCGGGTTGAGCGCCACCACCCCCGGCAAGGGTGCCGAACCAATTTGGGTTCGCCCGAAGGGACTTATGGAACCAACCAGGTTCCTGAATGCCCTGAGGATTTGGAGCCTGTCAGCGTCTCGCTCGAGGAGCTAGTCACCACCTGGAACTGTAAGTTATCCACGGCTCTCGACGAGATTGCCCCTAAGCGCCCTCTCAAACCCCCAAGCGTTGCTCTCCATGGTTCACCAAAGATCTTAGAACCATGAAGCGGGAGAAGAGATGGCTGGAGCGCATGTGGAGGAAGCTCCGTGAGCCTTCGCAATCAGCTTATAAGCTCTTTAGTGAGGCTTATGAGCATGCGGTCAGGAGGCGAAAAATTCTCATTATGCCTCCTTGATAGCGTCTGCAGATTCACGCCCGGCCCAATTGTTCAGGATAATTCGGCAGTTGACGATGGTCCCTACCATCCTAAAAAATGATGATCGGGCCCTTTCCGCCCGAGGCTTTCCAGAATCATTTCGCAGACAAGATTGCGACGCTCGCCGGGACCTCCCTGCCACGGTTGATACAGTACAGGAGCTTGAGACTCCGTGGCCCTCCGCCGGGTCCACCTTCGACCGGTTTCGGCCACTGGGCGCAGAGGATGTTGACAAGATTGTCGCAGCTCTTCGACCAACCACCTGCTCCCTCGACCCGTGCCCCTCCACGCTGATTCGAGCTTGCGTGAGGGGTTATGAGGCCCTCTGTTGAATATAGTCAACTGCTCCCTTGAGCAAGGAGCTTTTCAGAGGAGTTAAAAGGCGGTGGTTAGTCCATTGCTGAAGAAGCCCGGGTTAGATCCGCGGCTCCCTCAATAACCGCCCAGTGTCCAATTTACCGTACCTGGGCAAGGTAATTGAGAGGCAGCAATGGACCAGCTGCAGACATTCTGGATGATGCAACCTGGCTTGACCCCTTCCAGTCCGGCTTCCGTTCAGGCCATGGGACAGAGACCGTCCTGGTCTCCATCACAGACCTACTCCGTTGCCACTTGGATCGGCGGATCGGCGCTGCTCGTGTTATTGGACCTCACGGCGGCGTTTGATACTGTCGTTACCAACTTTTGACACACCGCCTGGCGGTGGCGGGGTGAGGGGACAGCCCTCAACTGGCTGTCCTCCTTCCTCCAAAACCGCTTGCAGCGAGTGAAGTGGGAGGGTGGCCTCCGAGGGCTCCCCCTTACATTGTGGGGTCCCTCAGGGGCCATTTCTCTCCCGCTGTTATTTAACATCTACATGCGACCACTCACCCAATTGGTACGGAGTTTTAGGCTGGAATGTCACCAGTACGCTGATGACACCCAGCTCATTCTGAGGATGGACCCCGGGGTGGAATCTGTACCCGATAATTTCCATCTCTGCCTAGAAGCCGTAACTGGATGGCTGCGAGCCAGTAAGTTGAAGGTGAACCCGACGAAGACGGAGATCTTGTGGCTGGGCCGCCCGGAGGGGTAGAGACAGTTGCCGGCGTTTGATGGTGTGGCACTTCGCCCACAGCCCCTAGTTGAGAGCCTTGGGGTCCCGCTAGACCCCCAACTGTCGATGGAAGCGCAGATTGCCTGCGCTTGCAAGACAGCGTTCTACCATCTGCGGCAGGCGAAGCGTCTGGCTCCTTACCTCTCCCGCTGCGACCTGGCCACGGTGATCCAAGCCACGGTCATCTCGAGGCTTGATTACTGTAATGCGCTGTACATTGGCCTACCCTTGTCGGCGATCCGGAAACTTAAGCTGGTGCAGAACGCAGCAGCGCCTGCTGTCGGGAGCCCCAAGATCTGCGCATGTGACCCCCACTCCTGCGTGCACTGCACTGGCTTCCCATCGAATTCCGGGTCTCCTTCAAGGTGTTAGTTCTAACTTTCAAGGCCTTATATGGTTTGGGGCCAGTGTACTTGATGGAGCGTCTTACCCCATACAAACCCAGAAGATCACTGCGCTCAGAGGGGCTTAATCTACTAGAGGTCCCTAGTATTAAGATCTGTAGGCTGTCGAGCACCCGGCAGAGAGCATTTACAGTGGCCGCTCCGACCCTCTGGAATTCTCTGCCGGAGGAGATACGAGCACTACGGGGGTTTGTTGGCCTTCCCGCAAGTCTGTGAAGGGGGGGCTTTTGGGTATACGTCTTTTATCTGTTTATTGATGTTTTATTGATTTTATGCTGTAAACCGCTCTGGGCTCCAGAGAGAGCGGTCTACCAAATCGAATTTATAAATAAATAAATAAATAAAACGAGGCTTGACTTCAAAATCACTGGCACAGAGAGGTTTTATGATAAAATAACGATTAATAATTTATTCTTGTACAAAGCTTGGTTTAGTATAACTCTTCCGAGGAGGCACAACTTAATAAGGTTACTAATACTAATTATAGTAAAACCAAAGTCACAATAGCTTCACTATTGTCTTCAACCAGCCAAATTAGCTTTTCACTTCAAATATATAGGCACACTAGCCTTCTTTAGGTACATATAGGCACACTAGCCTTCTTTAGGTACTATATCTAAACCCTGCTCTCTCTCCCTAGAGCTGGTCAATCTTAATCTCTCACTTTGAGCTTTTCTCTCTCTAAACTCTTTCTCTGAGCTCCTCACACTTTGAGCTCCTAACTCTAACTCTGAGCTCCTCACACACTGAACTCTTATCCCTGTCTGACTAACTTTCCCTCCTTGGTCTTGTCAGAAGCCTTCTGACTCCTCCCATTTCAGCTTCAGAGCTATGTTGCCATGGCAACTCTGCTCTCCCTGCAGCAGTGGCTTTTAATATCAGCTCTTCTCTCCTGCTTACTCTCTCCCAATACTACCATACATATTCATTTAAATAATACAATTAATCACTTCAACACATACCTTTCAACCCCTGAAAATTAATTTTGACCGTCTCTAATCCTAGAGAGGTCAAAATTAATGCAGATTGCATTTAAAATACAACAACATTTTAATATTTAACAACATTCATATACAAACCATAAACTCATCGGTCATCATCTCTTGTTCTTCAAGGCATTCTGGATAATGAATCCGCTACCACATTAGATTTTCCTTGAACATGTACAATATCAAAGGTATAGTCTTGTAGCGATAAACTCCATCTTAAAAGTTTATTATTTGTACCCTTGGTATTGTTTAACCCTGCTGTTCCATTCGGGTTTACTATACACTTGTTATGTTCGGGTCAAAATGACCCGAACCTATTAAAATGTTATTTTGAGCCACTGAAAAGTTCTTTTTGAATACCTGTTGCATTATTATACTGTGTGTGATCATAGTTGTTCATTATCAAAGAAAAATTGAATAAAAAACTTTTAAAATTTTTTTGTGTTGATTAATGTAAAACAGCCTAATTTGCATGTTACACCAAAGTAACAAACTTGTGCGTGAATAATCAGCTATATCTTTTACAACAACATCAACAACAACTTCAAGTAACTATTAGTACAACTAACTTAAAACTAAAATAAATTTTAACATTATAAAAGCATTTGAAAAAACCCCCTTCCCACCCCAATCTGTCTTTCTTCTCCAGAAACCTCCTTTCCACCTGATAGCTGCCTCATTTCCCACCCTCAGCCTATACTCAAGTCAGTAAGTTTTCCCAATTTTTGTTGTAAAATTAGGTGCCTTATATTATATAGGTGTCAGCTTATACTAAAGTATATACTCAAGTTTATATGATATGTGCTTTCTCCCCTGTGTGGGTCCTTTGATGGATACGCAGACTCTCACTCTGACTGAATCTCTTTCCACATTCCGTGCATGTATGTGGCTTCCCCTGTTACTGTTTTGGATAACAAAGGTACTATTCTGAGGGCAGGGAGGAGTCACACCTGGTAATGCAGCCAGGCAGGCTATGAAAACATACAACAGAAAAAATTCACATTACCTAGTCTGTTCACAAGGGAAATAAACTTATCATTTATGCAAAAATACATCAGTACAACATACCACAGGTACAATGAATTCAAGGCTTTGAGGTACACTCTCTCAGCTGCTTCAGCAAACAGCTCCTACCTTCAACAGCTGAGCAATTTCTGACTGAGGAAATGGGAGAGGCTAGTACTGTGTTTTGCATAACAAAGGTACTATTCTGAGGGCAGGGAGGAGTCACAACAGGTAATGCAGCCAGGATAAGAAAAAAATTGGTACTGAAAGAAAATGCATATGGTTTGTTTTGAAATCATTTGCATAAATGTATCCATCCATTTATGTCCATCTGTGCACCTAAAGCAAGTAGATAACTTGATAAACAATAGTAGATGCAATAAGTAGTCTCAAAATAAACTAAGAATCCTTTGTTTTACTCAAAATATGGTATTAGATTAGTATAACAGGCTTACGGGTCATTTTTGATTTTGAAACTTTTGGTTCCTTCTATTTTCCTAATTTACGGGGTTCATACTAAGGGTCCTTTTTATACACTTGTTATGTTTACGGGTCATTTTTGACCCGTAACATTTTGTGCTACAGTTTTTTTATACACTTGTTATGTTTACGAGTCATTTTTGACCCGTAACATTTTGTGCTACAGTTTTTTATACACTTGTTATGTTTACGGGTCATTTTTACCCGTAACATTTTGTGCTACAGTTTTTTATACTCTTGTTATGTTTACGGGTCATTTTTGACCCGAACATAACAAGTGTATAAAAAACTGTAGCACAAAAAGTAAGGCACCAAAAAGAAAGAAAAAAGGACCCTTAGTATGAACCCCGTAAATTAGGAAAATAGAAGGAACCAAAAGTTTCAAAATCAAAAAATTAATGAGTAAAATATTAGCAATTTCCAAAACGGACATTCTGGACCCGAACAGAACAGTGGGGCATGATCGGTTTGAAGGGTGAACCTTCTTCCCCATAAGTAAGGTCTCAATTTCTGGATTGACCAAACTATAGCCAAACATTCTTTTTCTATCGTTGACAAACTACACTCTCGGGGTAAATTTTTTTTACTTAAAAAGAGGATGGGATGACTATCCCCTTCCATGTCTGTTTGGCTCAATACCGCTCCCAGACCAGTCTCTGATGCATCACAGGTCAGAGTAAAAGGTTGATCAAAGTTTGGAGTTTGTAACACTGATCGGGACGTGATAGCTTGTTTCAGCTGATCCATAGACTTTTGACACTGTTCTGTCCAAATCACTTGATTGGGACAGGTCTTACGCGTAAGATCAGTCAGAGGGGCTATTTCACTAAAAGAAGGAATAAACTTCCTATAATAACCTGCTAACCCCAGAAACGATCTTATTTGTTTCTTATTTCTGGGTATGGGCCATTGATTGATAGCTTCCACTTTGGTGGGCTCTGGACCAATTATCCCACTACCTACAATATGTCCTAGGTATTTGGCACAACGACTACCTATTGGACACTTAGGGGCTTTGATGGTTAACCTTGCTTCCTGTAACCGACTCAACACTTGCTCCACATGTTCTAGGTGATCTTTCCAGGTATCTCTAAAAATTCCTATATCGTCCATGTACGCCACGCAAAAATCTCCCATCCCATGCAATACCTTATCTATTAACTGTTGGAAGGTGGCGGGGGTGTTTTTTGATCCGAAAGGTAAAACTTTACATTCATATAGCCCTCGATTCGTCTTAAATGCTGTCTTTTCCACATCCTGGGGAGCCATAGGCACTTGCCAAAATCCTTTAGTTAAATCTAAACTACCATTTTCTCCAACAAATCATCCAATCGGGGCATTGGATATGTATCAGGTTGAGTTATTTTATTTAAGAGTCTATAATCTACACAGAAACGTATACTTTTATCTGGTTTCTGCACTAGTACAATTGGTGATGCCCATGGGCTATTGGATGGTACAATAATGCCCATGTCTAGCATTTATTTAACCTCCTTCTCAATACATTCAATTAACTTTCTGGTAACTCTATAAGGTGTGGATGCGATAGGTGATGCATCTCCTGTGAGAATCCTATGCTGTATCCCTTCTACTTTCCCTGGAAGGTCAGAAAATAACTTCCCGTACTTGTTGAGTAACTCTCTAACTTGCATTTGTTGTTTTGAGGATAATCCCTCATCAATCTTTACTTGATTGATATTCCCATCAGCTTTCCTGTTTCCTTCCCAAAAGGAAAACGTTCCCACTTCTCCTTCCGTAACTACTAGGCATGAGAAAAATGAAATGGAAATTAAAAGGATTCGTAAGAGATTCGTATGTAATGGGACTTTTGAGGTTTTACGTATCGCTGCCGCGAACCAGGAAGTAGACTTCCTTTAACTGTCCTTGAGGCCAGAAATTTGCGTTATGATCGTAAGACATACTTAAGTATTAATTAATTAATTATTGTACTACTCACTTCTCCCTGTCTTCTCCCCTCATTTCCTTCCCGCCTTCATTCAGCTTCTTCTTTCCCCCGCATTTCTATGAGGAACTGGAAGTGACGCTGCTGCTAGGTAGGCTAGGCAATGCATTCTGGAAAGTGTAGTCCTCCAGGCTTCCCCCTTCTCTTCCCCGTTGCTCTGCCATGCCCCATCGCAGGGGCCAGCTTCAGCCCTCCAGGTACGTGTTTTGGACTTCAACTCCCACCATTCCTCACAGCCTCAGGCCTCTTCCTTTTCCTCTCAGCCTGGGCAAACTTGGGCCCTCGCTCCCTCAGGATCGGGGCTAGAGAGAGGCGAGGGGGGGAGCGAGGGCCTCCTCCTCCTCTCTCGCCAATGGCAGGCTGGCGAGAGAGGAGGAGAAAGGCCCCTGCGCCCCTCTCTGCCTCTCTCTAGCCTCGATCCATGCCTCGGGCTAGAGAGAGGCGAGGGGGTGAGCGAGGCCTCCTCCCTCTCTCGCCAATGACAGGCTGGCGAGAGAGGAGGAGAAAAAGGCCGCGCGCCCCTCTCTGCCTCTCTCTAGCCTTGATCCATGCATCGGGGCTAGAGAGAGGCGAGGGGGGTGAGCGAGGGCCTCCTCCTCTCTCGCCAATGACAGGCTGGCGAGAGAGGAGGAGAAAGGCCCCCGCCCCTCTCTGCCTCTCTCTAGCCTCGATCCATGCATCGGGGCTAGAGAGTGGCGAGGGGTGAGCGAGGGCACCGGCGAGCGAGGGGGAAAGAGGGGTGAAGGAGGAGGCAATCAGCTGATTGCCTCCTCCTTCGCCCTCCTCTTTCCCCCGCCCCGCCCGGATCCCAGTTTGGCCCAATTCTGTCATTGGTGGAGTTCAGAATGCTCTTTGATTGAAGGTGAACTATAAATCCCAGCAACTACAACTCCCAAATGTCAAGGTCTATTTTCCCCAAACTCCATCTGCATTCACATTTGGGCATATTGAGTATTCATGCCAAGTTTGGTCCTGATCCAGGATTGTTTGGGTTCAGAGTTATCTCCCTAAATCACTGTCAATTCCTCCCAAACCCCTCCAGTATTTTCTGTGGGTCATGGGGGTTCTGTGTGCCAAGTTTGGTCCAGGTCTGTCATTCATGGGGTCTCAGCTGTGGAAGTCAGAGCTGAATTCGTCGAAGGTACGGCAAATCCCATCATCCGTTGTCCATCCTCCCCCAAACATATTGTTTTTGTGATTAATCCCTATGCTTTAACTTTTGTCAATTTGTAACAATGAAAATACATCCTGCATATTAGATATTTGCATTAGAATTGATAAGAGTAACAAAATTATGAAGTAGCAACGAAAATATGGATGAGGGTCACCACAACATGAGGAACCACTGTATTAATATATATCTCTCTCTCGGCATTACTTCACGAACGAAGATTCAGGAAGGACTCATCCCACGCTCTTTACAAGCGCGCTGATGACTAAAGAGGCCAATCTGAGATAGGCAAGTTCGGTTGCAGAAAGCACAGCAGAAAGTCTATATATTATACATATATCTTTCTGTTTAATTGCTATTAGGGAAATAAAACGTGAACAAAGGAAGGAAGGAGACAAAGGAAGAAGTAGAGAAGGGGGGAGGGAAGGAAGGAAAGAGAAAAGAAGGGATGGGGAACCAAAGAGCAAAGGAAGGAATGAAAGAAGAGGGTAGAGAAGGAAGAAAGGAGGAAAGGGGAAATAATAAGGGGGCAGAATCGTACTTCACTTTCACAATTGTCCTGAGAGCAAGTAGCTACTACCTCTTATATTTATGTTATACATGTACAGCTCCACTTAATTGCACTGCAGAGTGTGAGGGGAATGTTCCCCCTTGATTTTTAACTGGTGCCCTGCTTTTAAGACTTTAGAACCAATTTAGAATTTCGTTAATACTTACGTTACATTTTAGAACTTTTTGCAAATTTTTTTGTAAGTCTTTAATATACTAATAAAAAAAATCCCTCCCCCCCCCATTTGATTTTAGCCTCGCGATTTTTGGGTTCTAAACCATGCCTAGTAACTACCATATATATATTGGTTGTCCTGCTAACATAGGGCTTTAACATATTTACATGTACAAGCCTTTCAATGTCCAATTGTTCATCACAGATCAGGTAGTTGACATCATTAAACCTTTTAGACACTTTCCATGGGCCTGTTCAATTCGGTTGAAGCTTGTTGGACTTCTCTGGGACCAGGTACAGGACTTCGTCTCCGACGTTGAAGATTCGGACTTTCGCCGTCCAGTCATACAATGACTTTTGTTTCTGCTGGGCTGCTGTAAGGTTATCTCTGGCGATGTTCCTCGCTGTCTCCATCGTCTTTTGAAGATCTTGAAGATATCGGGTTACCGGCACTGGCTCTGGTTCTGAAGATGACTCCCAGAACTCCCTCACGAGGTCGAGAGGTCCTTGGACTCTCCTGCCATATAACAATTCAAAAGGACTGAATCCAGTACTCCCATGGGAAATCTCTCTGTATGCAAACAGGAGCTGTTGTAGCTTTACATCCCAGTCATTTGGGTGTTGTTGAACATAGGCTTTGATCATTCTTATTAATGTCTTGTTGAGATTTTCGACAAGACCATTCGTCTGCGGATGATATGCAGAAGATGTTAATTGTTTGATGCCACATAGTTCTAGTAGTTTCCCCATCAGCCTCGATGTAAATTGGGTTCCCAGGTCCGATATCAGTTCTTTTGGGAAACCTGTTCGAGCCCATATTGACAATAGGGCATTTGCCACAGTAATTGTTTCTATATTTGGTAATGCTACTGCCTCAGGGTACAGAGTAGCATAATCTATCATGGTGAGTATAAATCTGCAGCCTCGACGAGTTGGTTTAGGCAATGGGCCTACTATATCAATGCTTACTCGGAAAACTGGTTCTCCTATCACTGGCATTGAAATCAATGGAGCTTTTATCTTATCTCGTCCGGAACCAATACGCTGGCAGATGTCGCATGCTTGGCAGAATTCTTTAATTTGTTTATACATTCCTGGCCAGAAAAAGTTCTTTGTAATGCGCTGGGTGGTGTGCCTAACTCCCATGTGACCTCCTCGTGGTTCTGTATGTACCACTCTCATGAGATGTTCTCTATATCTCTGAGGTACAATTATCTGTTTGTAGGAAGCTACCAATTCCGGAGACTTTTGGTGTAAGACCTCCCTATATAGATGTCAGGCTCATGAATCTGAGCTGGTGTTGCTCTTATTCCTTGACCTGCCTGCATTTGCTTTAGTCTCTTAACTCTGCTCACCAGATAAGATATCTCCAGGTGTTAGCCTTGGGAGGTTGGGGCCACACCACACCAACATGAGAAGAACTGCATTGCATATGCTGACTCAGAGAGAATATCCTGGAATATCCATTGGACAATTGGACTCATGACACTGACTCTGTGACCCCTGGGGTCATGCCCCAATGGACTACTGGGATTGCTGAATCATTTGGATCTGATGCAACCTCTGTTAAGCATTGCATGCTAGGGGGGTTGGGTCTTTGGGATGATGGACAGATGGTGGAGGCGGAGACTGTATATAAACTGTGTTGGGTTCTGGGAAAGGCAGATCTGGCTTCACAGGTTTTTGATACCTGGAAATAAACCTGATAGGATCGAGTCGCCGTGTGCTGTCGTCTTTGCAGGAACATTCCCAGCGTTCACTACAGAAAGCCAGATCTGCTCATAAAGCCTGTCGTGGAGAAATCCATTGAGGGTTTATCCAATGAGATGCCATCCGCAATGTCGAAACCCGTGATTGAAGTAGAATGGGTGAGTCCCGAGGAGTTTTGGGAAGATGCGGATGAGGACTATTCCAGTGAAGATAGCGACTGGGAATATGAGGAGGAGGAGGACGATTCGTGGGCCCCAAGTGAGGTGGAGCAGCAGCAGGCGAGAAGGATCCTGCAAGGCTTGTTCCCTCACTGGGTGATGGAGGGATCGTCAGAGGGCGCCCCTTCTTGGGAGAAGGAGGAGGAAGATGCGCCCAGAGAACCGGAGAAGCATGGGAGCGCTTGTCAGGCGGTGGAGCGTAGGAGCGCTCGCTTGGCGGAGGATCCAGAGAAGCGTAGGAGCGCTTGTCAGGCGGTGGAGCGTAGGAGCGCTCGCTTGGCGGAGGATCCAGAGAAGCGTGGTGCCAGGGATGGTCAGGTGGACCTGGCAGAAGGGGGGAGAGAGACCCCAGAACCTGAGTCAGCCAAGGTGACTGCGCCAAAGGATGGGCCAGTTTGGAAGGACCTGGCAGAGTGTGGCAGAGGAGCCACAGAGCCTGAATCAGATGGGATGAAGGCTGAGGTGACTGGGCAGGAGAGAGCTCAGTTTCCTGTATGGACCAGAAGTGAGGTGGTCCAGGAATTGCAGTGGTGCTGTTGGAAGATACAAGTATTAAGGAAAGCTCTTCATTGTGGGCGGCATGATGTGAGTGTGCTGGAGAGAGAAATGGAAGTTTTGCAAGAGAGAGTCTGTAGGCTCCAGGAATTAATGTGTCTCCAAGGATGGATGTGTCTCCCAGACGAAGAGGATGGACGTTTTGATGATGCTCCGGAATGGGAGGAAGTCCGGCCGGAGGCATGGAGTGTGTGTGGGCCTAAACCAGTGGCAGAAACCGTTTTACCAGAGAAATTTGTGTGGACGGCCGAAGATACTGGAAAGTGCCCGGCGGAGATGGAAGCCAGGCCTCCGGAGAAAGAAGCGACAGAGGAATGTTTTCCCTTTGATGTCCAGGCCAGCAGTGGAGGAGAAAGCGAAACTGCTTTTATTTCAGAGGCTGAGTTATCGGAGAAGGAGAAAGTAAAAGAGAGTTCCTTTCACACTGTGGAGAGAATGCAGAAACCAGATAAGCCGGGAATGCTTATTGCCTTGAAGAGTGAACGTGATAGTGAAGAAGAAGGGAAGCAAGAGGCTTCTCCGATTACAGAGGCTCTCAGTGCTTTGATGATCTCCGAGGAGAGCGGTTTAAGCGACCAGATGTTTCCTGTGGCTGTTGCTTTGGTGTGGGTCGGAATCCTTCATGGCTGGCTTCCCAGAGGTGTCGAAGAAGGGAGGGAAGTAATTGAAGACCTGTCGGTTGCTCCGCAAGAGGTAAGCAAACTTGCTCCCATTGCCATGGGAATAAGCCAAGTTAATTCCTCCCTGGAAGCAAGCGAGCCCTTGGAATGCGGTGAGGCCCTTTGTAAGCTGAAGGTCCAGGAAAGAGGCGTGCAGCGTGGCGAAGTAGAAGAGACCGGTGATGTTTTGAAAGAACTGAGCCACAACTCTTTCTTACCGGGATCCAAGACTGCTGAGGAGAGTGTGGCTGTTTTGGCTTTGCCTGAGGAAGGAGAGCCATGGAATGCAGTGGAGGGGCCAGTCAAGTGTCAGCGAGCCGATATTCCTCTGAAGGAGCCGGTGGCAGCTGAGAGTGGTGGAGCAGTTGGCGAGATCCAGTGCGAGCAGTCCAGTGCGAAATCCATGGTGGCTGGTGCGACTGGGTGGCGACCGTTGGCTTTTCCCCTGAAGGAAGGTGTTGGGAGTGCCCTGTTGCTGGAGCCTGGGCTTGCCGAGCTGGTGCTGGCTAAATTGGCCAGGGGTTTTGTTCTCTCGGGGGGAGGAAATTTGTTTGGGCCTGAGCAAGATCTTTCTAAGAAGGTGGCTGAATTGTGGCTGAAAACCTTTACTAGGTCGAAAGAAGAACTTTGGAACCAGGCAAGCCTTGAGAATGAACTATGGGCCAGTGTTCCAGTAGCCAGTATTATACTTTTGACTTTGGGAAAGAGTGGCAACTGTATTGTATTATGCTTGTCGTTAAAAGGTCTGTTATGTGAGGGAAATGTTCTTAAAGGGGTTGAGACTGGGATGGTCTTACTATGTGGAAGAGGTATCACTTAAATGTACTGCTTTAAGCATATTGATCAGATGATTTTATGGTAATTGACCCTGGAAGGATAGATAACGGTGATATGATGTTTAAAATATTAATCATGCTGATGAGGGGAGTATTGTATGAGGTTAGGTAAACTGTTGATATAGATGCTATGCTTACATGTGTTTTATAGAATGTATATTATTGGGGAATGTTTAGACATGCATTTATTGTTAGAAATGTTAGAATGGGGATGATATTTAGGATATGTATTCTGTTGTTGTGTTAGGGGTTTTGTTCCCAGTGTTTGGAAGAATAGATACAACCTTTGTTGGGATCTGCAATGAGGTTAATTGCGGCAGGAAGGTTGTTTGGTGGAGGATAGGTTTTGGAGTTAATTTGGTAATGGTATTGCCTCCTGTTGAATGGGCCAGGAGGAGGGTTATTGTGAGTTATGGTAGTTATGATGTGAATGTGTGGTTTATGCGCAGATGGACATGCCTGCGTTCAAGGGATAGAGTTCTCCTTTGGGGGGAATAGACTTTAGAATCAGGGTTGAAGTTTGTGTTGCCTTCCTTGAGAGGAGGGGTTGGCTAGACCACCCAGATGATTTGTTCCTGGGTTTGGTGAGTTGATTTAGGTGTGTGTGTGTGTATTACGTAGTTGAATGGTTAATTTCTAGGCTATGGTTAGGAAGGCCAGAGTGGGGAGTTGTAGTTTTCCTAGGTGCTTTTCCCCATGTGAGGGGGGGTTATAGTTTGTTCAGAGGAATAAGTGCTAGGATTGTGTGTTTGGTTTTGAAATCGAACGTGTGGATTTTACATAGGTGTTTCCTTCCATGGGTGCATGAGATGACTGTGTTTGGTTGCATGGGAGACTGGTATGTGCCCTTTGCTTAGGTGGCAAGGGTAGTAGATTTCTGTTATAAGAGTGTTTGACGCAGTTGGATAATCCTGTGTAGCTGGTTGAATAGTTTAGGTTGTTTGTAGTAGTGTTTTGTCCCTATGTCAGGGGTTGTTGAGGGTGTTTGTAGTTTATGATTTCCTTGGACTTCATGGCTGGATGCCAAGAGGAGTTAGGTTACGGGGGAGTTAGTAGCCTTTGTATTGCCTGCTGATTATGGATTATAGACCTCCTGCTTATGCAGTGGAGTGAGTTGCAGTTTTCTCAAGTGCCTTCTGCCAGGGCAGTAAGGATAGTGAGTTTCTGTTGTGTACTTGTTGGACACAGTTGAGTTGTTCCTGTGTCGCATGTAGGGGTGTAGTTTGTTAGAGGTTTTGGGTTTTGTGAAAGAATGGTTTAGGTTGGTTGTTTGCCAGTGAAGTTGTGTGGTCACTTTAGGTTCCCCGTGGAGTGACTTGGTTAGAGGTTTAGTTTTAAGAGTGGTTTAGAGGGGAATGATGTTGTCTCCTGTTGAGCCTGCCAGGAGGGAAGTGGTTCAGGAGTTAAGGTGTGAGAAATGTTTGGATGCAGAGGCTTGTGCCTGCGTTTTGGTGGCAGTTAGTGTTTATTGGGATGTATGGGGCTTAGAATCCTGATTGTGTGTTACAGATATGGTTGTGTAGTTTTGTCCCTGGGACCTCCTGCTTTGGGCAGTGGATGGTTTTGGGAGTTGTGGGGCTTGGAGTCCTGATCGTGTGGTAGCGGATGCGCAGTTGATTTGTTCCTGTGCAGTGGACTGTTGGGATTTGTAGTGATTCGGTAGATTGGTCCCTTTTTGCCATGGCAGTGAAGGGATGGAGTTGTTTTAGATTTGAGCAGGGAGAGATAGGATTTAGCCTTGAACAAGCTGAGCATTTCGTGAGAGGAATGTCTGGTTATCTGAGTGTGGGGGAGTTCCGGGTTAGTATGTGAAGTGTATAGTAAGGCTTTGTCCCAGTGTGTGTCTGACTGGAGAAAGGCTGTGGTTGGTTCCTTTTGCCTTGTATCTTATAGAGGTAGTCTTGACTCTTGTTTGTATTTAGAGTAGGATTTAGATATTAGAGTTAAGTAGTATTTTGGGTCCTCTCTTCCACAGGGGGGGGGATGAGTATTATGTCAGGCTCATGAATCTGAGCTGGTGTTGCTCTGATTCCTTGACCTGCCTGCATTTGCTTTAGTCTCTTAACTCTGCTCACCAGATAAGATATCTCCAGGTGTTAGCCTTGGGAGGTTGGGGCCACACCACGCCAACATGAGAAGAACTGCATTGCATATGCTGACTCAGAGAGAATATCCTGGAATATCCATTGGACAATTGGACTCATGACACTGACTCTGTGACCCCTGGGGTCATGCCCCAATGGACTACTGGGATTGCTGAATCATTTGGATCTGATGCAACCTCTGTTAAGCATTGCATGCTAGGGGGGTTGGGTCTTTGGGATGATGGACAGATGGTGGAGGCGGAGACTGTATATAAACTGTGTTGGGTTCTGGGAAAGGCAGATCTGGCTTCACAGGTTTTTGATACCTGGAAATAAACCTGATAGGATCGAGTCGCCGTGTGCTGTCGTCTTTGCAGGAACATTCCCAGCGTTCACTACAATAGAACTTGATCTAGAATTATAAATCTAGACGGGTTTTCTGGAGTAAGCTCATTGGTGTCTGTTTGAACTGTCTTGAACAGAGCTTGTAGTGATTCGTCAGCCTTCTGTTCTCTAGAAATTTCTTTTTCCCCATCTTCTCTTTTAACAAAAT
Source organism: Anolis apletophallus (assembly GCA_030556195.1). Taxonomy (NCBI): domain Eukaryota; kingdom Metazoa; phylum Chordata; class Lepidosauria; order Squamata; family Anolidae; genus Anolis; species Anolis apletophallus. Next base: position 33,257,909 of record JARBWK010000013.1, on the reverse strand, counting down.
CAGCCACAATAGAACTTGACTCTGGACTGTCTTCTATGTCCTGACATACAGGTAAACATGGAGTTTCTTGTTCTGTGGTTTGCTTGAGGATCAAGTGTTCTTTTCCAGCTTCCTCATACATGTTCTTGAGGGTTTTGGAAAGGTCATTTCCAATTAGACAATTGTAAGGGATTTGTGAGTTGACCGCAAATTCCCAGTTTCCTTTCCAACCACGATATTCTATAGGTATGGAGACCACGTTTGATAAAACTGTCGATCCTAATCCCTTCAAATTCATTTGGGATATAGTCCTCTGATACTTTATTGGTACCAGCTCAGGCCTAATAACACATACTTCAGATCCAGTATCTCTATATCCTTGTATTTGACTTCCATCTATCTTGACGGGTCTAAAATAGTCACTTGAAAGTGTGTCCAAAGTGACAAATAAGCACTGTTTCTCTATAGGCTCTTCTTTTTGAATTGTCTCATACCGTCTTCTATCTGAGTTAGACTCTGCTCCCTTTCCAGAGATTTTCTCTGAGGTCTGTGTAATAACATAAGAAGATTTTTCTTTTCTTAATAAGGGGCAATACGGCTTGATATGTCCTCTTTTACCGCACAGGAAGCATTGTTTAATTCCCTCTGTATTAACATGGGTTTGCCTCCAGGTGGCACCTTCTGATGAAAGGTATCTATTTTCCTCAGCTCTGGTAGGAACTCTAGCTTCTGCTCTCCTCCAGCTGGTGTTTTCTACTGCAAAGTTTCTCCCTGACTGAGTGCTGGGGAAGGGTTTATACTGCTGTTTAATTTTTTATTTATTTATTTATTTGTGGGACTTCTCGGCCGCCGACTCCCGGGGGCTCGCGGCGGCTCACAGAGCCAGTGGCACAGTGCCATGGGTTGAAAACAATAACATAAAACAGTTAAAAACACAGATTAAAACAGGCAGTACAGATTAAAAAGCAGCAGCAGAACTAAACAGCCAGGTGGAATCTACGCCGGCCAACTCTCCGAAGGCCTGTCTAAACAGGTGAGTTTTACAGGCCCGCCTGAACGGGAGTAGGTCGCGCAAGGCTCTGGTTTCAGCCGGGAGGGCGTTCCATAGCGTAGGAGCTATTACTGAGAACGCCCTCCGGCGAGTAGATGTTAGGTGGGCCAGCCTTAAGGGTGGAACTACTAGGAGGTTGACCTCTTCAGACCGCAGTGATCTCGCTGGGCAATATGGGGTGAGGGAAGGCTTTTCTTCCCTTTTAAATCCTTCTTCTTTCCTAAATCCTTCTTTTAATATTATTAGTTGATCTACCATCAGAGCAGCTTTGGTAGATGATTCAGGATTCCGATTTTGAACAAGCCATCTGTATTCGGATGGGACTTGTTGATAGAACTGTTCCAACATACACAAATCTTTAAGTTTCTGGAGATCACTAGCTTGTGCTCCTTGTATCCAGTTCTCAAAATATTGATTTTGTTTAGATGCCAATTGTGTAAAACTCTCATTCTTCTCTTTTCTCAGTGTCCTGAACTTCATCCTATAATATTCAGGAGTTAATTGTAGCTTTTGTTGCACCTGTTGCTTAAACTTGAGGTAAATTCTATGTTCAGGTTCTGGTATGTCTCCATAGATAAAAGCAGACAAAAGAACAATGCTGGACTGGTATACAGTACTAAAGAAACACACTGAGGAAAAAGTCACTCTGAATGACCAGATACTACACACAGGGGTAGCAAAAATGTATAGCAAAGTACAAAAAGAACATCCCAATTCTTAACATAGGACAATATGCCTAACATCAGTAGTAATGCATATTAATGGGGAAATACAGGGTACAGATATACAGTTCATAGTTAAATACAGTACCTTCCAGGTGGGAAGTTTCAATACAGAAGTGACAATCACAGAAGGAAATAACAAGGCCTTGCGACAACTTAATGACCACAAATTCTACAAACGCCTCACTTGTGACCCCACACCTAGATTCTCTACCATCATTTTCAATATCATTCACCATGGTGAGACCATGGGTTTCATCACCCCCAAAATAGCCCAATTTCTTACTAATTTATATCCCCGCGTACCGATTTTCTATCATATTCCCAAGATACACAAAGGGATCAATCCTCCGCCGGGGCGCCCCATTATTTCAGGAAGTGGTGGGTTATTGGAACCTCTGGCACAATATTTGGACAATATGCTATAACCTTATGTTAAACTGATACCCTCGTATATTCGTGACACTGATACTTCAAATAGAAGGGATGAATGTTCTCCCTGATTAAGTATCATCTGATATCATCTGCCCTCTACACGAATGTCCCTCTAGGGGATGCTAGAGACACCATTGCCTGTATTTTCGACTCCAGGCCTCACCCACAGAACCCCCCTACGGGTTTTCTTTTGGAACTTCTTGATTACGTGTTAGAATACAATTATTTTTGCTTTGAGGGTATCTACTACTTGCAGACATCTGGGGTGGCTATGGGTTCCCCCCTTGCACCCACGATCGCCAATCTCTATATGGCTTCACTTGAACGCATTCACATTTGTGATGTTGATCCTTTTTTTAACCACGTTTCTTTCTGGGGCAGATATATAGACGACATTTTCTTCTTAATGAAGGGTGACACCAATACATCTATCTGTGACACCTGGCTCTCAACATGGCATCCTAATATTGTCTTTAACACTACATATAACCGCAAGGAAGTTAACTTTTTAGACGTGACTATACACAAGATTGACAAACTATGTGTCAAGAATTACAGCAAACCCACCAACAAAAATTCCTTGCTGCACTATCAGAGCTTTCACCCTTTCCCTTTGAAGAACAATCTGCCATATTCCCAGCTATTAAGAATGAAAAGGAATTCCACTTCTCCTCATAATTATGAAAAGGACTCAAGATCCATGCTAACTAAATTTCGGGATAGAGGATATCCTCAATATATTCTACAGCAAGCCAAACACAAAGTGGACAATCTACAGAGGACCCACACCCTAGAGACACATGTTAGACAGAGATCTAATAGGCCCATTTGGCCTTTGACCCTGTCCACTTATTCTACTGACATACTACACATTGTCAACAAGTATTGGCCCCTCATAGCGGACATTCCTGATCTCCAACACAAACCCATGCCTGCCTATAGACGCACTACCAACCTTGGGGATCTTTTGATCCATACTGACCACAGATTGCAGAGTTCACATAGAATTCTTACACCGGGCATGAGACGCTGTGGGAATTGTAGTGTCTGTCAATTTGCCCTCAACACACGAGAACTATATGTTACCCACAAATCTCGATCGTTTAAAATCAAGGATGCCATCACCTGCAAATCTGAGGGGTGCATTTATTGCATAGTTTGCTCGTACAATAAGATTTACATAGGCCAAAGCTCTCGCATGCTTAAGGTCAGGATAGGCGAACATCGAAGCAGGATCAGACTAGGATCTGAAGAATCAGCACTCTACTGCCATTTTAAATCTATACACAAAGGCAAAGAGGAGTTCCATTTCATGGGGCTGGAACGGGTTAAAACCCATCCCCATGGTGATATCAGACAACAGCTAATTCGCAAAGAAAGTGCCTGGATTTCGATGGTCAGAAGTGAGACCTTTACTGGCCTAAATGAGCCTTTAAGCATTTCTAACCTTTTGAGTTAATCCACTTAATTCCCCTGATTTTTCCCAGCTGCTCTAAGGGTACTTATACCCCACCTTCTAATTCCTCCCCACCGTATGTCGGTCATACCCATTATTGATGCTACTTGAAGATTGTATACAGGTATGCTACCTACCTTGCCTTTGCTCCCACCCTTTCTCCTGTGACTGTGTATATTCTGAGATAGATTTGTTATAATTTATTCCAGACTTACTGAGACCCCTTTTGAAGCCACAGATATGCCTGTGTTTACTTTCGCCCTGAAGATGGACCCATTGAGGTCCGAAACGGGTGCAGCGCAGCGGTAAATCCCCGTAGGCGTTTGCTTCGTCTCATTCCAGACATCCCCCTCTATCTACATCAGGGTTTGGGGCTACAGAAACAAGCCTGCCGCTGGACCTCAGCTCTGTTAACTTTTGCTTGCCACACAGAGGCTATACAGCCAGTTGTTTACATGCCTACAGAGTGCTACGGCACATTGGTGCTTTTTGCGGCTTGCTTTCTTTCCCCCTTCAGCCCCCCTCCTTCCGAGTGGGCTCCACCAGCTCCACTGGTTCAACAGCGACCACGGAGGTTTACTGGATTTGACTAGTCCGTCTATATGGTCCATCTGACCTAGTTTGTTTGCTAACACATATTGTTTGGGGGCTTCTCCCCTTAATTGAACTTAATTGAACTTTATTTTGAATCTGTTCGCCACCTGGGCAACGTCATTCATGAGCGACTCTCTCTATTGATTGACGCGAGACGTGGGCGACTGACCCACAGGGCACGTTCCAGTGACGCCATAGCTCTGCATACTCACGAGCTCTTTATTGGCTATACAGCCAGTTTGCTACTAAATATTGTTTTGGGGCTTCTCCCTTTTACTGAACTTTATTTTGAATTTGTCCGCTATCTGGGCCATGTCATTCATGAGCGACGCCCCCAATTGATAGACGTCACAGCCCTACAAACTTACGAGCTTTCCAGAGCGAACAGAGCCCAGCGGGACACATACAAGTATCATGTAGCCTCCTTTACTGGTCACCGTCCACCTGGAACTTTTGAGTTCTCCTTATTTACTTTGATGCATTTTGCTCTGTTTTCCATGTGTACTGCATGAGATTTGTTTACCTTTCTAGCTTATGCTGGAGCTTGGTGTTGCTATATATTTACTACTGCATTTAGCATGTGATTGATTTGTTATTTCCTTCTGTGATTGTCACTTCTGTATTGAAACTTCCCACCTGGAGGGTACTGTATTTAACTATGAACTGTATATCTGTACCCTGTATTTCCCCATTGATATGCATTACTACTGATGTTAGGCATATTGTCCTATGTTAGGAATTGGGATGTTCTTTTTGTACTTTGCTATACATTATAGTATATTGATATTTTGCTACCCCTGTGTGTAGTATCTGGTCATTCAGAGTGACTTTTTCCTCAGTGTATGTCTCCATAGATGTCTAAGAGTTTACCACATATCTGGGGACGCAAATAGTCCATCCAATTCTCCTCTGCTATTTTAAAATCTCTGCAACACCTTTCAAAGGAAATGAGGAATTTCTCCACATTGTCATCCTTATTATATCTGGGAAATTTCTTCAAAATCTGTTCCATATGGATTCCTGCTTGTATTTCTGGTACTGGTCTAGCCTGTTGAGAGTAATTTAATCTTAGTTTCTCCATTTCTATTTCCGCCAACCGTATCTCCCTCTCCCTTTGAAATTCACTTTCTTTGTCTCTCTCTTCAGCCTCCATTCTTAACTTTCGTTCCTCAGCTCTGTTTCTCTCCTCAGCCTCTCTAGCTCTCTCTTCAGCCTGCATTTTTAACTTTCGTTCCTCAGCTTTGTTTCTCTCCTCAGCCTCTCTAGCTCTCTCTTCCATTTCCATTCTTTTCATTTCAAGTTGGAACCGAAAAGATGCCTCAGTCCCCATTTCAACTGGTGTTTGCTCAGAGTCTGAACTCTCTTCTTCATGAACTAATTCAGTTTCCTCTGGCTCTTCTGTAACTTTCCTTTGTCTCCTGGTGGCCATGTTGTGAGATCTAACTTTACCTCACAACTTTTACCTCAGAATTTCTTTCTAACACGACCTTAAGCGTTGGATTAAGGGTGTTATATGGATTTCGTCATCTGTCTATTAACTTGTGAAGTACTTCAGCTCAGTTCTTATCTTAGGCTTCTTTGTAAAACCCTTTCTAGTAGCCTTGCTTTTGGCGCCAGATCAGTCTTCTCATATGATCCCACACCCTTTCTAGTAGCTTTGCTTTTGGCGCTGGATCAGTCTTCTCATATGATCCCACACCCTTTCTAGTAGCCTTTCTTTTGGCGCTGGATCAGTCTTTTTATACGATCCTACCGCTTTGCCGCCAATTTGGGATGACGTCGGCTATCCTTTCAGTTCCACCGCTGTACCACCAATTTGCGATGATGTCTCTTCACCGTTCAACTTTTCTTTTAACGTGGCAGGGCAGGCTATTTCCCCACTGCCACACCCATTTGCGAAGAGACCGAAACGCTGCCACCAATTATTATTTCTTGACCATTAGACTTGTAAAGAGTGGTGAGGAGACTTTACTTTTAAACAGCCACTATTTTTTGAGAGAGATCTGAAACCCTTTCGTGAGGGAAGCTCTTTATGAGGTAATGAACTCTTTCTTGTGACAGGAATAAACTTTTAAAACAAGGCTTGACTTCAAAATCACTGGCACAGAGAGGTTTTTTTGATAAAATTACAATTAATAATTTATTCTTGTACAAAGCTTGGTTTAGTATAACTCTTCTGAGGAGGCACAACTTAATAAGGTTACTAATACTAATTATAGTAAAACCAAAGTCACAATAGCTTCACTATTGTCTTCAACCAGCCAAATTAGCTTTTCACTTCAAATATATAGGCACACTAGCCTTCTATAGGTACATATAGGCACACTAGCCTTCTTTAGGTACTTTGTCTAAACCCTGCCATGTCAGATCCAGAAAGGAAAACCCTCAGGGAGTTCATTGACAAGAACTTGGCCAGGGGGTTCATCGAACCTTCAACCAGCCCACTGGCGGCGCCGGTCCTGTTCCGCCCCAAAGCAGACGGGACGCTACGCTTGTGTGTGGACTATAGGGGCCTGAACGCCATAAGCACAGTGAGCCCCTACCCACTGCCGTTGATGTCCGAAATCCTTGCACAGCTGAGGAAAGCCCACCTATTCACCAAACTGGACATTCGGGAAGCGTTTTACAGGATACGTGTGCGGGCTGAAGATTGCTGGAAGACCGCCTTCAACTGCCATTTGGAGCAGTACCAATTTCGAGTCACGCCTTTCGGACTTAAAGGAGCTCCGAAAATTTTCCAGCAATTCATCAACGAGATCTTTAGGGACTTACTGTACAAGGGGGTGCTAGTCTATTTAGACGACGTCCTGATTTACACGGAATCCGAGGCCGAACACATTCAGCTCACGAGAGAAGTGATTGAGGGAAAACCAGCTGTTTGTCAAACTCGCCAAATGCGAGTTCCATAGGACAGAATTGGACTAATTGGGATAGCGCATCTCTACTAAAGGACTGGCTATGGACCCTGACAAGATATGGGATGTATTGGCGTGGGACCCCCCCCCCCCCCGCACTCGCCGGCAGCTCCAAGGGTTCCTGGGCTTCGCCAACTTTTACAGGCAGTTCATTAAAGGGTTCGCCGAGATAGTGCTCCCCCTCACTGAACTATTAAAAACAAAGGGACTGGGGGAGTCAAAGAAAGCCAAATCACTCAGTGCACAGTTGCGATGGACACCCCAATGCCAAGACGCCTTTGAGACCCTCAAAAAGTGCTTCACCAGCCAGCCCCTGCTGGTCCACCCCCTGCCTGACAAGGCCTTCACCGTGCAATGCGACACATCGGAAGGGGCCTACGGAGCAGTGCTGCTTCAACAAGACGACAAAGGCCAGCTCCGGCCATGCACCTACCTCTCCAAAAAATTCTCGGGGACCAAGAAACGGTGGCATATGTGGGAGAAGGAGTCGTTCGCCATAAGAGCCATGCTCGGGCACTGGAGGCACTTCCTGGAGGGCACCGCCCTGCCATTCAAGGTGTGGACAGACCACAAGAACCTGCAGGCACTGCAGACTCCGCAGCGCCTCAACGCTAAACAGCTGAGATGGGCTCAGTTCTTCAGCCGCTTCAACTTCACCCTGGGGCCAAGAACTTACTAGAAGACACCCTCTCCCGGATGCCTGATGCCGACTACTCCACCACGGGGGAGGTAGGAACCGTGTTCTCCCCCTGCCAGCTGGGCCTGGTGGCCCGTACCAGGGCGGCTGTGAAGGCGGTGCCACCCCTTGAAGCTCACCCCCCGACCTCCTGGCCGAGCTCAAGGCGGCTTCCCTCGATGACGAGTGGCTCAAGGGGCATCCAGACGACTTGCAGCTCGCTAACGGGAACTGGCATTATGGCGGAAAGCTGTACGTCCCTAAGACTATGAGGGGCCAGATTCTCGCCAAGGCTCATGACTCCACACTGGCCGGACACTTTGGCCTCCCGAAGACCCTGAAACTGCTGGCACGGCAGTTCTGGTGGCCGGCGATGGGCAAAGATGCTAGCGACTACATCTCCGAGTGTGATGTCTGTGCCCGGAACAAACCAAAGGTGGGCCGACCAACAGGGCTCCTGCAAAGCGTCGCCGACCCCACCGAGCCGTGGAGTGAAGTGGCCATGGACTTCGTAGCAGACCTCCCAAACAGTAATGGCTACACCACCATTTGGACGGTGGTGGACCTGTTCTCGAAGCAAGCCCACTTTGTTCCCCTACGCTGCCTGCCCACGGCACCCGAGTTGGCCAGGTTATTCACGCATCATGTCTTCCGGCTCCATGGTTGCCCGCGCTGCATCATCAGTGACCGAGGGCCGCAGTTCACCTCTAAGTTTCTGGCTGGATTGGGCACCCAGAGGGTTGTAGCTGCATTTGGCCACGTCCAGCAAGCCGGCCCACTGGTCCTGCTGGTAGGTAGAAAAACAGTGCAGGTATTGTTGCATGGTCTTCTGGACCCTCTCGGTGGCCCCGTCTGTCTCAGGGTGGAAGGAAGTACCCAAAGACCATCGGAAAGCACAATATTTTCTGTTAGTCATGGGGGTTCTGTGTGGAAAGTTTGACCCAATTCTATCATTGGTGGGGTTCAGGATGCTCTTTGATTGTAGGTGAACTATAAATCCCAGCAACTACAACTCCCAAATGGTCTATTTTCCCAAAATTCCACCAGTGTTCACATTTGGTTATATTGAGTATTCATACCAAGTGTGGTCCAGATCCTTCATTGTTTGAGTCCGTTGTGCTCTCTGGTTGTAGGTGAACTACAACTCCAAAACTCAAGGTCAATGCTCACCAAACTCTTCTCATATTTTCTGTTGGTCATGGGAGTTCTGCATGCCAAGTTTAGTTCATTTCCATCGTTGGTGGAGTTCAGACTGCTCTTTGATTGTAGGTTAACTATAAATCCCAGCAACTACAACTCCTAAATGACAAAATCAATCCACCCCCTCCCCCAACCTCACCAGTATTCAGATTTAAGCGTATCAGGTATTTGTGTCCACATTTGGTCCAGTGAATGGAAATACATCCTGCATATCAGATATTTACACGACGAGCCATAACAGTAGCAAAATTACAATTTTGTAGTCGCACGGAAAATAAAGTTATGGTTGGGGGTCACCACAACATGAGGAACTGTATTAAGGGGTCGCGGCATTAGGAAGGTTGAGGAACACTGCCTTAGTAAAAGATTATATTTGATTGTATGGATGCCTCTTATGAATTGTAAGTAAATTGGAGCCGGGAGAGGGGCGGGGTGGGGGCGGAGCTGAGGGCGGGGTGGGGGCGGAGCCGGGGTGGGGGCAGACCCTTCGGCCCCCCAGGTCATCAGTGACCGGAATTCAGGCCCCTGGGCCGGTAGAAGTTGGACAGCCCTGAATTAGTTAATTACCTGTTGTAATTAACTAATTCTAAGGAGCCCCCTGGGGACACAATGGGTTAAACCCTTGCGTCAGCAGGACTGAAGATGGACAGGTTAGAGGTTTGAATCCGAGGAGAGCGCGGATGAGCTCCCTCTTCCAGCTCCAACTCCCCATACGGGGACATGAGGGAAGCCTGCCACAAGGATGGTAAAACATCAAAACATCCAGGCATTCCCTGGGCAACATCCTTGCAGACAGCCAATTCTCTCACACTAGAAGTGACTTGCAGTTTCTCAAGTTGCTCCTGACACGGAAAAAAACCCCAACTCTGTTGTCTGAGGAAGTTCTTTATCCCGAATCTATCCATTTTAGTAGATTATTCCAAAATCCAGTTCATGTCTTGGGGAAAATCTAATTCTATACATTTTCTTCAGACTGTGCGGAAGCCTACCATTTCCCAATAGTCTGTATCTGTATACCTTTATAAAACGGAATGTTTGTGTGTATGCGGAGGGCGGAAGGGCGGATTGTGGCAGCCACTTTCACAGGCAAGGGCGGATATGTGGCAGCCACTTTCACAGGCCAGGGCGGATATGTGGCAGCCACTTTCACAGGCCAGGGCGGATATGTGGCAGCCACTTTCACAGGCCAGGGCGGATATGTGGCAGCCACTTTCACAGGCCACAGCGACCAGCGTGGGTGATGGACCTGCACCAAACTTGGTACACATAACCCCCCTAACCCCCTTTACGCCCTGGCGCGGGTCGGGGGATATGACCCACGGATTATGGGATTTGTAGTACTTTCCAACACTTTGGTTCCCACAGACCACTGAGGCCACCAAAAAGGACCAATACAGACCACACTCAGCACACACAGCCCCCATGACCCACTCTACGTCCTGGTGCAGTTCGGAGGAGGGTGGACCATGGCTGATGGGACTTGAAGTGCCTCTACTCACTTCCCAAGTCTGCTGCGATCCTCATCCAATTACCGATTGCTACAAACCAAGACTGCTACAAACCTAATCCTATGATTGATCAACACCAAACTTGCCACACAGAGCCCTTATGTCCCACTCTACATTCTGGTGCACTTTGGAGGAGGGTGGACCATGGATGATGGGACTTGAAGTACCTCTACTCACTTCCCAAGTCTGCTGCGACCCTCATCCAATTACCGATTGAGACCAAACTTGGCACACATAACCCCCATGACTGCCTTCACGTCCTGGTGAGGTTCGGGGAGGACTGACAATGGATGATGGAATTTGTAGTATTTTCACACCCTCTGTTCCCACAGACCACTGTGGCCCCCAAAAAAACACCGAGAAAGTCCACACTTGGCAACCAGAGCCCCAGTGACCCACTCTACATCCTACTGAAGTTTGGAGGGGACAGAACATGGATGATGGGACTTGCAGTACCTTCCCTCACTTCCCAATCCTGCTACAAACCTAATCCAATGACTGATCAACACCAAATCTGGCACACAGAGCCCTCATGACCCACTCTACAGCCTGGTGCAGTTTACTGTGAGACGGACCACGGATGATGGGACTTGAAGTACCTTCACTCACTTCCGAAAAACAATGCATCCCTCATCCATTCACCAATACAGACCAAACTTAGCACACAGAGCCCCCATGACCCAATCTACATCCTACTACATTGGGGGGGGGGCAGAGATGATGGGACTTGCACTACCTTCAGTAATTTCATGATACCACTGCAACTCCCAATAATGATGGATCAAGACCAAACTTGACACACAGAGCCCCCATGACCCACTCTACATCCTGCTGCGCTTCTCAAATAACCCGGGCAGGGCCGGGTCCCCAAGCTAGTATCTCCTAAAAAAGAAAAGCGCCTTCTCCTTAGACTACGATATTTTGATCCATCTGTGTTTTTGCTATTGACCTCACTTTTTGCAGAAGGGACTTTGACCAAAGGTGCATGTGCGTCTCCCTTTTTGTAGCTGTGTTTTTAAATTGAATTTTTAATGGTTTCACTCATTGAACGATTTAATTATACTTGTACTATTTATTCACAAGCACCATTGAATCCCATTTCTATGAAATAGGTAGGATATGAACTAACAGAGGCAAAATACTTTGAAGACTGAGTTTCTTCCTTCTTGTTTTTTGGGTGGGCAGTGGAAACCGCCATTATTATCAGCAGGAGGAAAGCTCTGCAGGTAGAGCTATATGTCAACCTTGCAGTAATACAAGTTGATCTGAAACCTTTAAGTTTCTCCTTAAATTTTAAAACTTTTTTTCTCTTGCTGTTATTGTTGCTTTCCACCAAGTCAACTTAATGGTGACCCTATGAATGAGAGATCTCTGGGCCACCCTGTTATCAGGCCTTGCAAAGTCAAAACTGTGGATTTCTTTGTTAAATCTGTCCATCTCTAATGGGATCTTCTATCTTTTATTTCACACTAGCTTGGGGACCCGGCGCTGCCCGGGTTATTTGAGAAAGACATTGTGTGCCAAGGTTGGTCCGTATCAGTTGTTCATTTGGCTTGCAGTGGTTTCGGGAAGTGATTGAAGGTACTCCAAGTCCCATAATCCATGGTCCATCCTCCTCCAAATTGCACCAGGATGTAGGGGGTTCTGTGTGCCAAATTTGGTCTTGATCAGTCATTGGATGAGGGTCGCAGCGGTCTTGGGAAGTGAGGTACTTCAAGCCCCTTCATCCATGCTCTGCTCTTCTCCAAACTGCACCAGGACATAGAGTGGGTCATGGGGGCTCTGTGTGCCAAGTTTGATATTTATCGGTCTTTGTTGGGGGCCACAATGGTCTCTGGGAAGCAAAGCGCTTGGAAGTACTACAAATCCCATAATCCGTGGTCCATTTTTCCCAAACTGCACCAGGACATAAAGGGCATCATGGGGGTTATGTGTGCCAAGTTTGGTCCAGGTCCGTCACCCGTGCTGGTCAGAGTAAGTAAGTGAGTGAAAGTACTGCAAGTCCCATCCTCCGTGGTCCGCCCTCTTTCAAACTGCACCAGGATGTAGAGTGGGTCTTGGGGGGGGGGATCTGTGTGCCAACTGTAGTCTTGTTCTGTCATTGTTAGGGGCCTAGTCAGGAAAATCAAGTTGAGGAAGCCTTACTGTCAATTCAGGCTGAGGCCTAGTCAGGAGAATCAAGTTGAGGAAGCCTTACTGTCAATTCAGGCTGAGGGCTAGTCAGGAGAATCAAGTTGAGGAAGCCTTAATGTCAATTAAGGCTGAGGCCTAGTCAGGAGAATCAAGTTGAGGAAGCCTTACTGTCAATTCAGGCTGAGGCCTAGTCAGGAGAATCAAGTTGAGGAAGCCTTACTGTCAATTCAGGCTGATGCCTAGTCAGGAGAATCAAGTTGAGGAAGCCTTACTGTCAATTCAGGCTGAGGGCTAGTTTTTAAAATCAGCTGAAGGAAGCGTTTTTGTAAAGAACTCTGTCTGGCACCTTTGAGATTTGGGATGTTGGAATGCTGGCCAATCCATGGTCCATCCTCCCTCAAACTGCACCAAGACGTAAAGTGGGTAAACCTTTCACCCTTTCACCACATTTCCACATTTTTTCTGCCACCTTTGAGAGATAGAACAACTTCACATCCATCCATTCCTTTCCCTTTGTCCTCACAGTGATAGCTTTTCATATGACAAAATTCAAGTGGTGCTTGTATCTACAGAACAGGCAAAATGAGTACACCTCCAACAGGAATTATGCCTTTCAGGTTACAATTTAATTTCCCCCTCAAATGTCGAGCATTATTCTAGGGGTGTGCGGAGTTAATTTTTCTCTGGAAAGGGGGCGGTAGGCCAAAAAAGTTTTGGAACCACTGCACTAGAGAATGAAACCATTTTAAATCCAGTTTCGTCCTACTGCAGAATTCTGGGGTTTGTAGTTTAGGGAGGAGCCTTCAACAGCCTCACTAAACTACAAATCCCAGAATTCTGCAGGAGGCAGAAACCAAATTTAAAGTGGATTCATTCTCTAGTGTGATGAGGTCATTAAGGGAAATTTCACCTGGAAGAGAATTCTTCTTTAGAGGGTAGCAGTGCCTTCAATTTGCCTCTCTCTGAAACTATGCCCATGGATTCATATGTCCTTCCATTTTGTTGGTTTGCAGTATCCAGCAACCTTAGCTAGGATAGCCAATGAGTGACAAATCCTGGAATTTATACTCTGGATGAAAGCATAATTATTTTCTTCATCGTCAGTGTTAGAGTCCAGCCCCACCAAAAAAGCAAACAAGTAGCAAAGAGCATCAAAATTGCAAAAAAAAATACCTAAAAGAGAGAATCTAATCTGCCTGTGTCAAATATGTTACCTTTAAAGACAAACCACTAAAATAAGGAAATATTCACTCTTGCCCTAAATTAATAGCATATTTCCTTCTTCGAAGCTATGCCTTCATAGAAGTTTTCTTTTCTTTTTTTAAACTGGGCACCTGCCATTTTTGGTATCACACCTTCCTCAAATGTAGGCAGCAGTTAATGTGAATTAGGGAGTATGATTATTGATTATCCAGATTGCTTAGTCAGAACGGTTTAGTACTTCACAACTGTCAATGCATCCTGGAATATCTTTATTATTCAAAACTCCCACACATTGTTTAAAATCAAATAAACACAATCTCTCCTCTCCTGTTGGCATAAGGTTTAATAAAATGCTTAATTATTAAGATTTCCCTTCTTCCCTTTGATTTATTTCTTGTATAAAATTATGAAGGCAAGGGTGAAAACTGAGAGGATGCTTTCCTTTTTCTCAGTTAAAAAAGCAGCATCAGACTTTTGCTTTTTTAAAAAATAAATAAGCTTTAAATAACATCAGACTTTTAAAAAACATACAGAAACAGCAGTATTATGAAGGAGAAAATTGTTATTATGGTGCCCCCTGAATTTATATTATCCAGATGGAAGGAATTAGGAAAAGGATAAGCAGTTAATTGCTAGTTATTCACTAGGCTATTAGGACAAGAGTGGGCAGCTTTGGTGGGGCCAGGAGCCAATTGAGATGTCTTCAAAGGAAGCAAGAAATCATTGGATCCATTTCCATCCAGCTGTGAGAATGTGTGAAGGTTCTGAAAACCATTCACATTTCAGGACTTTTTGTGCACAAAATTGTGAATGGCTTTTTGTAAAGAATGTGGCATTTTATATGCAAAACCCAGCCTATATTGCACATAAAATTGTGGTTCTGAATCATAGTTTTCTGTGTAAAAATGTTTTCACCAGGAAGGTGATGCATCTGATGATGTAATCTATACACAATCCACATCTTGTGTGTTTGTGTGTGTTGGAGGTGGAGTTGTATATGAAACAGCATTTTCTACAAAGAATCCTAAGTCAAGATTTTGTGCAGAATTAGTCCTTAACTGTATAGGTTCTCCTTGTCAGGATTTCCCAACACTAAATAATCATTTTTTGATTACTTTCTAATATACTTTCCATCCCTAGGGTACATTCAGATTGTTGTTGTATAACTTCCAGTTTTCTGTGACTTTGTTCAGCTGGAGGTTGCACTTGCTGTCATCTAAGGTTGGTATCATATGACTTGCCCAAGATCACCTAGAAAGTAATCACAACAAAGTATGGATTCAAACTCTGGCCTCCCAGAGTCCTGGTCCAACATTCAACAATGACACCTCACTGGCTCTTCACACATATCACCCAAAGTTTTTTTAAAAAATCTTTATAAAACCAATATCCCCGGATTATGTGTATTTTAACTATTTGTACTTTAATTGGTTCAAAGTACAAATAAATTGTACAAATTGGGGCATCGAATTGCTGCCTGTTTGTTAGCCGCCCTGAGTCTCCCCTCGGGGGTAGAGAAGGGCGGGGGTATAAATAATTGAAATAAATAATAAATAAATAATAAATTTCCTATATCCCCTCTTTGCTGGTCACAATGATGCCCTATTCTGACATCAGCAGATAGAACTCAATGGCCAAGCATTCAACAAGAGCTTTGTGGCTGGTAAGGAGCAGTGATACGGGATGAGCCATTTCCTTCTTTGGTGCTGATCTGTGCAAGGTGAGGGTGATGATGCTAGTGCCTATCTGAAAAGTGGATTTGGCCATAACAGAACTAATGCACTTGTCTAGATAGCCAACTTTGTCTAAAATGGAGCAAAGTTATGCTATGAGCAGAAAACATGGGATAGTCACTGGAAAACACCCCAAACCTGTCAGCACTGGATTCAAGTAGTAGTACTGCATTTTTAAAATTTACATAGGCAAGCCCAAAGAAGGATTAATATTGCACAAAGCCACAAAGTCCTTAATTCCATAGCATTGAGTCAAGGCAGTGAATGTGATACCTGCTGTAATTCTGCAGTGTGAATCCAACCTGACTCCACTTTTTCAAACAAAAAGATAGACGGTAGGTGGAGGTAGCTGTAAATAGAATATATAGCTGCCTTCTGGGTCCCATGCAGCCCTCAGGTGATGCTCTGACCACCCTTTTATTAAGGATTGGTGAGGGCAAAGAGACTGAATAAAAATCAGATCTTCTTCCTTAGTTAATGCCAGTGATGGATATGAAAAGAAAAGAACAAAACCATAGCAACAAGAGTGGTCCCCCAATGTTCTCAAAAAACAAATTGGAGTGACCTAGGCTATCATCATACTGTATGATCTCCTCAAGTAATAAGCCTTATGGGAAGTCATTTGGAACCAAGATCCCAATATTTAATGAAAGACTGGAAGAACAAAGGTGAGGAAGGAGTTCAGTCAATAAAGTCTGAATGTCATATATTATAGGAGAAAACAAATACATAAACAAGACTCTTGAACTTCTTGTGACATGTTTGGCAGTAGTGCTGAAAAAATAATTTCCTAGATTGGCAATTGTGTTCAGAAAGTTGTTCCAAGCTGGAGAACATAAAGAAAGAAGAAAAAAGAAAATAAACATGGCCCAGCTTATTTAGAGATGTGATCAATGGCACCATTTGAAGTCAGGAACACATTTGAGTAGGCAGGGGTGCAACAGTCAAAAAGAAGAGAAATGAACTATTAAGGATGCATGTGTATAATTAAGGTCTTAAAAACACAAACAATTGGATAAGAACCAAAGACGGATAGAATCATAGAGTCGTAAAGCTGAAAGAGGCCCCAAAAGCCACCCAGTCTTGCAGAATGCTCCATTGTGTAACTTTATAGTTCTGTAACATGGTTGAGTGATGTAGCTCTGTGATTATAAGCTATACATTGCCATCTCTGGTGCAGGATCTTGGGCATTATTTTAGGTACAGTAGCTTTGTAGGGAAAGTCATAGGAGTGTGGCAAATAAATAGGCTGTATGTAAGCTGAACTCTTCCCATCCCTGGTTTATCTGCGGTGATGCTGATAGAAAGGTGTGAATTAGACAAGGTGTGGATTAGACCATCAGCAGTTTCTTTTCTTTTTTTCTCATAGTCTCCTCTACTATCGGAAAATGAAAGTCCTGGCTCGATCATGAAAGTGGCCAAACTCTGCCATAAGCGACAGCATCAGCTCTGCACAAAGTAAGCCCATTACATGGAGATGAGCAGAGAATGCAAACAAATTAAGCCTGGCTGATCATCAAGATGGGAATCCTCTGCCAAGGCTACACAGTGTGCCAATGGGTGTTTGATTTGTTCTTACAAACAACAGAGTTTTCAAGTGAACTTGGGGTATCTGGATTGATTCTATCTTGCATCTGTCCTCCTTTGGTCAGGGATTTTCTTATGATACTGCTATCTTGTAATGGTAATGGTATTAAGCACGATATGTGAACTGAATTCTCATCTCCACAATGACCTAAATTCTACCCATTTACCTTGTCACAGGATAAAGTCTAAATCAAATATCTTTATAGCCCCTCACTGATGTGTGCATCCCTCTGGGGAAATGGACTTACTATAAAGAAGCACAATCAATGCCTCCTCATGCTAGTAATTCCTTCAAGCAATATCCCATCTCTGCTCTGTTCCATAATGGGGCTGGTGAGATGCAATAAAATACATGGCTTTCCCCTCTCCCCACCCCCAATTGTTTTGCATTCCTTCAGTAATATATACTCAAGTCCTGTTTACTTTTCATTTCTTCATCCATCCATGAAACTTTGCACATGACATAGTTTTAAGGCTATGATTCCACTTCATCTGCTGTGGTTTTACCATATGGAGCCATGGAATTAGAGAATAACACTTGGAATGTTCATCTACGACCTCATCAGATGGGCCACCAGAACCTCTACACATCATGGCGAATCCAGCAAAACCTGTTGGGGGTGTGGGGAACCCATCATCCCATGCCTCCCATCACCTGACTCACCCATTGCCCCATCCACCTGTTTAAGGAGCTCCATTGGCTGCCGTTCATCTTCCGGTCCCAATTCAAGGTGCAGGCTCTTACCTACAAAGCCCCGAACAAAGCCCTACAAAGCCCTGAATAAGTGTTTAAGGTGTGGGATGTTACTGTAATGATGCTCAAGATAATTTTCCAAGATTCTTAGATTAAAATTCTGGCAAATACACCTATTTCCTAAAATATGGCTGGCATGAACGTATCAAAGCTTTAAGTCTTCCAGCTGAGAACGTGGCCCCTGGTAGGCAAATATGAAGTGATAAGAATAGGGACTTTTCTGTGGGAGCAACACATCTTGCAGTGATGAAGCCATTATTTACATGGATCTTGAAGACATGTTTGTGTCTGGTACATGCATTTTACAATACTGTGCTTTCATCTTTCGTCATTATTATATTACAACAATTGATAAGATATGACCTAAATATTAATTATTTTTATGTTTGATAATATATTCTGTATATTAAAGAGTCAATCTGTGTTTAGTCTTATCTTGAAAAGTAGATTTAAAATCTATTAACAACAACAAAATAACCTTTTAATTTTCCAGTTTTCTCCATCTGGGAAACCACAGGTTTCTCAAAACTATATACGAGGGCGGGTCAATAAGTCAGTGACTTTTTGAATTTCCCGCCTCTTAACTGAAAGGGAAATGCTGCTCCTGTCAACAGGCATCTGTCAGTTGATTCCTGTCAAAATTTTAACAATCTGCGTCATTTAGTTTGTTTGACAGCCATTGATAGCAGACTACCGCGTGATTTGAGGAGAAAATGGTAAAAAGTGAATTTTGTGTACTCATTAAGCATTATTTTTTTGTGGAAAAAAACATCTCTCAAACCAAGGCTAGGCTTGATAATTACTATGGGGACTCTGCACCATCAATTTCAATGGTAAAAAAGTGGTTTACTGAATTTCATTGTGGCTGTACAAGCATGGAAGATGCCAAACGTTCTGGACACCCAGTTGAGGACTCTACACCCGAAACAATTGAAAAAATCCACAATATGGTGTTGGCCAATAGGAGACTGAAAGTGCGAGAGATTGTGGAAGCCATAGGCATCTCACATGGCTCAGTGGTTTCCATTTTAAATGATCACTTGGGTATGAGAAAGCTTTCTGCAAGATGGGACCAGGACAATGCAAGGGTGCACACAATGCAAGGGTGCACACATGTGCAGTTTCCTTGGCAACAATCCATGAATTGGGATATGAATTGCTCCCTTATCCACCCTATTTTCCAGATTTAGCCCCGAGTGACACTTTCTTGTTTCCAAACCTGAAGAAATGGCTCGGCGGAAAGAGATTTGATTCCAACAATAAAATCATCTCACAAACAAATACTTATTTTGATGACCTTGACAAATCTTATTTTTTGGGAGGGATAAAAATTGGAGAAACATTGGACAAAGTGTATAGAGCTCAAAAGAGACTATGTTGAAAAATAAAATATTTTTTTAATCCAAAAACCTGTTACATTCAAAAGGTCACTTATTGACCTGCCCTTGTATGTATTTTCAGGTGCAGTGGGGAAAGAATTGGCATTCACTTAGGACCCTTCCATCACATGCAAAACTTCTGTGATTTTTTTCTCTCTCTGTTACTACCAGTTCTTCTATACGCCACCCTAATCTGACTATTTTCTGAATCAATTCTATCTAGTAATGCAGAGTGCTTAATTAGTTCTTGACCTCACCTTTTGCATCTCAAAAATGCATGAATGTATATTTATAACTCATTATATTGTTTCCTACAATGTACTATAATGCATAACAGTTTGCAAAAGATCATGCTGTCATACTTTTGTATTTCCCACTTAAAATATTGGCAGCTTTCCTAGAACAGAGTAGCAAGACTGCCTTAATAGAAATGGTTACAATGGAAGTCACCCAATTTAACCAGGTTTGGTGGAAATCTATTTATTCCATGCAGTATTTTGTGAACATATAGGTTACCATAAGTCCTCCTTTTCCTAGATGTATCCCCTTTTTCAAAACTATGGTTTCTGTCTTGTAGATTTGTATAAACTTGTAGATTATATAGTATGGGTATTTAACGTGAGTATCATCATATCAATTAGTGATGTGACATAGTCAGTAAATGTGCTTTCTTGATAAGATTTCATGATAATTTTTCCTAGGTACACTCAGATATCCAATCTCGTCAAATGCAAAACGAGGGCATCATTCGGATGAAGTTGCTGGCTACTTGAGTAAGAGGTTAAATCCATTTGCTAGTCCCAGTTAAAGTAACCATTCACTCACTTGTCAAATGATCAGTTAATACGTATGCAAATCACAATTAAGGTTTCCGCTTCTTACATTTAACTAAACAATTATGCATTTTTGCCACTAGAAGGCACCACGGAGGATTGCTTTTACCTTGATGGCCATGCATTTTTTTAAAATAGGAGAAACTGGACTGGTAAACAATTGACAATTTCTGATTAGATACAGTGGCCTAAAATGATCTTTTATGTACTTTACTGCTTCTTTCCCCCTTGCACTATCCAAATTTTACTACTGTTTTAATCACTGTCATTGTTTTTTTATTGTGCCTATTGGCTCCTGTGAGCCGCCCCGAGCCCTCCCGGGAGTGGCGGCATAGAAGCACGCTTAATAAATAAATAAATAAAGTTAAAACAGCTATTGAATAATCTTTTTCCATCCTAATGTCAATTTTAGATTAATTTTCAACACAGGATTAGGAGCCCCCGGTGGCGCAGTGGGTTAAGCCCTTATGTCGCAGGACTGAAGACTAACACGGGAAGAACGTGGATGAGCTCCCTCTATCAGCACCTGCTCCGTGTGCGGAGACATGAGACAAGCCTCCCACAAGGATGGTAAAACATCAAAACATCCGGGCATCCCGAGGGCAACGTCCTCGCAGATGACCAATTCTCTCACACCAGAAGTGACTTGCAGTTTCTCAAGTCACTCCTGACATGACAAACCCCCCCACAGGATTTAAAAACTCAATTCATATTGACTCCTTTAGATTTTAATATTCACTGTGAGACAGCTATATTCTCAATAGAAGTTTGCATATGAGCTTTATTTATTCATGTGCTCGTCCATCTATCTATCCATCCATCTGCCTGCCACTCTTTCAATTACTACAATAAATAAAAATGCAAGGCCACTCCAACACGCCCAAGAATCACGCAGAGTCTTCCGGTCAATCCACTGGGTTTTATTAGAGGTTCAGTACTTCTAAAGCAAAAGCACTTTCACTTCACCCCACCCCACCTTATATACAAACACCTCCTCCTTCCCGTCACCCGCAATGTCCGGTTAAGGTTTCATCATTTCCCCATGACTCAGCGACACCCAGTGATGCCCATAGTGTCCCCAAAGTCATATCAGGTCAGCCTCGCATCACCTTCCGCTGACTCAGCATATTGTCCCACAGAGCCACGTCACTTCCCATGACTCGGCACCCTCCCGGGCGATTACGTCATCCCCGGGAACTCCCCACAGACTGCAGGGCGGTCATTCATGTCAAACTCGGAGTTCCCTTAGCCTCACTCAGGCTAAGAACCTTGAGTTCTGACATAAGGGTCTCCTCCATCTCGTCCTCCTCCCCCTGCAGAAAACAGAATACACTCAATCCTTGGGCATTACTGGATGTACATATTTTTTTAAAAGGCTGCAATGAAACATGGGGTGGATCTTGCCCATCCCCTTTGGCAAGATCAATCAGTAGGATACTTTATTCACCCTCTGAGCCACCCGAAAAGGACCCAGATATTTCGGACCTAACTTTTTGGAGGGCAGATTCAATTTTATATTCTGCGTGGATAGCCACACCAAGTCACCTTCCTGGTAATCATCATTCTCCTGCCTCTTTCGATCTCCATACTTCTTATACTTCCCTTGGGCCTTCCTCAAAGCCTCCACCACTTCCTTCCATTCCACTTTTGCTCTTCGGCATCGAGTATTTATGCCACAGCGGAATAGGCAACAGAAATATAGAAGTTTAATTCCCCATCGGCCCAATAAACTCCAGTCTCTGTTCGTGTGAATAATGACACTCTCATTCAATTCACAAGGTAAAATATATATCTTTGTATTGAATTGTATTTAACAATAACAAGCTAAGCATGGAAAAACAACAGCCATCACAGCTACCTTTCTAAACATCCTTTCCTCACAGATATTTAATCCCAACTGTCCTCTTCAACGGACAATTCCCAACTGTCAGATCCCAACTGTCACTTTGTAACTGACAAATCCTCAAGATTCCATTCATCAGTCTTGAGACAGCGCCATCTGGTGTCAAACATGTCACACTGCAGAAAACACATCTTGTGCTGACTCATGAATTGCCATTCAAAATGCAATAATCTGACACTCCTCCTTCATGAGCAACACAAGTACACACATTACTTATAATAACAATATCTTCTTACAAAATACATTTAATTTACAATTAGTCAATGATTTTGTAAACATATCAGCCATATTCTCATCTGACTGGACATGCACAGGATTAATAAAACCATCCTGTACTAACTTTCTAACATTTTGGTACCTTACCCCAATATATTTTGTTCTCTGCTTTAATCCTTCAGCATTTAATATTGCTATACAAGATTGAGAATCAGTAAATAAAGATATCTTATCTTCAAAACTTTGGAACTCGTTTACTAGAGCCTTTATCCACTCTAGTTCTGTACAACAGTCAGACAAAGCAGAAAATTCGGCTTCTGCCGTGGATAAACAAACGTGTGACTGTTTACGAGATTTCCATGTCACTTGTATCCCATTAAAACTAATTAGATATCTGGAACATGACAAGTTTTGTTCGTTGTCACCAAAACTTGCGTCTGCAAACCCCTTCATACCGCTTTCTTTTGGACAAATTTTTAGCTTTTGTCACATGTTCCTTTCAAATATCTTAACACTCGTTTTACAGCTTGCCAATCAGTCAACGTTGGTTCATTCACTCTCCTGCTTAGTACATTAGTGGCATAGGCGATGTCAGGCCTAGTCCAATTTGCCAAATACAAGAGGCTCCCAACCACTGATCTATACAATGTTTGATTGTCAAACATTTCACCTCTATCAAGCTTTAAAAAATCTGGTACCATTGAGTTGCTACTGTTTTACACAGAGTCAATCTTGTTCTCTCAAGTAACTCAAAAATTTTGTCTTTTGATCTAGACAAATATCTTTTTCAGTTCTAGTTACATTTACGCCTAAATATTTCCGGACTTCTCCAAGATCTTTTATAGTCATACTTGAGTTTAGTCCCTTAAAAACTTGTTCCACATCCCTTTCGGATGGTGCTAGTACTAAGAGATCATCGACAAACACCAAAATAAATGTTTGCTTTTTTAGACTCTTTTCCTTTCTTATATAGACATGTATCTACACTGCTTCTTTCGAAACTTTTCGTCTATACATTGGTTCCAGCATCTCGCTGCTTGCTTTAGCCCGTATAATGCCTTCCGTAGTCGATATACACCAGTTGGAGTATCTTTTTCAAAACCAGGTATTGCTCTCATATATACATTGTCAGTCAGCTCTGCGTTTAAATAAGCTGTGGCAATGTCAAAGTGCCTTATAACATACTTTCTTTGCACACCGATGCCTAAAGCAGTCCTAATTGTTTCAGGTCTAATCGTTGGAGCATATACCTCATCATAATTTTGATTGTAAATTTGACCAAAACCTTGTGCAACCAATCTTGCTTTGTACAATAATGA
Source organism: Anolis apletophallus (assembly GCA_030556195.1). Classification (NCBI taxonomy): domain Eukaryota; kingdom Metazoa; phylum Chordata; class Lepidosauria; order Squamata; family Anolidae; genus Anolis; species Anolis apletophallus. Next base: position 33,234,313 of record JARBWK010000013.1, on the reverse strand, counting down.
ACCATCAACTTGTGTTTTCCTTTTAAATACCCACTTGCAACCAATTACCTTTACATCTTTGGTTACATCTGCTTGTTCTAAAACATTTAAAGAATGAAGTGAATCAAATTCCTTCTTCATTGCTTTTACCCAACAATCACGTTCATTTTTCGGTCTACGCAATGCTTCAGCGTAAGAATTAGGATCTTTCCATTCTATACTTCCTATTTGTGTGACTTGGTACTTGGCTGGTGGAATTCCTTTAGTGATACGTGTGGATCTCCTAGGAATCTCATCCTTAGTCTCCTCCACATCCCTAATCCCTAATGTCCATCAACCTCTGTTACAGATTTGGACACTAAGTCAGAGTTTGTGGCGCAAAAATCATGAAAATTACTTTCTTCAGATTGTTCCTTGCTTTCTTCCACATTTGTCTCATCTAATACCTCTACAACTTCAGATTCATTCTTTACTCTAGAAACACTTGGGGTTATGAACACTTCAGTGTTCGCATGAATTCTATCCCAATGAGTATTATTTTCGAACTTTACAGATCTGGAGACTGTGATCTTCTTCCCTGGAGAAGAGCCATTCCAGAATCTATAGCCTTTCGTTCCACCTTCATATCCAATAAATTGCATCTTTACCCAATGCTGATCTCTTTTGTCTCTTTGCTGTATAGGAATTAAGACATTTGCATGCACACCAAATACTTGAAAATGATCCACCTTTGGATGTCTTCCATAAAACAAATAAAATGGGATTTCATTTTACACTTGAGGTCCATAACCTATTCAGCACGTAATTGGCAGTGTTAGCTGCTTCTGCCCAAAAACCTTTGGACATTTGTGCATCCTCAAGCATTGATTTTACCATGGTTTGAATTACACCTAAGCGACGCTCCATAATTCCATTTTCTTTTGATACACACGGATTTGTTTTCCTATGCCAAATTCCTTTATCCTTAAAAATTCTTAAGTCTTTCATTCACAAATTCACCTCCTCTATCAGATTGAACTTGTTTAACAGTCAAATCAGGAAATTGGTTCTTCACAAAATTGTACCATTCAATAAATTTTTCATACACCTGAAATTTACCTTTCAGAGGGTAAACGAAGCCAAATCGAGACCTATCATCTACTATTACTAGTAGAAATACATTCCCTCCAATACTCTTTGATAAAGGTCCAGCTAGATCCATGTGCACTAACTGTAACTTAGTTGTTACTCTATCACTCCTTTTGGCAACAGGATAAGCCTTTAACTTTGTTTTGTTACAGACAGCACACTCTAAATAATTTCTGCATTCTGGTATTTGAATGCCTACTAGCTGTGCAGTCTTTCTAATCATATTATAGTTCATGTGGCCAAACTTCCTGTGTAGCATGTGCAGACATCTGTCACCATGCAGAGGTTTCCCTTCCAAACTCTGAATACTATTTGTAGACATTTTATTACTAGCATTCATTCTATAGAAACCATTTTGAAATTTTACTTCCTTATACATACCTGTATTTTTATTACTCATTTTACATAACTCCCCCTTCAAACACAATGGATAAACCAGGGTCTGCAAGTTGTTTCACCCCTAGAACATTGTGTTCTAGCTCAGGAACTAAATAAACATTGTCTAACTTTAGACTAAGTTGACCAATTTCAACTCCTCCCTTGTTAAAACCTTGCACCGTTGACCATTGGCTAGACTCACACAACTTTGCATAGAACCAGATAAAGGTTCCTTCTCTGCTAACAATTTACTATCCTTAACAAAACTCTTTGCACTCTCAGAGTCAATAATCCAGGGTACCTGAGGAATAAAATCATTGTTACATTGTAAACTCATCAACAGACAGCCTGAATCAGAGTCTTTTCTTGAATTGTTGATCTGTTCTTTCTTGCTCTGTGCTGATTCACTCTTCTTAAACTTGTTCTGATGACATTGTCTAGCTTTGTGTCCTCTTTTATTACAAATGTAACAGATGATGTCACACTGGATTGTCTCTTTCCTCTTCATATTGAAGCCTTTGTTGACCGTCTTCTCCGTTGAAAGTTGCTGGGCATTTCTTCTGTAACAAGCCCAGTTCTCCAATCTAGTCGAAACTAAGTCGAAGTTGATGTCCTCTTCTTTCACAGATTGCATGGAGTCGATGAATGAGTTGTAGCTCTGCCCCAAACTGCTTAGTAGAATTAAGCCTCTCTGATCTTCTGTAAAATTGGTGCCCCTTGCTGCTAAATCATTAAATATGCTCAGCATTTTACTCAAATGAGTCTCTCTGGCACATTCTTCCATTGACAGAAGCTTCAGTGAAAACAGTTCTCTGCTCAATAAAACTTTTGAGCCTCCAGTAGCCTGCTGATACAGCTTTTCAAGCCTTTTCCAACAGTCAGCGGCTGTTTCTTCCAGAGCTAAATATGTGAGGTTCCTATTGTCAACTGACAGGATGATGGTAGCCCTTGCCTTGCCATCTTTCAACCTTTCTGCATCAGAAATAGGTCGATGTGTTAAGCAAGATAGCAGCTCCTCCTTTGCCAAAACTGCTCGCACTTTGGTAGCCCATATTAAATAATTTGAGCTGCCTCTGAGTTTTTCTAAATGATGCTGTGCTCCAAATAATGCCATCTTTCTCCACACTACAGATGCTCCTGGCAAAAATTCACTTCAGCTTTTTCTCTAACACTGAGGTAAACAGCGACTTCTGCTGCAATTTCTAGTGTTATTCAAAAACTTTTTCTATGAATTATGGGTTATGTAGTATCTCTGTGCCTCTGCAATTCTGGATTTTGTGTTCTGGGATCTGGGCCCATAACCTCTTCGGCATCGAGTATTTATGCCACAGCGGAATAGGCAACAGAAATATAGAAGTTTAATTCCCCATCGGCCCAATAAACTCCAGTCTCTGTTCGTGTGAATAATGACACTCTCATTCAATTCACAAGGTAAAAATATATCTTTGTATTGAATTGTATTTAACAATAACAAGCTAAGCATGGAAAAACAACAGCTATCACAGCTACCTTTCTAAACATCCTTTCCTCACAGATATTTAATCCCAACTGTCCTCTTCAACGGACAATTCCCAACTGTCAGATCCCAACTGACACTTTGTAACTGACAAATCCTCAAGATTCCATTTATCAGTCTTGAGACAGCGCCATCTGGTGTCAAACATGTCACACTGCAGAAAATACATCTTGTGCTGACTCATGAATTGTCATTCAAAATGCAATAATCTGACATTTGCCCTAACACTCCATTCCTCCGAATCCAGCTCTCCCTCACGCCCAGGCAAATGGGGCAAGGGCAACACTTCCTGTCCATACACGATCGAGAACGGCGTCCTCCCAGTAGACGAATGCACAGAACTGTTGTACGCCATTTCAGCATGAGGCAGCAAATCTACCCAGTCATTCTGCTGCCTATTCGTCTAAATCCTTAAATAACTGCCTAATGACTTTTGTGCACGGGCCACGCCGCCATTACAGCAAGGGTGATATGCAGATGTCAAACTCCGATCCGCCCCTAAAACATCTAAAAACGCTTCCCAGAATCGCGCCGTAAACTAGACTCCCGGTCACTGAGCACTTGCTCCGGACAACCATGCAACCGATAAACGTGCTGAATATATAACTTGGCCAACCTCTCCGCCGAAGGCAATCGTGTCAGAGGAATAAAATGCGCTTGCTTTGAAAATAAATCCAACACAGTCCAGATGTACCTATACCCCCGACTCACAGGCAACTCTCCAACAAAATCGGTACTTACGTGCATCCAGGGCCTGGTTGGAGTAGCAACCGTTTGTATCAACCCCTGGGGCCTAGCCGTAGGGGTCTTACCTCTTGCACACGCATCACAACTCTGTACATAATTCCTCACATCTCCCCTCATCCCGGGCCACCAGTATCGACTCCGCAAGGCTAAAAGAGTCTTAGCCAAGCCCCAATGCCCAGCAGTCTTATGGTCATGCCCCAATTCCAACACTCTCTTCCTTAATCCCTGGGGTACATAAAGCCTGGTCTTGAAAAACCATATCCCGTTTACATTCTGGCATTCCTCATGGCTTCGCAACCATTCATCCTTTCAATAAAAAGCCTGCAATGCAGACGACCACTGCTTCACCTTCACCTCATCCTCCTTCTTCATCTCTTTAACCTGAGACCGGGTTTGCACCTCCAAACCCCACTGCGTTCTAGTAAATACATCCTCCAAACTAGAAGGGATTGGCTCCCATAGCCGGATACCTAGACAGGGCATCCGCCACCACATTCTGCTTTCCTCCTATGTGCTTGAAAGTAAAATTAAACCTGGAGAAAAACTGAGCCCACCTCACCAACTTAGGAGACAACTTCTGAGGATTCCTCAAGTACTGCAAATTCCTATGATCTGTTAACACCTCAAACGGATGAACAGCCCCCTCCAAAAATGCCTCCACATCTGCAAAGCGCAGCGTCACATCGCATACGCTTCTTTTTTCCCACACGGGCCAATTCCTTTCTTGTTCACCAAATTTCTTTGAAAAATAAGCGCAGGGCCTCAGTCTGCCCTGGGTGTCACGCTGCAACAACGCCCCTCCGTAAGCCCAAGCAGACGCATCGCACTGCACCACGAAAGGCTTTTCCAAACCGGATGCATTAGCAACGGTTCAGTGGTAAAAGCTTCCTTCAACCTGGCAAATGCTGACTGGCACTTTTCTGTCCACATCAACCTAGTCCCAGGCGACTTCACCTTCTTAGATTCCCCCTTCCCTTTAGTTTTTAACAACTCCGTTAAAGGAAGGGTGATCTCTGCAAAATCTGGGATAAAGGTCCGGTAAAAATTCGCCAAACCCAAAAATTCTTGCAGCTGCCCTCTAGTCTACGGAGCCTCCCAATTAACTACATCCTCCACCTTCGCCGGATCCATGGCAACTCCCTCTCTATTGATGCGGTATCCCAAAAAATCAATCTGGGTCTTTCCAAACTCGCATTTGCTCAATTTAGCATACAACTTCGCTCGCCTTAACCGCTCCAACACATCCCGCACTAATCTAACATGCTCTTCCTTCGTTTCAGTCATGATCACAATATCATCTAAATACACATACACACCCCTATATAATAGGGGGTGCAGAACCTCATTAATTAATTGCATAAATATGCCAGGGGCGCCGGCCAAACCGAATGGCATGACGGTCCATTGGAAAAGCCCGAGAGGACAAGAGAACGCAGTCTTCCACTTGTCACTCTCTCTCACCCGCACCATATGGAATGCGTCTATCAAATCCAACTTGGTGAAATACTGCCCTCCTCCAAGTTGCCCTAACAAATCTTTAATTAATGGCAAGGGGTAACAGTTGGTGGTACTTATTGCATTCAACCCCCTATAATCAATACATAATCGCAATTTCCCATCCTTCTTTTCCCTAAACAAAGCGGGGGCAGCAATAGGTGACTCGGATCGTTCAATGAACCCCTTTTTCAAATACTCATCAACCTGCTCCCTTAAAGCTATTTTTTCCCTGGCAGACATGGGATAAATTTTAGGTTTATGTAGCAACGTCCCTTCTTTTATCTCCACTCTACATTGAACATTCCTAATAGGGGGAAGACCTTTAGCTAACACAGGGTCGAACACATCAGCATAATCCCAATATTCTTTTGGAACACCCCTTAATCGATTCTGCAAATCAACCCCTTTATTCCCATGATTCTCCACTCCCACAGGAGCCTCCCAACACTTAACCAACCCAGACTTCCAATCAATTAGCGGATTAGCCTCCCCCAACCACAGCATGCCCAACACCACTTTATGCTCACTTATTGGGGCCACCACAAAATCCACTTCCCCTTTCCAAGGTCCCACTTTGACTTTTAACCCCTTGGTACTTAAAGGGAACGGACCCCTCTCCACAAAAGTCCCATCTAGCTTTTGGCATGACCTGGGTGCCACATTCCAACTTTTCTACTAAACTGGCATGACCTGGGTGCCACATTCCAACTTTTCTACTAAACTGGGGGTCATAATATTTTTGGAACATCCACAATCTATGAATGCTTGCTGTTTCTCATACCCCGTATCCTTCAATATTTCTATAGGGCATTGAATACTTGAAATCCCTCACTCACCCCCATAGAGGGTTGCTCCAACTTGTCACCCAGCACCCCTCCAGCCACCACTGAACGTTTTGTTTCCGGCAGTCTCTTTTGCCAACATTGGGCTGCTAAATGTCCTGGCTTTTGACAAATAAAACAAAGCCCTCTCCCCATCATGGGCCTCCTCACACCACTCGGCCTTCCATCACTGGCATTGGCACCCCGCCTGGGCTCTCCTTGTCCTCCTCGACCCTCCGTCAAACTCCTCCTGGACTCTCCACGGAATCTCCCAGCCGTCACCGATCTGCGGCTCTGCACCTGGGCCAGGATACCCTCCACATTACCAGCCAACTGGATCCAGCCATCAATGTTTCCGGGGTCATCTCGATGCAGGCACCACTCTACAATCTCTCTCCTCAGACCATCTTTGTATAACTCCAACAATGTAGCTGGCGACCACTCGACCACCTTCCCCGCCAAGCTCATGAATTCCTCGGAGTACTCGGTCACGGATCTAGACCCCTGGGACAAGCATCTTAGCGCCTCCTTCGCCTTCTCTCTCTCCAATGGGTCCCGGAATCAATTCCTCACCGCTCTTAGGAAAGCTCTCACCGATCGTAAACAAGGGTCTTGACGGTCATGGCATTGAACATACCATTCAGCTGCTCGTCCCTTAAAGGCAGCTCCTATTGCTCTTACCCGACTCCCTTCACTTGGGTACAATTGTCCATAATCTTCCATGTGGTCACTCACCGTGGCCACAAAAAAGGCAACTTTACAGGCCTCGCCCTCAAATTCAGCCCGAAGGGGCTCCTTCCTTGGCCTATTCTCATAATTCATCCCTCGTGGCGTCTCCGGTCTCGTTTCTCCTACCGGCCAAACACCACGGCCCCTTCCAACGGGTACAGAGCCTCCTCTCTCCTCCAATATAGGCCCCAACGACACGCCAGCTCTCATTCCTCGACCTCCAGCACCGGTGTTACCACCCGTCCACACTCCCGAAGGAGATCTAGGACGCTCTTCCGGTTGTTCACCGTCCATCCAGGAATAATGGGTAAAGTCCCCTCCTCCAGGAGCACTCCACATCGATTCCCACGCCTGCTCCTTCCTCGCCATTTCCCTGGACATCCGCTGGAATGTAGCCTCCATCACCTCCATGCGACACTGCAGGACCTTCAACTCCGTAGACTCTTCCAGTTCGGTAGTTGCACTACTACCCGAATGCAGACTTCTCCACTCTGCATCATCAAGAACTGCCTGAGGTTCCCCCTGAACAGCGCTCTTCGCCGCTTCTTGGGATCCTTCTCCAGTTCTCAGGAGGTTCACCTGAACAGGGCCTCGACCCGCACCTGCTTCTCTGAATCCTCCAGCTACTCGTCCCGAAGCCACCTGAGCCGCACCTCTCCAGGCATCAACTTCTCTGGCCTCCCGGTAACGAGCGCCCTTGTCCACCTGAACAGACGCACGCCCCTGCGCCGCTGCTTCTTTGGACTCATCCGGAAAACCGACCTGGTCGATGGTTGTCCACTCCCATTCCATCGTTCTTCGAATCTCCTCTGGAGCAACATTCCACCGATCCAGGTAGTCCTCCTCCTCCAACCTCGCCATATCAGGGAAAGTTGATGGGGCTTTTGCTTCTGTAAGGCCACTCCAACACGCCCAAGAATCACGCAGAGTCTTCCGGTCAATCCACTGGGTTTTATTAGAGGTTCAGTACTTCTAAAGCAAAAGCACTTTCACTTCACCCCGCCCCACCTTATATACAAACACCTCCTCCTTCCCGTCACCCGCAATGTCCGGTTAAAGTTTCATCATTTCCCCATGACTCAGCGACACCCAGTGATGCCCATAGTGTCCCCAAAGTCATATCAGGTCAGCCTCGCATCACCTTCCGCTGACTCAGCATATTGTCCCACAGAGCCACGTCACTTCTCATGACTCGGCACCCTCCCGGGCGATTACGTCATCCCCGGGAACTCCCCACAGACTGCAGGGCGGTCATTCATGTCAAACTCGGAGTTCCCTTAGCCTCACTCAGGCTAAGAACCTCGAGTTCTGACAAAAAAGTACAAGGTTCTACAGATCTTTGATTGATTTTTTCTGCAAGTAATTTTTTAAGATAAGCCAAATCATGCTTATTTCAAGTTCGGTCTCCGAGGGCCCTCCCAGTCAGCCATATAACATAGAATAGCAAGGCAGATAATCCTCAGTATCCAGGATATATGGCAGTGTGGACTCAGATAACCCAGTTCAATGCAGATATTGTGGATTATTTTGCCTTGATAGTCTGAGTTATATGGCTGTGTGGAAGGGCCCTGAGAGTTTTCTCCAGTCAACTGATCTTCCTCTCAAATATTGCTCTAAACATGAACCCTTGTCTTTCCTTCAAGTGAGTGGGACCCTGTTTACTTTTTTTAAAAACTCTGTTTTAAAAATACTACCTTTTGCACCAAACATGAATCTCAGTAATGAAATTGTTGTCAAGTTTCTTGGGGTAATTTAAACAAATTGCTGTTTCATTGATCTTTGACACCTGACATGAATGATGGATAATGCGCTCTACGTTGGCCTGCCTATGTCATCGATCCGGAAGCTCAAGCTGGTGCAGAACACTGCCGCCCGGCTCCTGTCTGGGACCCCAGCAGGTTGCCGAATAACACCAATTTTGCAGGATCTGCACTGGCTACCTATTGAGCACCGGGTCGCCTTCAAAGTGTTGGTTCTTACCTTCAAGGCCATTCACGGCCTGGGGCCAGCGTATCTGAGGGACCGTCTCGCCCCGTATTGCCCACCGAGATCGCTGCAGTCTGAAGAGGCCAACTTATTGGTAATACCATCCGCAAAGCAGGCCCATCTAACATCTACCCGCCGGAGGGCTTTCTCTGTGATAGCTCCTACGCTATGGAACGCCCTCCCGGTCGAGGCCAGAGCCCTGAGGGACCTACTCCCTTTCAGGCGGGCCTGCAAAACCTATTTGTTTGGGCAGGCCTTTGGGGAGTAGGCCCTGTATATGCTTACTGGGCTGATTCCTTGGCTACTGTTTTACTGTTTTAATTGTTTAATAGCTATTATATGTTTTAACTGTGATTTTATCGCTATGTGTTTTATGTTGAACCTCTGGCATTGTGCCACTGGCTTTGTAAGCCGCCGCGAGCCCCCGGGAGTCGGCGGTGCAGAAATCCCAACAAATAAATAAATAAATAATAAATAATGTTGTTTGCAGTGACAGATACGAATGAGACATGAGTACAAGAGTTGTATTCAAATTTCAGGTTCAGGAGGTGATAGACTTTCATTTGCTGGGTTATATTTAAAGGAAATACTAGTTAGTCACTTGTATGGATCAGAAGGTTGTAGCAACAGGTAGTTTTCAGAGGGCCTTTCCATACAGCCATATGACCCAGAATATCAAGGCAGATAACTCACAATATCTGTTTTGAATTGGAATATATGGCAGTGTGGACTCAGATAATTCAGTTCAAAGCAAATATTTTGGGATTTTCTGCCTTGATATTCTGGGTTATATGTCTGTGTGGAAGGGCCAAAAGTCTATTTTATCTTAATCATCCTAAAATCTAATTTCTAAAGTTTTAATTTCTATAGAGAAAGGAAACTTCTCTTATACTGGGCAGTTCTCCAAAGCCCAGATGGTAATGCAGTCAGGCAGAGTTGGAAGTTGTGGCTTCATCTAAGATGTCTCCAAGTAAGCCACCTGTTCCAACAACCTCTGAAGCTTGGGTGAAGCTTTTTTTCCTATGCGATATGTGGAGTTTGTTTCCGAAAGGTACTAAATACAAAAAGAAAAGAAAATTAAGCAATGAGTTATAAGAAGCAACACATATAGGTTATTGACAAGCCATAGAATGTTATGTACAGATCCAACTATCAAAATGTATCAAAATAGACTCTTGAGTCTACACCGAGGCTACAGTGAGATAGCAATGATTGTTGTTGTTTATGCGTTCAGTCGCTTCCAACTCTTCGTGACCTCATGGACCAGCCCACACCAGTCTCTTGAGTCTACACCGAGGTTACAATGAGATTATTTATTTATTTATTTAAAACTTTTGTACTCCAACCTTCTCACCTCCATAGAGGGACTCAGACCGGCTTACAGCAAGATTCAATGCCATACAATTTAAAACATTTACAACAACGTATTAAAATACATAGGATAGTGATGATTGTTGTTGTTTATGCATTCAGTCGCTTCCAACTCTTCGTGACCTCATGGACCAGCCCACATCAGAGCTCCCTATTGGCCGTGGCCACCCCCAGCTCCTTCAAAGTCAATCCAGTCACTTCAAGGATACCATCCATCCATCTTGCCCTCATCCTTTTTCCTTCCATTTTCCCTGGCATCATTGTCTTCTCCAAGCTTTTCTGTCTTCTCATTATGTGGCCAAAGAACTTCATCTTTGCCTCTAATATCCTTCCCTGCAATGAGCAATGATTACTGGCTTCCACTTCCTTTGTGTTGAGAACCTACTGCAGATTTTAGCCTATATTTTAAAGACCTTCACACTTTGGATGACCCCTTTAAAGTTCAAATTAAAGACTCGCACTGATTTATTAACTCGGTGTCTTGGCAGACAACAGACTCTGTTGCTAGACACCTTGGCTATGATTAAAGCCTGGATCATTTTCTCTTTGTATTGTCTAATACTGGATGTGGGCTTTTAAAATAAACCAATCATGAACATTTTCTGGGGGGGGGGGAATGTAATACCGATTTAGGAGTGGCCAGAATGTAGGGACTATCAAATAAATGGGACATTGGGGGTGGAGGTGAGTGGGGCCATATGTGGCTCTTGAGCCATCCCCCAGCATTCCTACATCGAAGTGTTAGGACATTGAAATGCTAGCCAGAATGCTCATCATATTTCCAAGGTCAAACAGAAACTACACATTTGCCCAAGATGCTTTTTTGCATCTTGTCTCTGTTAAGAATAATGTGTGGGTCCTTGTTGAATAAAACACTGTGGAAGTGACAGCAACATGACAATTTCTTTGCTTCCCTTCTTTTTATAGGAAGCAGAATAAAGCCAAAGCCCATTTATCGTCAAAATTTAAGTCTTTCTCTGGTATTCAAATTACATTATTTAGTATCAATTATTGTTCCATTAAAGCCTGGGCGAGGTGGAGAGGCAAAGTGTTTTTATCTCATTAGCATGTCTTTCCTGTTAACTATTTGCTATATTAGCTCACTTTGATCCTGCGTTTGATTCTATTGTGTGACACAAGAGGGCCATGTAATCTGCTATTATGTCCATTAATACCAAGGTGGTCCTTTCTTGTTGACAAGCCAATTTGTTACCATCACATTAGCCTTTGTGGATTGGACCCAAGACGCTGACACCCTTCTACTCACCCAGCCTGGGCAAAAATGACAGGCCTTGATTTGGCTGACTCCAAGACTGACGAGACTTCACAGATGATCTATGTAAATGTGACACTATGAATGTGTAATTACCAGAATGAGAGAAAGGATTGTCAAGTAAAAGAAAAGGAAAACCCAAAATCCACCCACATCCTCTTTTAATAGTGACACCACGGTTAAAATGCAGAAAACCAACAAATCCTCTCCCTACTGGTGATAAGCTTTGCAGAACCGAAAGGTTCCTGAATGCTCTGAGGGATCTGGAGTCTATCAGCGTCTCAGTCGATGAGCAGGTTCACTCCTGGAACACCTCTCTTGCTAGAGCTCTCGACGAGATTGCCCCCAGGCGTCCTCTCCGACCCCGCAAACATCGATCTCCTTGGTACACAGCAGATCTTAGGTCGATGAAGCGGGAGAGGAGACGACTAGAGCGCGTGTGGAGGAAACTCCGTGACAGAGCCTCAGTATCAGCTTATAAGCTATTCAAAGATGCTTATGAGCGTGCTGTCAAGGTGGCCAAAAATGTGTACTTCTCCGCCTCGATAGCGTCTGCTAGCTCACGCCCGGCCCAATTGTTCAAGGTAATTCGGTCTTTGACGACGGTCCCTACTGTCCCAAAAAATAGTGATCAGGCCCTCACTGCCGGTGCTTTCCAGAGCTTCTTCCAGCCACGGTTGACACAGTAAGAGAACTTGAGACCCCGTGGCCCTCCGCCGGGCCCACCCTCGACCGGTTTCGGCCACTGGACGCAGATGCTGTTGATAAGATAGTGGCTGCAACTAGGCCTACCACCTGCTCCCTCGACCCGTGCCCCTCCTGGCTTGTTAGATCGTGCCTGGAGGGTTACGTGGGCCTCTGTTGAACATCGTAAACAGCTCCCTTGAGCAAGGAGTCTTTCCAGAGTGCTTAAAAGAGGCGGTGGTAGCTCCATTACTGAAGAAACCGTCACTAGACCCGGCGGTTCCCTCCAACTACCGACCAATGTCGAACCTTTCGTACCTGGGGAAGGTAGTTGAGAGGGCAGTAACGGAGCAGTTGCAGTCCTTCTTAGATGATGCAACATGGCTAGACCCCTTCCAGTCCGGCTTCCGTTCGGGGCACGGGACAGAGACGGTCCTGGTCTCCATCACAGACCAACTCCGCTGCCAGCTCGACCAAGGCGGGTCTGCGCTGCTCGTGTTATTGGACCTCACGGCAGCGTTTGACACGGTCGACCACAATCTATTGATCCACCGCCTGGCCGTGGCTGGAGTGAGGGGGGGAGCCCTTAAATGGCTGACCTCCTTCCTCCACCAGCGGTCTCAGCGTGTGAGGAGGGGCGAGGTGGTCTCCGAGGGCTCCCCACTACTCGGTGGGGTCCCCTAGGGGACCATTCTCTCCCCTCTGTTATTTAACATCTACATGCAGCCGCTTGCACAGCTGGTGCGGAGTTATGGGCTGGAGTGTCACCAGTACGCTGACGACACCCAGCTCATTCTGAGGATGGAGGGCAGGCCGGGTTCTGTCCCCGATAATTTCCAACACTGCCTCGAAGCCGTTACTGGATGGCTGCGAGCCAGTAGGTTGAGGGTGAATCCGGCGAAGACGGAGATCTTGTGGCTGGGTCGCCCGGGTGATGTTAATGTCCAGCTTCCGAGCCTAGACGGTGCGGTGTTATGCCCATCGCCTTCCGTAAAGAGCCTGGGGGTCCATTTGGACTCCCAGCTGACCATGGAGGCCCAGGTCTCTGCGGTCAGCAAGATCGCTTTTTCATCTGCGACAGGCAAGGAGGCTGGCCCCTATCTCTCCCGGAACGATCTGGCCACGGTGATCCAAGCCACAGTCATCTCAAGGCTGGATTACTGCAACGCGTGCTCACGTTGGCCTTCCTCTGTCGGTGACCCGGAAGCTCAGGCTAGTGCAGAACACTGCCGCCCGGCTCCTGTCTGGCACGCCAGCTGGCGCCCACATAACACCTGTTTTGCAGGATCTGCACTGGCTGCCAATTAAGCACCGGATCGCCTTCAAAGTGTTGGTTCTTACCTTTAAGGCCTTGCACGGCCTGGGGCCAGCGTACCTGAGGGACCGTCTCACTCCATATTGCCCTTCGAGATCACTACGGTCCGAGGATGCTAACTTCCTGGAGATACCATCGACAAAGTTGGCACGCCTAACATCCACTCGCCGGAGGGCATTCTCTGTCATAGCTCCCACGCTGTGGAACGCCCTCCCGGCCGAAACCAGGGCCTTGAGGGACCTGCTCCCGTTTAGACGGGCATGCAAAACCCATCTGTTCAAGCAGGCCTTTGGCGAGTAGGCCCGTGTATCTTTAAGTATGCTATTGCTGAACTGTGTTGTTGTTCCTGCTACCATTGCTATTTTAACTGTTTTTATTGTTTTTATTGTTGTTATTGTTTTGTTTTTACTGTGCCTTTGGCTCTGTGAGCCGCCGCGAGCCTCCGGGAGTCGGCGGCATAGAAGCCTGAATAAATAAATAAATAAATAAATAAGAATCCTCAAGTTACTCATAATATCAGAGGTGCTGATTCTCAGCATCCAATATGAGTTATGCCATTCTATGTCAGCAATGCCCATCTAGACCCTACATCAGATAGGCAAGACAACCTGTATACTGGAGGATAAATGTATACAGTAAGCTCCCGCAGTAAGCCACAGCTTCTGCCAACCTGCCTTGGGGAGAAGGAATGAGGAAGCAGCAGCAGCAGCAAAAATCCTACTGTCACCTCCAAGTGCCTCAAACCAGAAGGAGTCTATTGGGTTGACTTTGGACAATCTGCTTCCTCCTACTCATTTGGCAGCCCTGTCCAGAGAAATTGCTTTGTCTGGACAGTTTACCGGGGAGCCCATAATGCTGCGGAGGGGACATCTTAGCGCATTCTATTGTGCAGTCTTTCACTTGTTCTTACTCCAGCTAACATTTTAAAATAAGTGCCAGTATAGACATTTTACCAATCACGTGTCTATCATCAGTACACAGCTACAATTCAAACTCTTCTTTTGTTCAGAACTCTTCAAAGCCAGAACTCTTTTTATCCATCTTAAACCTTCAAATAACTATAAATAGTAAAACCACTGAAAACTGTCTCTCTCTGCAGGTAACTACTCATTCATTTTAATTTTGTTCTCCTTGATAATTCTTCAAAAGATCTGGATATGTTAGCCATTTTCCTTTGGAGAAAAAGAGACAATAGGATTCTTTGCAGACTGCACACATGTCCTGGCAGCTGCACATAGAAGAGGAAGATTCTCCTCCGAGCAGTTTCTGTCCAAAAGAGACTCACTTTTGGAAAACTGTTTTTTCTTTCATACATCAATGTAAACATACTCTTGTGTAAGTCAATCTCACATAAAAATTGAAGGCCAGTTTGACAGTCAGAACTGTGAATTTTGATATGAACTATGGTGTAGTCAAGGGTCATAGAATCATAGAGTTGGAAGAGACCTCATCTAGTCCAACCCACTGCCAAGTAGCAGGAAAACTGCATTGAAAATATTCAATTTCACAGAGATGGTAAAGTGCCAGTGTTTGGGGCAGATGCTATATCAACTGCCATTTTTCTGCCCAAGCATTAAAAAAAAAGAAGAAGCAGCTAGAAGTGGCATCATGGCAGAAAGAATTGAGGTGATTTATGCTTTTTAATGATTCTTCCAGGAATGTGGTGGAATTGTAGACATTTGGGTTGGTTGATCCCAAAAAAATCATGGTTCTAAAATCAAATGGGGGGGGGGGGGTTATGCTTAACGTAATGACTTACAAATTTTTTTCTAAAAATTCTTATTTGATATGTTATTAATTACGAATTTCATAATTAGTTCTAAATTGCCCAAAGCAGGGAAACAGGATTGACACTGTTAAAAGCACAGGCAAATCAAGGGGGGGAACATTTCCCTTCACTTCTGGAGTGCAATTCACTGGAGATTAATACACATCAAATCAGATTAGTGATTAGTACACATCAAATCAGACTATGTGGTATATTGGCAGTAATGTGTGCAGATCCGAGTAGGGTGGCCTTTTGCACCTGACAGGTGGTAATTTTGTCAGTGTCGGAGATCAATATTTGTATAGAGAAGACAACCCACCACTCCTCAGTACTAGCTCTGGCAGAAGCAGAAAGATCTCCCTGAAGAGTGCAAAAGGACTTCAATTCCCAGAAGCCTCGGCTGTTGTGGTACAGAGATGGCAGTGGCTGAGTCCAGGAGTTAAAAGATAACAAAAGTTTATTTAAACATCAAATGCAAGTTGGAATAACAAAAATAGCCTATCTTTGGCTGTAAAAAAAACCAATAATCCCAGGAAACCCAAAACCAAAAATGCTGAGAAGAAAAGAACTCAAAAGCAAACAGCAGGCGTCCTTCTGCGGCGTCCAGTCAAAGGAATGCCCATGAAGCGTAGTCCAATACCGATCCGGGAGTCATAGGGCAGGAGAAAAGCAGACAGAAAAGGAGGAGACGTTCCAGAGTTGACAGGAGCTGAGTATACAGAAAACACATAATTCACAGCCCCCATAAAACACATAATCTACCTTCCTCCATGTAATGCTATACCAAACACTCTGTAGCAGAAAACTCACAGCAGTCACAGCGAAGATCAAGAGGTACACGGCAGCAGCTAAACAAAAAAGCAGACATGAATCCCAAAACCCCCCACCTTTTCCCAATATCAGCTAGAGCTGCCATAGCAGCTCTCCCAAGGAACAAAGTGGATAAAGAACCCAATAACTCACGAGTAATCTGGAAACCAGGAACAAAGATACAGGAACACAGGATACACGAACCAGAATAGCAACTCCTTGACCACCGTGAGGGTCAAGCCAATACTCACTTCTCTTATAGCACTAACAATCAGAGTCATCAGAGAACCCGCCCTGCTCCAAAGCAGCAGCATTCCCATTCCCTGCAGCTGTTGCACCATGCCCAGATCTCCAAACCAGCCAAAGCTCTTCTTGACTTAAAGGGTCCCACTCAGCTTCTGAATGAGAAGACGGCCAGTCCTGATCCGTCTGAAACCCCAGAAATGTGCTGTCCCCTGAGTCCGCATTGCATACATCTCTCACTTCCTGCACCAATGCCGAATCTAGGTCTGTATCACTTTCTTCTGACTGTAATTCTGCATTCCCTGGAAACCCTTCAAATGTATCAGACTCAGAAGGTTCCCTAAGTAGATGCTGAATTTTCCTCCTCTGTTCTCTGTCTGAGTCAAGGCTTGAAGCACTCTTTACCCCAGCTGTAGGAGCCTGATCATCCAGAGCTGCGCCCCAAACTGAGTTACTGCCTCAGCACCCTCCTCCATGCTACTACCTGTAGTAACTGGAGGCTCATTCACAACATCGGCACTTAGACCCAAAAGAAAGGGATTGTGGGAATTGAAGACCAGCAAACAAACACTGGGTAAGCTATTGAAATACAAATCTGGGCACACAAGGTACTAGTCCTGGGAAGGTATGTGAATGGTAATAACCGCAAAAAGCTATGAATACAGGTGAAGGAAACAGACAGTAGCACCAGGCTAATAAACAAATATAAATTTCTATAATTCAGTGTTTAGTACATACGTGCACCTGGGAGGTAGACCGAATAGACAAGGCCAATCCCCAGCATACAGGAACAAGGGTATGATCCCCAGGACAACCAATTCGGTAAGGTAAATCACAATTGTGAGTCCCACAGTTTAGGCCTCATGGGCTAAAGAGTTCCTGTAATGCTCAAAAGGTCTGAGCTCCGAGGTGAAAGTCAATAGTAGATATGTTGATGGGAATTCAGGAAAGATAGTTCAGGTTCAGGTAAATGGGAGGTTTTCAAGGGAAAAATTCCAG
Organism: Anolis apletophallus; assembly: GCA_030556195.1. Classification (NCBI taxonomy): domain Eukaryota; kingdom Metazoa; phylum Chordata; class Lepidosauria; order Squamata; family Anolidae; genus Anolis; species Anolis apletophallus. The sequence continues at coordinate 33,217,069 of JARBWK010000013.1, read as the reverse complement.
GACGCAGGAGACAATCAATAAGCGTCTCCTCATGTAGATGTGTATATAAAGTCGCCGACGGAAAACTTTCGCAGTATATTTCGGCCGCTTGGAGTCCGTTTCACCGCTTGGCTTTTTCAAGGCGTTAATACAGATTAAGGCATCCCATATTTACTGAAAATATATAAACATACATCACGATCTATACAAAGTCTAACATAGCAGAAAAGAAATTAGGGAAATCCGTCAATATACAGGTATACATACCCATTGTAAAGGTTTGACCATCCTAACCCCGCTTCAATGAAGTAGGGTGACCCGTGGGTAATTGAAATCCTATTTAGGGGAGTATTTTATAATTAAGTAAGAAGGGTGTGTAGATGAACTGGGTCATTAAGGCCACGTGGCCACTCAGAATCCAGGAGAATTTGCCATTTAAGTTCAGCTTGATTTAATTGCAAAGAACCATCTGAATGCGGTTTGGGAGTAATTCTTTTTCAGAACTCTGACTTTTAAAGAGTCTGCAGTGTGTTGCTTGTTTACACAATGTGTATAGAACGCTGAATCAGTACATTTTCTGTTTATTTTAGAACAATGTTCTATAAATCTCGATCTTAATTCTCTTTTTGTCTGGCCAATGTAGACCATAAAACATTCACAGGAAATTCCATAAATCAAAAATTTAGAGTAACAGGTTCCAAAGCATTTAATCTGGAACCACCTGTTTTTGGCGAGACTATAGATTTGTTTGTCGGTACTGATATTCTTACAGATTGAACAGTGTAAACAAGGCTGAGAGCCAGGACTGAGGACAATACCTTCCGGCGGATGTCCAGGGAGATGTCGAGAAAGGAGCAAGCTTTGGATTCAATGTGGAGTGCTCCTGGAGGAGGTGATTTCACCTATCAATCCTGGATGGATGGCGAGAAGTTGGATGTTCGTCCTAGATCTCCTGTGGGAGTGTGGACGGGAGGTAGCCAAGCGAGGAAACCCTTCGGAGTGGGGTTGAATCCTGTTCGTGAGGAGAAGGAACCCCGCAGGCCCGGGTCTTCTAATGAAAGGAGTTCTCTGGAGCGTCCGCAATCGGCGGGACTGGGAAGAGGGATCCGGTTGCTGAAGGAGAGTCTCCGTAGGAGGGAACCTCGATTCCAGGACTACGGTGGGAGGCCTAGGAAGGAGCCCCTACGTGTGGAATTTGAGGGCAAAGCATGTAAGGTTGCTTTCTTCGTGGCAGCTGTAAGTGATCATATGGAGGACTATGGTCATTTATACCCGAGTGAGAGCAGCCGGGTTTGAGCTGTGGGAGCAGTTTTTAAGGGAAGAGCTGCTGACTGGTACGTCCAGTGCCATGATCGCCAAGACCCTTGCTTGAGAACATTACAAGGGTTTTTTCATGTGGTGAGAAATCGCTTCCGGGATCCATTGGAGAGGGTGAAGGCCAAAGAGGCATTGCGGTGTTTGGCTCAAGGTTCCCGGTCGGTGACTGAATATTCGGAGGAGTTCATGAGCCTGGCTGGGAAAGTGGCTGAGTGGTCCCAGGCGACATTGCTGGAACTCTTTAAGGATGGACTTCGAAGGGAGATCCTGGAGTGGTGTCTTCATCGGGACGACCCTGGAGATGTTGATGGCTGGATTCAATTGGCAGGAAGTGTAGAGGGGATCATGGCCCAGGTGCAGCGTCGGAAGGCCCAGACGACGGCGGTGGGGAAATTTCGTGGAGAGCTGAGACGCAGTTTGGGAGATGTGCGAGGATCTCGAGGAGAGCCCAGGCGTGTTGGTGCCAGCGAGGGGAGGTCCAGTGGAGTAAGGAAACCTGTGATGGGGAGAGGCCTTTGCTTCGTTTGTTCGAAGCCCGGACATCTAGCATCGCAGTGTTGGCAGAAAAAGTTACCAGACTCAAAGCGGGTGACTGTGGCTGGAGGGGCTTTGGGAGAAAAAGTGGAGCAACCTGATACTGGGGTAAGTGCGAGTCCCCAGAGTATCCATTGTTCTTTGGAACTTTGTAAAAAAGGGGGCTATGAAGAACATCAAGCATTGGTGGATTGTGGGTGCTCTGAAAATATTATTTCCCCCAGTCTTGTTAAAGATTTAGAATGTGAAACTCAAGTTATGCCAACCCCTGTGCATTTTGCTCAGTTAGATGGGTCTTTTCTTGAGGGGGGGGCTTTACTTTAAGCACGAGGGGGTTGAAAGGGCGAGTGGGGCCCTGGGAGGGGGAGATAGACTTTGTGATAGCACCCGTAAAAGGGCATAAAGTGGTATTGAGGATGCCTTGGTTGGAGAATGCTAATCCCAAAATTGATTGGAAGTCTGGGTTATTAGAATGTGAACCAGTTTCGACAGGAAGAGTTCTTGTGGAGAATAAGGGAGGGGGAGTCCAGGATAAATTGCAGGGGATTCCCGAGGAATATGGGGATTATGCTGATGTATTTCACCCGGTTTTGGCAGAATGTCTTCCCCCTATTCAGAATGTACAATGTAGGGTGGAAATTAAAGAGGGGGCTTTATTACCAAAGCCAAAATTTACCCTATGTCAGTGCAAGAAAAGTTGGCATTACGGGAACAAATTGATGATTATTTGAAGAAGGGATTCATTGAAAGGTCGGAATCTCCCATTGCTGCGCCAGTATTGTTTAGAGAGAAGAAGGATGGGAGGTTAAGGTTATGCATTGATTACCGAGGGTTAAATGCAATAAGTACCACCAATTGTTATCCATTGCCTCTGATTAAGGATTTGTTGTGTCAGTTGGGAGGAGGACGATATATTTACTAAGCTTGATTTGATAGATGCGTTCCATATGGTGAGGGTGAAAGCTAGTGACAAATGGAAGATGCCATTTTCTTGTCCCCTCGGGCTATATCAATGGGCAGTCATGCCATTCGGTTTGGCCAGAGCTCCCGGTATATTTATGCAATTGATAAGCGAGGTGCTGCACTCCCTTCTTTATAGAGGAGTATTCGTCTATTTGGATGACATAGTTGTCATGACCCGAACCAAAGAGGCTCATGTGGAGCTGGTTCGGGAGGTATTAGAGAGGTTGAGGCAGGCCAAGTTGTATGTGAAGTTAAGTAAGTGTGAGTTCAGTAAGAATCAAATTGATTTCCTGGGATATCGCATCAGTGAAGGTGTGTCAATGGATCCGGCAAAGGTTGAGGATGTTTTGTTATGGGAGGCTCCGCAGACTCGGAGACAGCTGCAGGCTTTTCTGGGTCTGGCTAATTTTTATAGGACTTTTATTTCGGATTTTGCGGCTATTACCCTTCCTCTCACAGATTTGTTGAAGACCAAGGGGAAGGGAGAGACTAAGAAAGTGAAGTCTCCGGGAGGTAGGCTACTCTGGACAGAGGAGTGTCAACTGGCGTTTGAGAAGCTGAAAAGAGCGTTTACTAGTGGCCCCTTGCTTGTGCACCCGGATACTGATAAGCCCTTTGTTGTGCAAAGTGATGCTTCTGCGTGGGCTTATGGAGGAGCATTATTGCAGAGAGATGCTCAGGGGAGATTGCGGCCATGTGCGTACTTTTCTAAGAAATTTGGAGAGCAGGAAAAGAAGTGGCCGGTTTGGGAAAAGGAGGCATTTGCTGTGCGGTGTGCATTGCAGACTTGGCGTCATTTTATGGAGGGGGCGAACCACCCTTTTGAGGTGTTGACTGATCACCGGAATTTGCAGTATTTAATGGCGCCTCAGAAGTTGTCACCTTCTCCATTGCCGGATCCGGAAGTCGGTTGATGAGGATAGGAAAAAAATGAAAGAGGAATTGAAAGGAGATTTGAAAGATATAAAAGGCGAAATGAAAGATATGAAAAAGGATGTACAAGAGATGAATGTAAGAATGCAAGAAATGAAAGAAGAAATAGGAGACCTAAAGAAAGATTATAACGACCTGAAGAAAAAACAGAGAGTAAATCTGGAAAAAACTAAAGAGGTGGAGATAAAGATAGATGAAATGGAGGAAAGACACCTGCAGATGGAATACTCACAGAGGGAATATCAGGTTCGATTTAGAGGAATAGAAGAAGAGGAACAAGAAAATTTAAAGGAAATAATAACAGTAATAACAGCAAAGATTCTAGATACTCTGGTGACAAACCTAGAAGGAAAGATTGATAGAGTATATAGAATAAATTCCGCATACTCTAGGAGAAATAAGACGCCCAGGGACGTAATTGCAAATTATACGTTAAAAAGTATTAGAGATGAGCTACTTCGCTGGAAGAAAAACAGAAACGGACAATATAAAGGTAAAGAAATAATTATTTTGAAGGAGACCCCACCCGAAATAATGGAGAGAAGGAAAAAATATTTTTTTAACGGATATATTGAAATTGAATAAGATCAGATATAGGTGGGAAAAAATAGAGGGGCTCATGATAACGTATAAAGGTAGACAACACTGGGTCACCTCAGAAGAAAAAGCAAACCACTTCCTACACAAATTCGGTGACGAGCTGGTAAAGAGCCCCCGTGGGAATAAAGAAGATATACATAGAAGATTCTTTGAAGACAATGATCCAAAACAAAAATATGATGGAAGGACCCTCTCTGAGAAAGAAGAGGGAGAAACCGAGGATGAGATAATAGAGGTTGATGGAAAAGGGGACCAGGAAATCCAAGAGGGCGAAGTGGAGGAGAGCGAAGGAGACAACTAATGATGAACTCACTAAGGTGCTTATCATGGAATATAAACGGGTTGAACAGTGGGGCCAAGAGAAAAAGAACTTTTCATAATATTTTGAGAAAAAAGGCAAATATAATAGCTCTCCAAGAGACTCATATCAGAGAAACAGATATTCATTACCTAAGAAATGGAAAATTAGGGGTAGAATTTGTCGCAGCTGCAAAAGAAAAAAAAGGGGGAGTTGTGTTATATATAGATCCAAATTTAAAACCAAAATTATTATTTACAGATGTGGACGGAAGGTACATGGGAGTTAGTATAAGTAAGGACCAAAAAAACATCCTTATATGCAATATATATGCACCAAATAATACAAAAACAAATTTCTTCAAAGAAATTGAAAGAAAAATAAATTTATGTGAGGTGGATAGTTATATCCTTTTAGGGGACTTTAATGGTACGATAGACCCTCAAATAGATAAAAGAATGGGAAAAATAAAGGCCAGAGACCAGAGTGGAAAATTACCCAAATCTTTTTTTGACATGGCGGAATCTTTGGAGTTAAAAGATCCCTGGAGACATTTAAACCATAGAGAGAAAGACTTTACATTTTTCTCAAATAGACACCAGACATGGTCAAGAATAGACTTTTTATGATTTCCAAAGATCTTATGGTACAACTAAAAAAAACAAAGATACTACCTAGGTTTTTTTCCGACCACTGCCAGATAGAAATGGAACTTTATAATGAAGCTAGAGAGTTCCACTGGAGATTCCCACAAGTTTTGTTGAAAGATGAAAAAATTTTGGTCGAAAGTAAAAAAATATTAAAAGAATTTTTTGAAATAAACTGCAAAGATAATCAAAAATATAATATTATTTGGGATACTAGTAAAGCTTTCATGAGAGGCTATTTTCTCAAACAACAATCTATTAGAAAAAACGGATGCTCAGGAAAACCAATGAATTATATAAAAGAATAATAGATATAGAGAAGGTATTAAAATCTGAACCAAATAATGTTAAGATGAAGAAGGAATTAAAAGCCTATAATAAACAATTAGAAATTTATGAAATGGAAATAATCGAGAGAAATTTGAAAGCGGTAAAACAAAGATATTTTGAATCAGCAAATAAAATAGGGAAAATGCTCTCGTGGCAATTAAAAGAAAAAAGGAAACGTACACTGATAACTAAATTAAAGGTGGACGGAAATACATATGTAAAAGATGGAGAAATCAGGAAAATTTTTGAATTTTTTTCCCCCAAACTTTATAAAAGGGAAGATATAAAGCTAGAGGAGGTAACTGCATACCTCTCTGGGAAAAAAATAGGAAAGATTGCGGAGCGAGATAGAGAAAAATTAAACTCTCCAATAAGCAAAGAGGAAATTAAAAAAGCAATAATAAATTTAAAAATAGGTAAATCTACAGGCCCAGACGGATATTCGGCGGAGTATTATAAAACCTATATGGAGGAAATAATAGATATTCTCTGGAAGGTATTTAATGATATCCTTAATAAAGCAATTTTGCCAGAGACATGGAAAGATTCCAATACTGTCCTCATAGAGAAGCCGGGAAAGGACCCTCTTGATCCAGCAAATTATAGACCGATATCTTTATTAAATATTGATTATAAATTTTTTGCATTAGTTATTTCAGATAGATTAAAACTATTTTTGAACGACTGGATCAAGAGGGACCAAAACGGATTTCTACCGGGAAGACACCTCTATATAAATGTCAGGCTCCTATTAGATGCCATAGAGTACTATGACAAGAATATTGATAGAAGTGTCGCCTTTTATTTTCGTCGACGCCGAAAAAGCGTTCGACCGGGTAAACTGGTCCTTCCTTTCTTCGCTGTTAATTGAGATGGATATCGGTCATCAATTTAGGAATATTATTTCGGCAATATATAGTGAACAATTTACCCGAATTATTATTAATAATAAAAAATCAGAAAAGATAAATATACAGAAAGGGGTTAGACAAGGGTGTCCCTTGTCCCCTCTATTGTTTATTATGATTTTAGAAATATTATTGAACGAGATTCGACAAGAGGAAGAAATAAAAGGCCTTCAAATCAAAAAGGAAAGTTTAAAAATTCAAGCTTTTGCGGACGACTTAGTCCAGATTCTGGAAGACCCAAAAAATAAGATAATTCAATGGTTAAAAATAATTGAACAGTTTGGATACTGCTCCGGTTTCAAAATAAATAGAGAAAAAACCCAAATATTGGTAAAAAACTTAAATGAATTAGATAAACAGGAATTACAAAAGATTTCGGGTCTGTCAATTACTAATAAAGTGAAGTATTTAGGGGTACAGCTTACCTCGAAAAATTCCCAACTTTATAAAAATAATTATATCCCAAAATGGGCCGAGATCTTAAGTACTTTAAAAAAAATGGGAGAAATTAAATTTATCTTTCCTCGGCAGAATCGCTGCTATAAAAATGACCATTCTTCCTAAAATAAACTTTTTATTTAACACAATACCAATTATAAAAAATGAAAAACAGCTAGATATATGGAATAAAGATTTATCGAAATTTATATGGTCTGGAAAAAAACCTAGAGTAAGACTCAAATATATTCAAGATCGGAGTGAAAACGGTGGTCTGGGAGTACCAGACCTGAAATTATACTTCCACGCGAACTGTATACAATGGCTAAAAGAATGGATCAATTTAAATGATGACAGGCTCCTAAATTTAGAGGGTTTTATGTCAGGAATCGGGATTTCGGGCCAAGAATTTGGCAGCCACAACCCGAATCCAGCCAGTAGTCAGTACAACTGATAAGCGGCACCTGGGTGATTAATGGGCCTTAGCGGCTCGGGAGGGAGAAGCACAGCGAGGAAAGATTACAGGGAAATGAGGAATGCTATAAATAAGGGAACGCTGGAACGCCCAGTGCTTTCAACTTAGTTCCTGTTTGTAATGCTGAATAAAGCTTTCTTGGTTACACGAACTGGGCTCAGCGTGATACATCGGAGGCAACTACAGTTTAGCTTACAGTAAAGTTGAAAGCCTTTTACCCTGCAGGCGATATGGAGTTCCAGTTCGCAGCAGGGGGAGAAGAAGAGGGTGAGGAAGCAGACTACCCTGACGGAGAGGAAAGACAGCCACACGATTGGGCAACGTCCACAGGCTATGCCCGGCCGAATGGAGTCACCAACCGCCGGAGGGCCAAGGGAAAGGCTGAGGCGACGGGACTTCAGGAGCTGGAGGAATCGCCCCCGGGAGAGACATTCCTCAGCGAAAAGGTGGCAGTATTGGAGACGACGGTGATGCTGATGTCACAGCAAATGGAAACGCTGTTGGCAGCAAATAGAAGGCTGGAAGAGGCTGGTCGGGAGGCAGGTTCATTGTGGAGCTTGCAAACAGCAAGTAGCGGAGGTTATGCAGCTCTTCCAGATCCCAAGCCGGAAAAGAGCCACCGTGAGGAGGGTGCAAAACAGAAGGTAATGGGGACGCGCGAGAGGACGCTGTTACCTCTTCGGGAGGAGAGAAGGCCAGAGGAGGAAGCGCACCACACAGCGCAGGAGAGGAATCACCCTCAGATGCAGGGAATAGGGGGGGAGGAAATACGCCAGGCCGAGGCCGGGCCGACCCAAGAAGCCCGACCACAGGTATTTCCAGCAGCGCAGAGAGGAGCTACGAATTGAATTCAACGGAGACGCTGCGGGGTAGCCTTCTTTACTACTACCATAAGAAACTATATGGAAGACTACGGCCACATGTTTCCAAGTGAAGCAAGTAGGGTGCGTACAGTGGGGACTACACTCCGGAAGGCCGCAGCCAACTGGTTCGTACAGTGCCACAGGCGGCATGACCCCTGCCTGCAGTCGGTACGTAGATTCCTAGAAGCCCTAGAAGCAAGGTTCAAGGACCCGCTGGAAAAGATCCGGGCCAAGGAGAAACTAAAAGCGATCTCCCAGGGTACTAGAACTGTGTCCGAGTATGCCGAAGAATTCCAGGGGCTGGCCGAAAGTATCCCGGAATGGTCGGAGGCGACCCTCCTTGAATTGTTCAAGGACGGGCTAAGGAGAGAAATCCTGGAGTGGGCATACCACCGAGAGGACCCGGAGACGCTAACAGGATGGATCCAGCTGGCAGGGAAGGTGGAAACGATCAGGCGCCAGGTGCAGCGGCATCGAGGAGTTACATTGCAGCAACAGAGTCGACAGCGAGTGGGGCTGAGGAGGATCGGCCCGGGGCAGACGCCGGCGCAGTTACCGACGGAGGAGAAGCCGAAGGAAAGAAAAGGGGCCTGCTTCGTGTGTGGCAAGTCAGGGCATCGAGCAGCAGACTGCTGGCAACGCAAGGGAGGAGGAGAAGGAACCCGGAGCAGACCGGTCATGGCGGCAGGAAAGTGCGCGACGGAGATGCCGGAAACAGGAGATGACTGGGGGGAGGCGGTGAGTCAGAAAAAGAATATGTTGACATTCCCTGCCAAACTGCGCAGCCAAAACAAGGAATTGCATTGCCAAGCATTCCTAGACTGCGGTTGCTCCAGGGACATAATTAGCCCCGAGGTGGCAACAACATTAGACTGTGACAAGATCCCATTACAGTGGCCAATGGTATTTGCACAACTAGACGGATCCATAGCGGCTGGAGGGGCAGCCCATTTCCAGACAAAAGGGGTGGTATGTCAAGTAGGTCAACATGAGGCGAGGTACCGTTGGTTATTAGCCCAGCGGCAAAACACCCTTTGATACTAGGGATGCCCTGGTTGAGAGCTAACAATCCTGACATCGATTGGGCTAAACAAACAATAAAGGCCAGAGGGGATAAGGAAACCAGGGTGGAACGTGGAGTGGGTAAATTGGGAGAAGCGATACCCCTCATTCCCCATATGCGGATGTGTTTAGCGCAGTTGACGCAAACCAACTTCCACCAAAACGCAGGGTGGAGTGCCGGATCGAGTTAGTTGAAGGGGCCAAACTTCCCAAGCCCAAAATATATCCCATGTCCCCTAGGGAAAAGGAAGAATTAAAGAAATACATAGATGTTAATTTAAAAGGGGTTTCATTGAACCGTCTGATTCCCCCCCTCGCAGCCCCGGTACTATTCAGACCGAAGAAGGATGGATCCCTTAGACTATGTGTTGATTACCGAGGGCTGAATGCAATAAGTACAGTTAATAGATATCCCTTACCCTTAGTTAAGGATTTATTGGCGCACCTCGCAAAAGGGAAAATATTTACTAAGTTGGATCTGGCTGAAGCCTACCACAAGGTGCGGGTTAAGGAGTCCGACAAATGGAAAACAGCATTCTCATGTACATTTGGGCAGTATCAATATGCCGTAATGCCTTTTGGCCTGTGTGGGGGAGGCATATTCATGCAACTGATTAACGAAGTACTCCACCCGTTATTGTATCAGGGAGTCTTCGTATATCTTGATGATATCCTCATAGTGGGTGAGGAGCTGAGTCAACACGTGAAATTGGTAAAACAGGTGCTACAGAGATTGAGGGAGGCTAAATTATATGTGAAATTGGCGAAATGTGAATTCCACAGGAACAAATAGATTTCCTCGGGTATCGTATATCGACAGGGGGTGCAAATGGACCCGGATAAAGTGAAAGACGTCCTCGGGTGGGAAGCCCTAAAACACGCAAGCAGCTACAATCATTTTTGGGGTTTGCCAACTTCTACCGCAGCTTCATACCCGGCTTCGCCACGGTAGCACTACCCTTGACAGAGTTGCTCAAGATGAAAGGGAGGGGGGAGACCCACAGAGTGAAGGCACCAGGCGCAAAGTTGATGTGGTCAGAAGAATGCCAAAAGGCATTCGCGGAGCTCAAGGATAGATTTACACGTGAACCCATATTAGTACACCCAGATCCGGACAAACCGTTCACGATACATTGTGACGCATCTGACCGGGCCTGCGGGGCAGCCCTACTCCAAAAGGATAGCGAAGGAAAGCTGCGCCCATGTGCATACCTATCCCGGAAGCTAGGCCCAGTAGAACAGAAATGGCCGATCTGGGAAAAGGAAGCGTTCGCCGTAAAACTGGCCCTCGAAAATTGGCGCTATTTACTAGAGGGAGCAGGGAACCCTTCGAGTATGGAGCGATCATAAGAATCTCCAATACCTAAAGTCCCCACGTAAGTTATCGGCGAAGCAGATTAGATGGGCCCAGTATTTTAGCAGATTTAACTTCCAACTCAAGGCGTTCAGAGGCAAGGAAAATGTACTAGCAGACGCCCTATCGCGTCTACCGCAAGTGGAAGGTGGTGAGACTAACGTAATGGGGAAAATGTTTACAGACCAACAGCTAGGTATGGCAGTGCAAACGCGCGCAGCCAAAAAGCCGGGAAGAACGATTCACCATACTATCGCAGGAGAAGGGGGCATGGGAAGAAGAGATCCGAAGAGCAGGCACGAAAGATGAATGGTTAGCTATGAATAAGGACAAATGCGTCAACCAAAAGGGGCTCTGGTATAAAGGGAAGAGATTGTACATCCCGGTAGAAGTGCGAGACGTAATGCTTCATAGGTATCATGACCACCCGAGCGCGGGTCACCTGGGGATAGCAAAGACCACGAAATCTCTTAGCAAACAGTGCTGGTGGCCCAACCTGATAGAAGATGTTAGAACCTATATTGCCAAGTGTGATAATTGCGCCATGAATAAGGTACCACGGGCAAAGCCGCAAGGCCGGTTACAACGGTTGCAGAACCCGAGAGGCTTGGAGCCATGTAGCCATGGATTTTGTAGGGGAATTACCTCCGAGCAGAGGTTGCCGATACATTTGGACTGTAGTAGATCTATTTTCCAAGCAGGCGCACTTCGTCCCGTTGGCGCGATTGCCGTCCGCTGAGCGGTTGGCGAATTATACTTGAAACACATTTACAGGTTACATGGGTGCCCTGAAAAGGTGATAAGCGATCGGGGAGTACAGTTCGCAGCCAGGTTTTGGAAATCCTTTGTCACTAGGCTAGGGGCCGAGAGAGGGCTGAGCTCCGCTTATCATCCGATGACAAATGGCGGGGTGGAGAGAACTCAACAGTCATTGGGACAGTTTCTCCGAGCTTACGCAAACAGGGAACAGTCTAATTGGGTAGATCTACTGCCTTTTGCCGAGGTAGCCTTCAACGGGGCAGTACATTCTGCATCCGGCCTGTCCCCTTTTGAAGTGGTTTATGGGAGAGCGGTAGCGCCTTTGCCTAGGTTGGCGACGCTGGAAGGGGACAAGGAGGAGCCAGAACCTTGGGAGACGAGAGTGGGAGAGGCCTGGCAGCGGGTGGGGGAAACCCTTGCGAGCACACGCAAGCGATACAAATGGTATGCGGACCAGAAGCGCCGCGAAGGAGAACCCTTGAGGGAAGGGGAGTTAGCATGGCTATCAACCAAACATCTAAATCTTAAAATCCCCTCTAAGAAACTGGGGCCCAAATACTTAGGTCCGTTCAGAATTAAACGGCAGATCAACCCGGTATCATATGAACTGCGATTACCTAAAACCATGGGCCGCATACATCCTGTATTTCATTGCAGCTTACTAAAAAAATACCAGGGCACATTGGATCCTGGCATCGAGAGTAAAACTGAACGTTCTCTTTCTCCACAGGACGAGGAGGGAGGCATCATGTCAGGAATCGGGATTTCGGGCCAAGAATTTGGCAGCCACAACCCGAATCCAGCCAGTAGTCAGTACAACTGATAAGCGGCACCTGGGTGATTAATGGGCCTTAGCGGCTCGGGAGGGAGAAGCACAGCGGGGAAAGATTACAGGGAAATGAGGAATGCTATAAATAAGGGAACGCTGGAACGCCCAGTGCTTTCAACTTAGTTCCTGTTTGTAATGCTGAATAAAGCTTTCTTGGTTACACGAACTGGGCTCAGCGTGATACATCGGAGGCAACTACAGTTTAGCTTACAGTTTTAATTTAAAGTTCGGTGTTCATGCTTATTTGTGTTATAGTAAAATAAAATTTGACTCTGGTTTCCGGGACCATTATATTAGAAGTGCTCTCATAAAAGTATGGGAAAAATACTACAAAAAGGATAGGGCAAAAATCCCCACTTGGACATCCCCAGTAGAGGCCTCCCAGATAAGACAATTGGACTATAAACAGTGGCTGACATATAGTAAATTGCTGTACTGGGATGGAACGGAATTTAGGTTAAAAGCCAGGGAAAAACTAGAAGAGGAGAATATATGTTGAAGTTGGTTTCCATACCTCCAGATTCAAAATATGTATAAAGAGGATTAAAAATGGGCTTTCGGTATCAAAACAATGAATTAGAAGAGATTTTACTAAACAAAAATAAAAAATGGTAAGTAAAATTTACAAAACGCTCCAAAATTGGGGAGGAAAACAAAACCAAGAGAAGGACCATATAATAAAATGGTCGAGAAACATTGGTTACAAAATAAAACCAGAGGTATGGAAGACCATATGGAGAAGGAACGTAAATATCTCTTATAGTCAGAACTATAAAGAAAATTGGGTCAAGATATTATATCGCTGGCACTTATATCCTGACAAGATAGCTAGAATCTATAAGTCAGCTAGTCCAAAATGCTGGCACTGCTCGGGGAATAATGGAACATACTTCCATATGTGGTGGACGTGTAGGAGAGCTCGTAAATTTTGGTCTATGATTCATAGAGAGATCATTAAAGTCTTGAAAAAACCAATAAGAAAAAATCCGGAAAGCTTCCTTTTAGGAATAGTGGATGTTAAGTTGGACAAATCAGAACAAAATATTTTTATTTTAATTACGACAGCCGCGAAGATGATCCTCGCGAAACATTGGAAATCCGCAGAAATCCCAACAAAAGAGGATTGGATATTCAAAGTATTGGACACCATCCAAATGGAAAGAATGACTGCCTGCCTAAAAGGAAATTCCAAAAAAGATATTTCTCAATCGAAAAGCTATGATTTGTTTATTCAATACTGTAAAAATGAACATGAATTGAGCTTTGATTTAAATGTTTAAGACCGGTTTTGAATTTGGGCAGGTAACGGAGGTCTGAAATTTAACAAATAATGTATTCCCTTTTCCCCTATCTTCTTTCACATCAAGTCCCTAGTTAAAATTTATGTAAAGATAATGTACAGAAAGATTAGCTAGGACCTATAGGGTCTCGAGAAAGTTCTGCCCTACCCATGCTTTTTAACCTTTCCCCAATGTTTCCAACCCTCCCCCACCTTCCTAACCCGGACCCCCTATCGCCCTCCCTTCCCTGCGCCCCAATTCCCTCACTCAACTTGGTTGTCAGCCGTCCTGTCACGGGAAATGGAAGAGATTGTATTCCGGCAAGTGCAGGCCAACATTCACTAGTACCAGGTCGGACGCTGTATACCAATGTGTCTATTTTCACTGTCTTTGTCATTGTATGTATGTTTGTTTAATGAAACTTAATAAAACTTTTTTTAAAAAAAGAAGTTGTCACCTAAGTTAGTTAGGTGGGTGCAGTATTTTGCCCGATTTAATTTCTCTTTGAGGCACATCAAGGGAAAAGAAAATGTGGTGGCAGATGCTTTGTCTCATTACCCTGCCATAGGTCCCAGTCCTCCTCCTAGCTTAGAAGGTGTGTTCACTAAGAATCAGTGGGGTTTGGCTGTGCAAACCCGGTCTCAGACTCGTACCGTCAAAGAGGAGGATGAAGTTAAGGTGGATGGTTGGCGGATGGAATGGCAGAGATATTATCCTGAAGATGATTGGTTGAGTCAGCATAAGGAGGAGTGTAAGTGTTTAGAGGGGTTATGGTTCGCCAGGTCGAAATTGTATGTTCCACAAGGGTTGAGGAAGAGGATATTAGAATTAGGTCATGATCATAAGACTGCGGGTCATTGGGGTTTTACTAAGACTCTTTTGGCATTGAGAAATCGGTATTGGTGGCCTGGAATGAGAGCGGAGGTGAGGAATTATGTGCAGAGCTGTGGAGCGTGTGCTAGAGAGAAGGCTCCCACTGCTAAGCCTCAAGGGTTAATACAGATGGTGGCTGCTCCGGTTCGGCCCTGGACCCATGTTAGTACAGATTTTGTTGGAGAACTACCATTGAGTCGAGGCTATAGGTATATCTGGACGGTATTAGATCTATTTTCCAAACAGGCTCATTTTATTCTTTTAGTCAGGTTGCCCTCGGCAGAGCGAGTGGCAAAATTGTATGTTCAGCATATATATAGGTTGCATGGGTGTCCGGAGCAGGTGATTAGTGATCGTGGGGTGCAGTTCACCGCTCGGTTTTGGGAAAAGTTTCTGGAGGTGTTGGGAGCTGATCGGCGACTTACCACCGCTTATCATCCATGTTGTAATGGCGGAGTGGAACGAACGCTGAAATCGTTGGGTAGTTATTTACGGATATTCACCAATAGAGAGCAGAATGATTGGGCGGATTTGTTGCCGTATGCGGAAATGGCCTATAATGGGTCGGTTCACTCCTCGACGGGGAAGACTCCGTTTTCGGTGATTTATGGGCAGGAAGTGGTTCCCTTGCCTCAAATCCCTGTGGGTTCGGAGGAGGTGATGGAAAACTGGGATGTGAGGGCTCAGCATGAATGGAAGGAGGTGACGGAAGCTTTGCGTAGGGCACAGGGCTCCTATAAGAAGTTTGGTGATCGGCAAAGGCAGGAGGGGGACGAATATCGGGAAGGTGACTTGGTTTGGTTATCCACCCAGAATATTAAACTAGGGCTTCCCTCTAAAAAATTGAGCCCAAAATACATAGGCCCATTTCGAGTGGCTCAAGTGGTAAACAAAGTATCGTATAGACTAATTTTGCCAAAGGGGATGCATAAAGTTCACCCTACATTTCATTGCAGTCTGTTGAAGAGATATGTAAGTCCTGTGATGCCGAACATTTGAACGGTGTTTTGTTTCTGCAGGGGGAGGACGAGGTGGAGGAGGCCATTATGTCAGAACTGGAGGTTCTTAGCCTTGGAGAGGCTAAGGGAACTCGCAGTCTGACTTAGCATGCGAGAGACTGAT
Organism: Anolis apletophallus; assembly: GCA_030556195.1. Lineage (NCBI taxonomy): Eukaryota > Metazoa > Chordata > Lepidosauria > Squamata > Anolidae > Anolis > Anolis apletophallus. The sequence continues at coordinate 33,201,505 of JARBWK010000013.1, read as the reverse complement.
GTGACCCTGGGGATTCCCCTGGGGATGATGTAATCTCCCAGGAGCCAATGGGGGATTCCTGCTGAGTCAGGGAGGACGTGACGCGGCCTCCCTCTGGACAATGGACACTGGCACGCAGAATGCTGACTCAGATGGGATATGATGCAATATCCACTGGACACTAGGACTGCTGAGTCAGAGGGTATGATGCAACCTCTCCCGGACATTGCAGGTGAAGGGAGGTGGGGGGTTTGAGTATAAAAGGTGTGTTTGGGTGTCGGGACACTGCTTTGGCTTTACAGGTGTTGTACCTTCAATAAATTCGTTGGATCGACTGGCAGTCTGTGCGTGATCATTACGGAGGATTTGGAGCGGCCTCACAGTCTGTAACGGATCAAACTTCTCAATAAAGTAAGGACGCACACTCAGGACGATGCTGGTAATGGACCTCCATTTATTGCAAAGGACAACAATACTTTTGATTTCCAGTTCATCTCTCTCCTGGATCTCCGACTCCCAAAGGGCCCCACCACATTCCTGGGGCATGCTTGCCTCTAGGGAGGAATCGGCTCGGCCTGTTTCCATAGCAATGGGAACAAGTTTACTCACTCCTTGTAGTGTAGAGAAGACGGCCAGTCCTGATCTGTCTGAAACCCCAGAAATGTGCTGTCCCCCGAGTCCGCATTGCATACATCTCTCACTTCCTGCACCAATGCCGAATCTAGGTCTGTATCACTTTCTTCTGACTGTAATTCTGCATTCCCTGGAAACCCTTCAAATGTATCAGACTCAGAAGGTTCCCTAAGTAGATGCTGAATTTTCCTCCTCTGTTCTCTGTCTGAGTCAAGGCTTGAAGCACTCTTTACCCCAGCTTTAGGAGCCTGATCATCCAGAGCTGCACCCCAAACTGAGTTACTGCCTCAGCACCTTCCTCCATGCTACTACCTGTAGTAACTGGAGGCTCATTCACAACATCGGCACTTAGACCCAAAAGAAAGGGATTGTGGGAATTGAAGACCAGCAAACAAACACAGGGTAAGCTATGGAAATACAAATCTGGGCACACAAGGTACTAGTCCTGGGAAGGTATGCGAATGGACAGTTACACATCAAACAAGCAAAGGTAAATGCCAATATTGGTATATTGTATTGCACAAATACATCAAAAATACATGTCATACATATGAAAAGGCATAGAACAGTAAAGTAGTAATATCACTATCAAAAATGTAGGCTTCCAAAGGGATGTCTATTGTGGCTAATTGTACCCAATAACATCACAAAATACAGGTATCTGAGAGGTATTCAAAGCACTATCATATAAGCAGCAACACATGAGTAAATATAGCAAGTATTTGAACAAGCATAAGCAGCAACACATGTTAATAGAAAAGCAGCATCACATGAATATAAAGCAGCATCACATCAATATACAAGTTGGATGAAGCCAAGTTTGCTATATCCCACAATATTATAGATAAAGTACAATGTGATTAATAACGCTAATGCGTGGTGTTTCTCCTGAGTGGGGAAGCACCATAGACTCACAAACCCTAGAACAGTGTTTCCCAACCTTTTTTGAGCCGCGGCACACTTTCAACATTAAAAAAAAATCCGGGGGCACCCCACCAACCAAAATGACATAAAATGACACTCTAACACAGTAATACATATAGTTAATTGACCTTGAGTGTTGGAGTTGTAGATCATTTACATCCAGAGAGCACTGTGGACTCAAAAAGTGATGGACCTGGAAGAATGGGCAATAAAAGCACTGGATCTTATCCAAATGGACTCTCTTGCCCAGAACCTGAACAATAAGAAAAACAGGACAGACTGGACAGACTTCAAAAGCTACCCCCCCCCCACCTCCTCCCTTCCCCCCGCTGCCTCCCGCAAATATTGAAATGTGCAATAAAAATTTATTTTTAAAAAAAGTGATGGATTAGGACCAAACTTGGCATGAATACTCAATATGCTCAAACACAGATGGAGTTTGGGGAAAATAGACCTTGACATTTGGGAGTTGTAGTTGCTGGGATTTATAGTTCACTTACAATCAAAGAACATTGTGAACTCCACCAGTGATTGAATTGAACCAAAATTGGCACACAGAACACGCATGACCAACTGAAAATACTGGAGGGCTTTGGGAGGAATTGACAGTGATTTAGGGGAGATATAGTTCACCTACATTTGGAAAGCACTCTGAACCCAAACAATCCTGGATCTGGACAAAATTTGGCACAAATACTTAATATACCCAAAATTGAACACTGTTGGAGTTGTGGGGGGTTGATTTTGTCATTTGGGAGTTGTAGGGGGGAAACAGACCTTTGAAATTGGGAGATGTTGGGATTTTCCTTCATGCCACGGCCATCTCCCAGGACTCAGGGGCGTTTGCAGAAGCGGAGGCTTTTCTTCTCCGCTGGACCCTCCCACACAACAACCCAGCTGCCCTTTCCTCTTGTTTCCTCTGCTCTTGCTGCCTGCAAACCTTTCCCTCCTTCTTCCTTGCCCCATACACGTTTATTTTCTTCTCCCTCACCTCGTGGGCATCTTTTTCTCTCTCTCCTCCTCCTCTCCCTCCCTCCTCCTTTCTCTCTGCCTTCCCTCCTCCTCTCTCCCTCCTTTCCTTCCTTCCTTCTTTCCTCTCCATCTTCTTCTCTCTTTCTCTCCCCCTCCTCTTCCTTCAATTCTCCCCTCCTCTCTCATTCTCTCTCTTCCTGCAATTCTCCCAGTGCTCGCCTCAGCGCAGCTCCGTCCACCAGGAAGTTTGGGTTTCCTTGGGGGCGAGGCCTGCCCTTCCCAGTCCCTCCGTGCCTCGGCTGCCTCAGCCTCTCTTCCCTCCATGGTGAGGAGCCAGGGCCCTGCGGAACATCAGCAGCGACGGCAGAGAGAAGGGGGGAGAGGGGGGAGAGGGAGAAGCGTGGAGGACTACACTTCCCAGAATGGGTAGCGGCAGCGTCACTTCCTGTTCCCCGTAGAAATGTGGGAAAAACAAACAGGGCAAGATGAATGAAGGAGGGAACCGAGGGGGAACCAGGAGAAGAAGACAGGGAGGTGTGTGAGTACAATAATTAAGAATTAATTACAATAATTACGATAAATGCCGGCCTCCAGGATCGAAAAACAAAGCCAACTTCTGGGTTCGCCGGTGAGGTGCGGTAAATCTCAAAATTAGCATTTTGAACAGATCGATTACGAATTAATTTAATTTCTTTATTGCGTAAACAAACCCTAGTAGACATGCTTAAAAATCATGTAGGGATATGTGAGAAAAACTGCTCGACATAAACCTGGAGTTGAAACCTTAATACTTCCTTCTAGAAATGTTAGATGTAGTGATAGATAAAAATAGGGATAGACTATTCTGCTACTTGACAACAGCAGCTAGAATCATGTACACTAGGAAATGGAGAACAAAAGAAATCCCTACTTCAGAAGAATGACTATCTAAACTAATATATTTTATGGGTATGGATAAATTATTATTATCCAAACACTCAAAGCGACAAGGAAAAATATGGACTTGTCACCATTATGTAATTATATGAGACAAGAGAAGATGGAGCTGTTGTTATTGTTTATTCATACAGTCGCTTCTGACTCTTCATGACCTCATGGACCAGCCCATGCCAGAGTTCCTTGTCAGCCGTCGCCACCCCCAGTTCCTTCAAGATCAAACCAGTCACTTCAAGGTTACCATCCATCCATCTTGCCCTTGGTCGGCCCCTCTTCCTTCCATTTCCCCCAGCATCATTCTCTTCTCCAAGCTTTCCTGTCTTCTTTATCTTTGCCTCTATCTCCTTCCCTCCAGTGAGCTGTCAGGCTTTATTTCCTGAAGTATGGACTGGTTTGATCTTCTTGAAGTCCAAGGCGTGCTCAGGATTTTCCTCCAACACCACAGTTCAAAAGTGTCTACCTTCCTTTGCTCAGCCTTCCTTATGGTCCAGCTCCCACATCCGTAGGTTACTATGGGGAATGCTATTGCTTTAACTATGTGAAGAAGCCGAATTTAGATCTTTCGGCTCCCTCCAATTACCGGCCTGTTTCCAACTTGCCTTTTTAGGCAAGGTAATTGAGAGGGCAGCAGCGGATCAGCTGCAGCAGTTATTAGAAGACACAGCTGGACTTGATCCCTTCCAGTCCGGCTTCCGTATTGGGCATGGGACGGAGACCGTGCTTGTCGCCATTACAGACCAACTTCGCCGCCAGCTGGACCAGGGTGGATCAGCCCTGCTTGTTTTGTTAGATCTAACAGCAGTGCTTGATACCATAGACCAGTGCTGTCCAACTTCTTCCGGCCCGCAGGTGATCAGTGAGCGGGGCCGCAGGTGATCAGTGAGCGGGGAGCGTGGCCGCTCCCGGGGGCGTGGCCGGCCTCCTGCGCGGCCCGCCCATTTTCAGGAGGGTTTCCTGGGTGACGTTAGGCTGGGTGACGCCTGGCGTCACCCAGCCTAACGTCACCCAGGGAAACCCTCCCGCAAGCCTGGATGGCTGGTGGGGAAAGCGAGAAGCGCCGCTCGCTTTCCCTGCCAGCCTTCCAGGCTTCGGGGAGGGTTTTCACCCGGCTCCTGTGTCTCTCTGAGCAGAGGGACACGGGAGTTGGGCGAAAACTCCCCTGCCAGCCTGGATGGCTGGTGGGAGAAGCGAGAAGCGCCGCTCGCTTTCCCTGCCAGCCTTCCAGGCTTCGAGGAGGGTTTTGCCCGGCTCCTGTGTCTCTCTGAGCAGAGGGACACGGGAGCTGGGCGAGCTCTCCCGCCAGCCTGGATGGCTGGTGGGGAAGCGAGCGCCGCTCGCTTTCCCGCCAGCCTCCAGGCTCGGGGAGGGTTTTTGCCCGGCTCCTGTGTCTCTCTGAGCAGAGGGACACGGGAGTTGGGCGAAAACTCCCCCGCTAGCCTGGATGGCTGGTGGGGGAAGCGAGAAGCACCGCTCGCTTTCCCTGCCAGCCTTCCAGGTTTGGGGAAGGGTTTTCGCCCGGCACTCGCATCTCGAGTGCCGGGTGAAAACCCTTCCCCAAACCTGAAAGGCTCGTGGGGAAGTGCGCCGCTTCTCGCTTCCCCCGCCAGCCATCCAGGCTGGCGGGGGAGTTTTCGCCGCTGCCGTGATGCCTTGGAAGGGAGGGAGGTGCCGCGGGGGACCCCCTCCCTTCCAAGGCATCGGCTCCGGAGAGAGGGAAGAAGAGGGCGGTGCAGGGAGGAGGAGCTAGCTCTCTTCCTCCTCCCTGCACCGCCCTTGTCCCTTTCTCACCGGCGCCGATGCAAACCGGTTTGCATCGGCGCCGGTGAGAGAGGAAAAGAGGGCGGTGCAGGGAGGAGGAGCTGGCTCACTTCCTCCTCCCTGCCCCGCCTCCCGGCCGCCATTAAAAAAATTTTTTTAAAAAAATTAAAAATGGAGGCCGGGGGCATAGCTGGGGCCGGAGCCAACAGGCTGGGGGGGCCGTGTACGGCCCCAGGGCCGCCAGTTGGACAGCCCTGCCGTAGACCATGCACTGTTGACCCACCATTTAGCCGGTTCCGGGGTTGGGGGGACCGCCCTTAAGTGGGTGGCCTCCTTCCTCCGGGACCGGGGACAACGCGTGGAGGGGGGTGGGGAGGTCTCTGGGAGACTTCCACTTGATTGTGGAGTCCCCCAGGGGGCCATCCTCTCCCCCTTATTATTCAACGTTTATATGCGCCCCCTGGCCCAGCTGGCCCACGACTTTGGTCTGGAGTGTTATCAGTATGCGGATGACACCCAGCTTCTGCTGAGAATGGACGGCAGGCCGGACACCGTACCCGATTGTTTCCATCTATGCCTTGAAGCCGTGACTGGATGGCTACGTGCTAGCCGGCTGAAGGTGAATCCGTCGAAGACGGAGATCTTGTGGCCTGGTCGGCCTGGACTGGATGAGTGCCGGTTGCCTACCCTGGATGGCAAGCGATTAAGCCCATCACCCGTTGTTAAGAGCCTAGGTGTCCAACTGGACCTCCTGCTGACCATGGAGACTCAGGTCTCCATGGCCAGCAGGTCGGCATTTTTCCACCTACGACAGGCTAGGCGACTGGCGCCCTACCTTTCCAGGGGCGACCTGGCCACGGTGATCCAAGCGACGGTCATCTCGAGGCTGGACTACTGTAACGCCCTCTACGTTGGTCTTCCCTTGTCGACAATCCGGAAACTCAAGCTTGTGCAAAATGCCGCTGCTCGCTTGCTGGCGGGAGCGCCAGTGAGGGAGCACATTACGCCCATCCTTCGGCAATTGCACTGGCTTCCCATCGAGTACCGGATTGCCTTCAAAGTGTTGGTGTTAACCTTTAAGGCCTTACACGGCCTAGGGCCTGCGTACCTGAGGGACCGCCTTGCCCCGTATATTCCCCCGAGATCACTATGTTCGGAGGAATTGAATTTGCTCATGGTGCCATCAATCCGCTCCTGCCACCTATCGACCACTAGGCAAAGAGCTTTCTCTGCGGCGGCTCCGGTGTTGTGGAACTCCCTCCCTGACGACACCCGGGCCATCCCAGAGCTCATCCCATTCCGCAGGGCCTGCAAGACCGCCCTCTTCAGATTAGCTTTATCCTAGGCAATCCAGTCTGGGGCAATCCTCTTATATAAGCGATACATTTGGTCCAAGGAAATGCTACTGTTTTTTATCTTGTGCCTCGGAATGTGACGTGTGATTTTATGTTTTCTGATTTTATGCTTTCTGTTTTATTGTACGGCCACATAGCTGATAGATGTTGGCCTGTTTTATATGTTGTGATCCGCCCCGAGCCTGCAGGGAGGAGCGGAATATAAGACTGAACAATAAATAAATAAAATAAATAAATAAATCTTCATTGCCAGTGTGATGTCTCTACTCTTCACTATTTTATCAAGATTGATCATTGCTCTCCTCCCAAGAAGTAAATGTTTTCTGATTTCCTGGCTTCAGTCTGCAGTCTGGAGTTGATAATAAAATCAAAATAGCTAGCAGGAACATATCTACTAGGGGTGTTTATATCCGGTTTAAAATACTTTGATATCGTTATTTTTCGTTTTTAAAAATTTTATTTATTTATTTATTTATTATTTGCATTTGTATTCCGCCTCTTCCCGAGGGCTCGTGGCGGGTTACAAGACATACATAGTGATCGGCAGGCAACACTCATGCCGACTCACGAACAAAATAAAACAATGCTATAACCATAAAAATAACAAAAATGATACTAAAAAACATCATTAAAACATTGTTAAAATTACACTAAGTGACAAAAAACGGTAACACAGAGTCCTAAGTCAATTGAAAGCAAGAGGCGTTATATGTCAACCAAAGGCCTGCTTGAAAAGGAAGGTCTTACAGGCCCTGCGGAAGGGCGAGCTCCCGTAGGGCTCTAGCCTCCTCCGGCAGGGCATTCCAGGCCGTTGGAGCTGCTACTGAGAAGGAGCGCTGCCTAGTTGATGATAGGCGGCAGAGGCGGATCGGTGGAATCTCCAGCAGGTTTTGCTCTGCTGAGCGGAGTGATCTCGGGGATCGTATGGGGCAAGGCGGTCCAAGAGGTACGCAGGCCCTAGACCGTACAAGGCCTTAAAGGTCAACACCAGCACCTTGAAGGTGATTCGGTACTCAATTGGCAGCCAGTGCAGTTGCTGGAGGATGGGCGTAATGTGCTGCCTCACCGGCACTCCTGCCAGCAGGCGAGCAGCGGCATTCTGCACTAGCTTGAGTTTCCGAATCGTCGCCAAGGGAAGGCCAACGTAGAGGGCGTTACAGTAGTCTAGTCTCGAGATGACCGTCGCTTGGATCACCGTAGCCAGGTCATTCCTGGACAGGTAGGGGGCCAGTCGCCTAGCCTGGCGTAGGTGGTAGAACGCCACCCTGCTGACCGCGGAGACCTGGGTCTCCATGGTCAGCAGGAGTCGAACTGAACACCCAAGCTCTTAACAATTGACGACGTGCTTAATTGCTCGCCGTCCAGAGTAGGCAACCGGCACTCATCCCGGCCAGGCCGACCAGGCCATAGGATCTCCGTCTTCGACGGATTCACCTTCAGCCGGCTGGCCCGCAGCCAACCAGTCACGGCTTCGAGGCACAGATGGAAGCAATCGGGTACGGTATCCGGCCTGCCGTCCATTCGCAGCAGAAGCTGGGTGTCATCAGCGTACTGATAACACTCCAGACCAAAGTCGCGGGCCAGCTGGGCCAGGGGGCGCATATAAACGTTGAATAATAAGGGGAGAGAATGGCCCCTGGGGGACCCCACAGTTAAGTGGGAGCCGCCTGAGACCATCCGCCCCCTCCACACGCTGTCCCCGATCCCGGAGAAAGGAGGCCACCCATTTAAGGGCAGTCCCCTGACTCCGGAAGCGGATAGGCGGTGGGTCAACAATGCATGGTCTACTGTATCAAACGCTGCTGTCAGATCTAACAAGACAAGCAGTGCCGATCCACCCGGTCCAGCTGGCGGCGGTTGGTCTGTAATGGCGACAAGCACGGTCTCCGTCCCGTGCCCAATACGGAAGCCGGACTGGAAGGGATCAAATCCAGCTGTGTCTTCTAAGAACTGCTGCAGCTGATCCGCTGCTGCCCTCTCAATCACCTTGCCCAGGAAGGGCAAGTTGGAAACAGGCCGGTAATTGGAGGGAGCCGAAGGGTCTAAATTCGGCTTCTTCAGCAGCGGTCTTACCATAGCCTCTTTTAATCCCCTGGGAAGACTCCTTGCTCAAGGGAGCTATTTAAGATCGTGCCCAGGGGGCGCGTAACCTCTCCTGGCAAGGTCTAATAAGCCAGGAGGGGCACGGGTCGAGGGAGCAAGTAGTTGGTCTAGCTGCAACAAGTAACTTATCGACAGCTGCTGCGTCCAGCAATTGGAAACGGGTGAAGGTGGGCCCGCCGAGTGGCGGCGGAGTCTCGAGTTCGCTAACTGTAGCAAAAGTAGCGGGGATATCCCGGCGAGCAACGAAATCTTGTCGGTGAAATAGTTCTGAAAAGCCTCAGCTGTCGGAGCCAAACCCCTATCATTTGGGACAGTAGGGATCGCTGTCAGAGACCGAATTATCTTAAAAAGTTGAGCCGGGCGTGAACTAGCCGACTCTATCAAGGAGGAATAATATGACTTTTTTGCTTCCTTGATAGCATGCTCATAAGCCTTTTTTAAACAGCTTATAAGCTGATTTCGAAGCTTCGTCACGGAGTCTCCGCCACACGTCCTCTAGCTGTCTCTTCCTCCGTTTCATCGCCCGCAGGTCCTCAGAGAACCAAGGCGAGCGATTAGTCCGAGGGATGAGAGCGCGTCTGGGGCGATTTCATCAAGGGCGGCGGAAAGACTGGCATTCCAGTGTTCCACCTGCCCATCGACGGAATCGCTGGGGGGCTCCCATTCCCTTAGAGCATTCAGGAACCGAATGGGTTCCATAAGTCTCCTCGGGCGAACCATAATAGGTTCGGCACCCTTACCGAGAGGTGAGGCCAGCTCCAGACGGACTTCTAGGACCTTGTGATCCGACCATGGAACCTCTATAATAGAGGCTGGGGTCACACCAATTCCGGCAGCGAAAATCAAATCCAAGGTGTGCCCAGCCTGGTGAGTGGGACCGGTCTTACACAGTGAGAGACCTAGTGCCTCCATGGTAGACACTAGATCCAAGGCTACTGTCGAGGCGGTGTCGGCGTGGACATTAAAGTCCCCCAGAACCATAAGCCTGGGGAACCGCAATGCCCACTCCGCCACCACCTCCAGCAGCCTGGGTAGACTCCCCGCCGGTGCGTTGGGTGCACGGTACACCAGCAGGAAGGCCACACTCTCACCAAGGTCCCACACCAGGCCAGAGCACTCCATGCCTGGAATGTTCGCTACCGGAATCGTCCTAGAATTAAAATTGTCTCGACTGAGGATGGCAACACCTCCCCCCCGCCTCTCTGTCCTCATCTGATAACTAGCCGTAAACCCAGGAGATGCCAGCTCGTGCAAGATGACCCCGTCTCCCTCCTGGAGCCATGTTTCTGTGAGGCAGGCCAGATCGGCCTTCCTCTCCAGCAAGAAATCCCTGATGGTGGCGGATTTATTACGCACGGATCTGGTATTGGCTAGTATCAGAGTTGGAGGAGAGGTAGATGAGAGCTCTCCATCTGCGTGTCTTGGAATAGCACGTAGGTCAGAGGGTGGACGAGCCCTTACACGGTTCGTCCGTCCTCTCTCATAAGACCTACGGCTACCGTCCCAATTGCCCCTGCCCGAGATCACCCGAATAGCCCGCCCCTGCAAATTAATTTATATTGTTGTAAATGAGCCTCCAGTTACTACAGGTAGTAGCATGGAGGAAGGTGCTGAGGCAGTAACATCAAGCAGTAGCTCAGTTTGGGGCGCGGCTCTAGATGATCAGGCTCCTACAGCTGGGGTAAAGAGAGTGGCTAGTGCCTCAAGCCTTGACCCAGACAGAGAACAGAGGAGAAAGATTCAGCATCTACTTGTGTTTTTTGTGTTTATTATGCTTTTATTGTAGGGCCACATGTCGACATGTTGTGACATGCTGCCCACCTATTTTTACTGTAACCCGCCCCAAGCCTGCTGGGAGGAGCGGAATAGAAAATTGAACAATAAATAAATAAATAAATAAATAAATACTTAGGGAACCTTCTGAGTCTGATACATTTGAAGGGTTTCCAGGGCATGCAGAATTACAGTCAGAAGAAAGTGATACAGACCTAGATTCAGCATTGGTGCAGGAAGTGAGAGATGTATGCAATGCGGACTCGGGGGACAGTACATTTCTGGGGTTCCAGACGGATCAGGACTGGCCATCTTCTCATTCAGAAACTGAGTGGGGCCCTTTAAGTCAAGAAGAGCTGTGGCTGGCTTGGAGATCTGGACATGGTACAACAGCTGCAGGGAATGGGAATGCTGCTGCTTTGGAGCAGGGCGGGTTCTCTGATGAATCTGATTGATAGTGCTATATAAGAAGTGAGTATTTGGCTTGACCCTCACGGTGGTCAAGGAGTTGTTATTCTGGTTCGTGTATCCTGTGTTCCTGTGTCTTGGTTCCTGGTTTCCAGATTACTCCTGCTGCCGTGTACCTCTTGACCTTCACTGTGACTGCTCTCCTGTCGACTCTGGAACGTCTCCTTCTTCCCTGTATGTTTGTCTCCTGTCCTATGATCCCTGGATTGATGTTGGACTACGCCTTATGGACATCCCTTTGACTGAATGCCGCAGAAGGAAGTCTGCTGTTTGTTTTTGAGTTCTTTTCTTCTCAGCATTTTTGGTTTTGGGGTTTCCTGGGGTTATTGGGGTTTTTGTACAGCCGAAGATAGGCTATTTTTTGTTATTCCAACACCCATTTGATGTTTAAAAGGGAGCTTCCCCTTTTGTTTACTTCCATAGCCTTCTCCATTCTCAGCCTCCTCCCTGCCGGGAAGGGTCGGACATTAAGCCTCTCCTTTTACACCAGGTTTACGGAGACATGTGTCCTCTCCTGGAGGTACCTGAATTTACTTATAATCTTTATTCTTAATAACAGGTTCCTAGAATAGGAAGAGCCCTCCAATGGCCATCCAGTCCAACCTCCTTCTGAAATAAGGGGAAAACAAAGCATTCCTCACAGATAGCCATTCATCCTCTGCTAATAATAATGATAATGATAATTACAATGGGTTCCTAGAATAGGAAGAGATCTCCAAGGGCCATCCAGTCCAACCTCCTTCTGCCAGGGCCCTTCCACACATCCTATAACCCAGAATATCAAGACAGAAAATCCCACATTATCTGCTTTGAACAGTGGTGGCAGTGTGGACACACATATAATCCAGTTCAAAGCAGATATTGTGAGATTTCCTGCCTTCATATTCTGACATATAGGGCTGTGTGGAAGGGCCCAGAATATCAAGGCAGAAAATCCCACATTATCTGCTTTGAACTGGGATATATGGCAGTGTGGACACACAGATAATCCAGTTCAAAGCAGATATTGTGAGATTTCCTGCCTTCATATTCTGGCATATAGGGCTGTGTGGAAGGTCCCAGAATATCAAGGCAGAAAATCCCACATTATCTGCTTTGAACTGGGATATATGGCAGTGTGGACACAGATAATCCAGTTCAAAGCAGATATTTTGGGATTTCCTGGTTGCTTACAGTGGGTCGATAATGGGTAATATTAATTTTAAAACGAAATAATAACGGTTTTCAAAGGATAATGGCCAGAGATAACCAGGCCTAATATCTATGTTGTGTTCATCGAAACAGGCCCAGGTTTCACACTGAGTGTATAAATACATTTAGAAACATATTAACTATATGTATTACTGTGTTAGAGTGTCATTTTGTGTCATTTTGGTTGGTGGTGTGCCCCAGGATTTTGTAAATGTAAAAAGGGTGCCGAGGCTCAAAAAAGGTTGGGAAACACTGGTGTAAGTAACCTGAAAAGTAATTTTGGAAGAGATAGATATTCCTGTTACAAGAAGCTCATACTGTATCTGTGAATTTAATTTGCATTAATTGATTATTTGTTGATATAGCTTGCTTCTATCATGTTGTTAGTATATTTGCACTCTCTGTATTTTCATCAATATGAAGCAAGTTGGTGGTACCATTTCTATATGTTATAAATCTACAGCTCCAGTCAATTGCACTACAGAGGTGAAGGGAAATGTTTTCCCCTTGATTTGCCTCTGCTTTTAACAGTGTCAGTCCTGTTTCCCTGCTTTTCCCAATTTAGAACTAATTAAGAATTTCGTTATTAATTACATATCAACTAAGAATTTTTTGGAATTTTTTTGGTAAGTATTTCTATTACTAATTTAACCCCCCCCCCCCCCTTTGTAGTTTAGAATCATTTTTTAATGGATCAAACACCCCTAATATCTACTTGGCAACTAAAAGAAGAAAAGGGGGCAGATGAGAAAGGGAAATTGATTGTAAGAAGAAAACCACAATGGAGAAGACTGGAAGTCAAAACTTTCTACTGCATACCCCATCCTTAATCCACACACACACACACACACACACACACACACACGTGTGTGTATACCTTTTTTCTTTTTCCCTTTTTCCCTCTTCTTTTAATGCCACCCCCATCCTACTTCCCAATCCATATTATTCTCGTTTTATGTCGTCTATAAAAGACACAATAGAAACCATTTAAAAAAAGATTATTCCAGGAAAGACTATAACTTCACCTTTCACCACTCTACTCCAGAGTAGGGAGTTATTCTTTTTAAAATAAGACTTAAGGCATAGTATTTAAAATTGATCTGTGCAGGCTGGGTTCATTTTTCCTAAAATTTCTAGACTTATCTCTCTCTGGCATTACTTCGCGAACGAAGATTCTTAGGAAGGACTCATCCCACGCTTTTTACAAATGTGTTGATGACGGAAGTTGGATGTGTCCTTCGAGCCTGTGCAATGGATTTTTCTGGTGGAGCACAGTGTGCACAGAACTGGCCTCACCCTTTAAACCAAAGGTTCATCTGCCAGGGCCTAGCAAGCTTGGACGGTGGCAGCGAGGTCCTCAGGTCATAGGTTTCATTTGAGTTTCCTTCTCTTATATTATTTATTATTTATTTACTTTATTTATATTCTGCTCTTCTCACCCCGAAGGGGACTCAGAGCAGATTACAGGTACACACACTAAGCAGACAATCCCTGCCGTTTCCACATACACAACATATAGAGGCAAACTCTGGCCACCAGGGGGAGCTGACACATTCCTCATCTCTCAACGTTCCCAGCATCCCTTGTTCTTCCTTCCACATTCCTCAGCGTTCCTGGATTTCTTGAATGGCCTCATAATTCAGTCAAAATTTGCCTCCCCACTTAATGTGGTACTTTAACCTCCTACTTGACAGATGCAACTGTCTTTCTGGCTGCAAAGGTTGACAGCAGGCTACACTTAAAGGTCGAGCACCCACCTCGACCCGGGCAGGCCTTGAACTCATGACCTATTGGTCAGAGAGATTTTATGCAGCTGACACTTAGTCAGCCGCGCCACATTCCCGGTGCATATGGTTCACCTTACAGGGTTAGACAAGCACCATCTGGCCGGGTTTGAAATCAGAGTTTTTCTTCTCCCAGGATGGTTGCCAAAAAGCTAGAGAGCCCATCCTGCTCATTGACGCTCTTTGTCAGACCCTTCTGTTGTGACCTGTCTGGCATGGGAGGCCCTACCGGTGGCTATTATGACACCACCAGCATAGTTCACAACTTCATTAGAGTACGCAAGCCTCTCCCCCACAACAAGGGAGCGCCAACGGAGAGGACTGGACTTATACATGAGCATATATGATACCTTAAAGACTAGAACCAGCTACAAAAGGCATTGTATCATCTTACACAATACAAGTACATTAAAATGTATGGTCAGGATAACATTCACTCCTTTTCTGCATCCTGTTGCATTCTGCCCTGCTCCCATGACTGTTTAACCATGCTTAGAAACTCGTGGCTTTAATAACATCCTGTCAGTGCAACTGAAGAAGCAGACTAATATAAATGGAATAACAATGCCCTGGGTATCAGAAAAACTGAAAAGTGTAAGGTTATCTGATTTCAATATTGCTATCAGATACTCTGGAAAAACTCCATTTTACTGAGTGCCTGGGATGATTCCCTAACAGCAAGAAACAGAGAGTGATGGGATGCAAACAAAAGAGAAAGGCTTCTAATCAGAAAGTGATCTTGAATGTGAATAAAGTCATAAAACTTAGCCTATGGAGCCCTAGGCCTGTTATATAAGTAATAATTCAAGGGAAGAGGATGCCCTGTATAAATAGGCAGTGTGTTGTGAGTATGATTAATGGATGGTTGAAAGCAAATATGATTTTTTCCACTTAAGATATTTTCTTTCAGCTTCCCAAATTTCTCACACTGCAGTGAGTTAAAACTCCGATCACGCATAAAAAATATATCTTACGTATCCATATAAAAGTGACAGGTAAAGTCACTACAGAAATGATAGCATGGCATATTTAAGATCTCCAGGTGTGTCTCTCTGCAATGCTAGAAACTTGGGAATGGATGGAAAAAATCACGAAAGGGCTTAATCCTGATTTGAAGGGACATGCTGTCATTCCCCTTCCATGCCCCAGGGAGCTATATCCCTGCAAAGGATAAATAATTAGAATCTTGACCAGATAACTTATGTGGACACGGGTCAGAGTTTTCCATGGAAAGGGGAATGGTCAAAAGGAAAGTTGCAATGGAAATATAAATTCTTGTAAAAGACAAGGAGCAGCAAATGGTTTTGGTTTTCTGTAAACTAAAGTCAAGATATCTATTAAGTGGTGTTTAATTGTTCCATGGCGCTGGAAAAGCAGCAGGGTAGCTATAAAACTAAAGCTCTTTTCTGAGGTAAGAAAAAGAAGGTTCAGCGAAAAGCACTTACTTACTCTGTTCCGTATGCCATCGGTAGGGGAAACATTATATCGTGCCCATTAGGGAGCCTATCTATAAGTAGTAAGATTCCTGTGTGGCTTAATGGAAGGGTTCCTTTCTCTCACTCCGTCTTCAGACAGTCTTGAAATATTCAGGTCACTTCAGCCTTAGTGTTTGGAATGGCTCCTAAAGACAATCACAATATTTATAATTTGTTTTTTAAAATTTTCCCATGTTCATTGTTTCTTATCTTTTAAAGAGCCCCCCCCCAATGATCCAGAGCTAGATTGATAATTTTTTTTCATGTCAGGCGCAACTTGAACATAGATTGAATCAATATGGCGGCCGAGAGCGGCCGCAAGACGACAGAGCTCCGCCATGAGCTTTTAAACTCTGACGCAGATACAGTCACCTACTGGAGACCAGCCACCCCTTATAGGGGGTCTAAGCGGCAGGGTCTTGGGGGGTTCTCTCACACCCCGATAGCAGCAACAGCAGCGATAACAGCAACGACGAGCCCCTTCCCTTTCCTGGAGGACTCGCTGGCCGAGGCCGAAGCCCTCATCGAGGCCGCCTGGGAGCCGGGTTGGGAGCTGGCTGCAGTGAACCCTTCTTCCCCCAACATGGTGAGCCCCTCCTATCCCTGGGAGGACTCTCGATTCGAGGTGGAAGCCATCCTCGAGAGTGTTTGGGAGCCGGGCTGGGTGCCGGCTGGGCCCCCCAAGGCAGCAATCACCACCGGGAATGCCCCGGCTGGTTGGCCGAAAACGGAGGGACGCGAGGGCCTCACCCCCATCTGTCAGGCTCCGATGCCCACGGCCTTGGGGAAGGCCAGCAGGATCCGGGTCCTGACATAGACTAAACAAAGAACAGCTGGCCTGAATGGATGATGCAACCCTCACGAGCATTGCCAGCCCAGAGGGGTGATGTAACCTTCCTGAACCTTGCGTGTCCGGGGAAAATGATGCAACCTTTGTGGACATTACATGTGTAGGGGAGGGGTTGGCACGGGGGGTCCGAAGGTATAAAAGTGGAATGGTGGCGGGAGTAAAGCACTTCTGGCTTTACAGGTGTTGTTCCTTCAATAAACTCAGTTGGATCTACCAGAGGACTCCGTGTGTCTCATTGAAGAATCGAAGTGGCCTCACAGAAGCCAGAAGTCCTTTTCAGCTTTCCCGGGATCGGAGAGGCTGAGGATGGAGAAGGAAGTGCACCTGGGGATGTGGAACCTTACTCCAGAGGAATCCCGATGGATTACGTTATCCCAAGAAGAACCCAGAGAAGCGACGGCTTGGTGTGCGTCGGCTCAGGTGGGCTCTCAA
>JARBWK010000013.1:33100606-33184772 GCA_030556195.1 Anolis apletophallus | reverse complement strand
GCTTCAGCCCTCTGTTCCATCTAAAAAGTGCCAAAAGAGGGGAACCAGTCCAGGCCGGAAAAAGTGCAGACAGAGGCGGAGGGGTTCGCGGATAAGTGGCCGGATTCATCGCCTACCCCCTTCTCAAACCAACACCCAGACTGGGGGGCCTGGTAAGCCTAGCGAGCCTAGGACCGCTCCCCTGACGATCAACGTGGGGGCCGAGGCTTGTCTTGCCACCCAAAAGCCCAACCCCTCTCAGCTGCCATCCACCCCCCTGGAAATCGAGAACCCCAAGAACTGTGGCTCGATCCCGGCTACCGCGAAATTTGATTGGCCCAAGAATCGTAACCTCAGACATGGCGGGAGGACTGGCAAGAAGTTCGGCCCACGGACTTTCTGGGGGGCGAACTTTGGCCCAAATGTGGGTCCTTCAAGGCCAACTACTGGGACGGACGGTGGGAGGGAAGTGGGCTCGAGTCGTAGGATGCCGCCGACCCCCATCTCGGCCCCCTGCCCGCGGATGCCGAGCGAAGCCGCTGTTGATTGTACGCCCACAGACCCCCATGCGGGTGGTCAGGGGCTCCCAACGACATCCCCTTTTTACGGGGTCTGTCGGAAGTTGAGTCCCCCGCTGGCCCCCGCCTTTTAGGTCCTCCTTCTACGAGGGCCCCTATTGCAGTGATCTCTGGCATGGGGTATTGTCGCACTAGGCGCAGGCCGAGAGCGAGAGGCACCCTGAGTCGCGTTAAGACCTGGGGCGCCTCCGACCTGCGACCTATCCCGAAGTACACTGTTGACAGGCCTCCAGTTTCCTCCCCCTCCTCCCTGGTGTTAGTAAACGCGCACTCATTCAGGAACAAAACAGCAATGATCCGAGGCCTCATTGAAGATCACCAGGCTGACATCTGTTGCATCACAGAGACCTGGCTGCAAGACAGCGACATCACATGTCTCCAAGAATTAACACCTCCTGGCTACGCGCTTACTCACCAGAATAGGACTGGGAGGCGGGGGGGGGGGTGGCGATCCTCACCCGTGACCTATTACACCTCAGAGTGGTCCCTGCCTTGGAGTCAGAAGGGATTGAAAGTGTCAGCCTGATGTGGGGAGCCCTGGAGAGTGCGACTTTCTTGCTGGTGTACCGTGCACCTAGCGCACCAGCGAGGAGCCTGTCCCTGCTGCTCGAGACTGTGGCGGAGAGGGCATTGAGGTTCCCGAGACTTGTGGTGCTAGGGGACTTCAATGTCCACGCCGACACAGCCTCCTCACCATCTGCAGCAGGGGACCTTGTGTCGACCATGGCGGCACTGGGCCTCTCCCTTTGTAAGTCAGGCCCCACACATTGGGCCGGTCACACTCTCGATCTGATCTTCTATGCAGGTGTCCAAGTGTCCGTCACCTCTGTTACAGAGGTGCCATGGTCGGACCACTGTGCTCTGGGAGTCCGGGTTGAGTAACCGCCCCCCCCCCCCGGCAAAGGTGCCGAACCAATTTGGGTTCGCCCGAAGGGACCTATGGAATCAACTAGGTTCCTGAACGCCTTGAAGAATTTGGAGCCTGCCAGCGACTCGCTCGGTGAGCTGGTTACCACCTGGAACCATGCGCTGTCCTCCGCTCTCGACGAGATCGCCCCTAAACGCCCTCTCAAATCCCACAAGTCCTGTTCCCCGTGGTATACAGAGGCCCTTAGTTCTATGAAGTGGGAGAAGAGACGGCTACAGCACATGTAGAGGAAGCTCCATGACGGACCATCGACATCAGCTTATAAGCTCTTTATGGAGGCTTATGAGCATGCTGTCAAGGAGGCGAAAAAAGTTCATTATGCCTCCTTGATAGCGTCTGCAGATTCACGCCCGGCCCAACTGTTCAGGATCATTCGGCAACTGACGATGGTCCCTACCATCCCAAACAATGACAATCTGGCCCTTTCTGCCGAGGTGTCACAATGCAGGGACTGGGCCGGCCCCTTAATCACACACACAGAGACAGTATTCAGCTAACTACTTTATTGAAGAATAAAAACAATAGAAAAGGTAATTGTCCAATATGCAAAAAGCATTCAAAGTAATGAATATAGTCCAAAAGCAACTTGGCATGAAAGTTTCCCAAAACTTGGCAAAGATCCGCTTAGCAAAAGCGAATCAGGACCAAAACAGGGTACAAGGTCCAAAGCTCCCTTGGCAGGCCACTAGCCCAAACTTAGCTCCGTGGTCTGGCCTCGCTAACACGTCTGCATAGAATAGACGTGGCCGGGTACTGAGGATCCGTTCCCACGGATCCTCTACTTAATCTTCATGGCGAGGACCCCGACACTCTAGGCTTTTCCTTCTCCAATCTGTGGTGCGGGACCTCGGTCTGTCTAGGCTATGAAACCAACCCCTCCTGCTGGACTCAATGCTCCGTCTCCTATCAAAGGTTCGGCCTTGCCTCCCAGCACCTGGGTCTCTATCTCCGTGAGAGTCGAACTCCTCTCTGCTTCCTCGCTATCCTCCTCCAGGTCTTCATGCATTCTTTCTTGCGATCCCCCGGCCGTTCATACTCTTCACTATCACTGCTTTCAGTTTGCACCTGGCTTTCCATATCCTCGTAAGGATCAGGCCAGCCTTCGTCCCAAGCTAGGCTTTCTGTGGGAGAGGAAGGCCCAGCTATGGGAAATTCTCCTTCTTCCAGCCCCTCTAAATCCTCTTCAGAATCTAACTCAGCTGCTGCTGGCTCTAATGCAAGTGGGACCCCTGGCGCTGTCCCATGCCCCCAGGCACGAACGAGAACTGGGTTGCTACACGAGGCTTTCCAGAATCACGTTGCAGACATGATTGCGGTGCTCCGCCAGGACCTCCCTACCACGATTGATACAGTCCAGGAGCTGGAGACTCCGTGGCCCTCCGCCGGATTCACCTTCGACCGGTTTCGACCACTGGACGCAGAGGATGTTGACAAGATTGTTGCAGCTCTTAGACTGACCACCTGCTCCCTCGACCTGTGCCCCTCCACACTGATTCGAGCTTGTGTGGAGGGGTTACGAGGCCCTCTGTTGAATATAGTCAACTGCTCCCTTGAGCAAGGAGCTTTTCCAGAGGAGCTAAAAGAGGCGGTGGTCAGTCCATTGCTGAAGAAGCCCGGACTAGACTCCGCGGCTCCCTCCAATTACCGCCCAGTGTCCAATCTTTCGTACCTGGGCAAGGTGATTGAGAGGGCAGCAATGGACCAGCTGCAGGCATTCTTGGATGATGCAACCTGGCTAGACCCCTTCCAGTCCAGCTTCCGTTCAGGCCATGGGACTGTCACAGACCTGCCACTTGGATCGAGGCGGATCGGCGCTGCTCGTGTTATTGGACCTCATGGCAGCGTTTGATACTGTCGATTACCAACTTTTTACACACCGCCTGGCGGTGGCGGGGATAAGGGGGACAGCCCTCAACTGGCTGTCCTCCTTCCTCCAAAACCGCCTGCAGCGAGTGAAGTGGGGAGGGGTGGTCTCCGAGGGTTCCCCTCTGCTTTGTGGGGTCCCTCAGGGGGCTATTCTCTCCCCGCTGTTATTTAACATCTATATGCGACCACTCGCCCAACTGGTGTGGAGTTTGGGCTGGAGTGTCATCAGTACGCTGATGATACCCAGCTCATTCTGAGGATGGACCCCGGGGTAGTCTCTGCACCCGATAATTTCCATCTTCTGCCTTGAGGCCGTTACTGGATGGCTGCGAGCCAGTAAGTTGAAGGTGAACCCGGCGAAGACAGAGATCCTGTGGCTGGGACGCCCGGAGGGGGTAGAGACCCAGTGGCCGACGTTCGATGGTGTGGCCCTTTGCCCACAACCATCTGTTAAAAGTTTGGGGGTCCGGCTGGACGCCCAGCTGTCCATGGAGGAGCAGATTGGCTGCACCTGCAGGACAGCTTTCTTTCATCTGCGTCTGGCAAAACGTCTGGCTCCTTACCTCTCCCGTCGCGACCTAGCCACGGTGATCCAAGCCACGGTCATCTCGAGGCTTGATTACTGTAATGCGCTTTACATTGGCCTTCCCTTGTCGGTGATCCGGAAACTTAAGCTGGTGCAGAACGCTGCAGCCCACCTGCTCTCAGGAGCCTTGAGATCTGACCACGTGACTCCACTCTTGCGCGAGCTGCACTGGCTTCCAATTGAATTCCGGGTCATCTTCAAGGTGCTAGTTCTAACTTTCAAGGCCTTGTATGGTTTGGGGCCAGTGTACCTGAGGGAGCGACTTACCCCTTATGTGCCCGGGAGATCACTGTGTTCTGAGGGGCTCAACTTATTGGAGGTGCCCAGCATCGGAGCCTGCAGACTGGCCACTACGTGGCGGAGGGCATTCTACGCAGCCACTCCAATTCTGTGGAATGGCCTCCTCGAGGAGATCCAGGCCATTCGGGCCCTTCTGCCGTTCCGTAGAGCGCTGAAAACGTGGCTTTTTAGAATGGCATTTGGCCCTTAGCCAATTAGCCGCCATATTGTATTCATGGTCCTGCCTCGGCACGCCACTATATCCCAGCTGGCCTGCCACACCCTCTCACTGGGGGGTTTAAATTGTTTTAATGTGTTTTTAATGTATTTTTAACTGTATTTTTAATGTATTTTATGTGCTTGCTCTTTCTGTAAACCACTCTGGGCGCCAGAGAGAGCGGTATAGCAAATCGAATTTAGCCTGCAGGGAGGAGCGTAATATAAAATTGAATAAATAAATAAATAAATAAATAAATAAACTTGAGAAACTGAAAGTTTCTTCTGGTGTGAGAGAATTGACCAAGGATGTTGCTCAAGGGGCGCTCAGATAGTTTTTGATGTTTTACCATCCTAGTGGAAGGCTTCTCTCATGTCCCCGCATGGGCAGCTGGAACTGACAGAGGGAGCTCATCCACACTCTCCCCAGACTCAAACCTCTGACCTGTTGATTTTCAATCCTGCTGGCACAAGGGTTTAAACCTATTGCACCACCGGGAGTTCCTCAGATCCAGATTATATGAAAGCATCGACTTCTGTGCACTTGCATGATATTTAAAATCTTCAGGGAAGATCCTTTTTCTCCACCCCAATACAATCACTGGACATTTGCTGCAGAAAAAGGAGACAGACTTCCCCAAGAATGTCCCCAAGTTGTGAAATTCCCTCTCGTGGGATGATCATTTGGAGTGATCTCCCGGGCACATAAGGGGTAAGTCGCTCCCTCTGGTCTTTTTTTATTAGGAGGCAAAGATAGCCCATTCTTCTTCTCTTTCTTTCTCCTCCTCCTCCTTTTCTTCTCTTCTCCTTCTCCTTCTTTCTCCTCCTCCTTTTCTTCTCTTCTCCTTCTTTCTCCTCCTCCTTCTCTTCTCTTCACCTTTTCCTCTCCTCCTCCTCTTTTTTTCTGTCAGGTCTTTGGCACTTCACTTACTTTACTAGGTCTCTCAGGTTCCCCCAGTATGGATTATGTTCTTGCTTTTTGCCACTCTACTTAGAAAAGGGAAAGGCTCCTTATTAAATAAGTGTTCAGATTCTTACCTAAAGGAGAAGGAAAACAGGAGGTAAAGGGGAAGAGAGGAAGGGAGAGAGGAAAGAAAGGAGGAAAATAATTAGTTCTCGTTTTTGTCTCATCTTAACATCTAAAAATCTAGGCAGAACTTCAGACAAAGGAAAAAGATGGGATTTCTTTTGCTGATAGTAAAAATGATCTCCAGCTCCTTTTTGTATTCAAGCAACTTGGATGAGTCTGCCTATAAAAGGCCAAACTATCCTGGGGGCATGAGCAAACCCAAAGCAAAAGCTTTCTAGAGTTTAGGTTCTTGAGTCATAATTTCACCCAACAGTACAGAGGAATGTTTGCATGGCTCTTACCTGATAACAAAACGATTAGCATTCATTAAGCACGGCCATAAATCTTGCATTTCTGAAACAGCAGTAACAAAGTCTTTCAGCCATTGGAACAAATGCCACACTTAATCTTCTTCCTCTGCTTCGTCATCTATGGCTCATGTTCTGAGTGAGATGCTAGGCATGCAAGAAGAGGGAGAAGAGCATTTGTCTTATCTGCAGAGAAACCTTGAAAGTTACTTAAACGAACCAGCTAAGAAAGCCATCTCCCTTTAAAGCCAAGTGCTACAAACTGATATCTGACAAGTCCTGGCCTGGATCATTTGTCTAACTTTGCAGCATCTCATCAAAGACTTCAGAAAAATGTAAATGAAAAATTAGGAAGAATTCTACAAACTGCATAATCAATTAACAGATTTTCACTGCTGCCAACACGCCTGTCTAAAATCTCTTTCGTATTTCTTACTTGACTGAGTTGTCTTACCAGACTGCTCTTGAGAATCTCTGCACTGTAGTCTCTTCTTTGAAAAGTCAGGTGGACAAGCCAGGGATAACTCATGGCTCTCTTTTCAGTCGGTGGTGAAACTACTCCAAATTTTAAAGCAGTATTTCTCAACCTGGGGGTCGAGATCTCTGGGAGGGTCGTGAGGGGGTGTCAGATGAGTCAACAAAGACCATCAGAAGGCAATATTTATGTTGGTCATGGGGTTCTGTGTGGGAATTTTGGCCCAATTTTATCATTGGTGGGGTTCAGAATTTTCTTTCATTGAAGGAAAATTATAAATCCCAGCAATGACAACTCCACCAGTGTTGACATTTGGGCATATTGAGTATTAATGCCAAGTTTGGTCCAGATCGATCATTGTTTGAGACCATATTGCTCTCTGGATGTAGGTGAACTACAACTCCAAAACTCAAAGCCAATGCCCACCAACCTTTCCAGTATTTTCTGTTGGTCATCAGAGTTCTGTATGCCAAGTTTATTTTATTTATTTATTCAGTTTTGTATGCCACCCTTCCTCGAGGGCTCAGGACGGCTTACAGAGAATACAACAGAAAAAATTAAATTCTTGTCTAAAAACTATAAAACTATTTATAGCTGATTAACCAGATCAGACCCCAAAAGCCTGCTGGAATATAAACATCTTGCACACAAGTTTGATTCCATTCCATTAGTATTTTCTGTTGGTTAAGTAGGTTCTGTGTGGGAAGCTTGGCCCAATTCTATCATTGGTGGAGTTCAGAATGCTCTTTGATAGTAGGTGAACTATAAATCCCAGCAACCATAACTTCCCAATGACAAAATCAATCCTCCCAACCCCACCAGTATTCAAATTTGGGCATACTGGGTATTTGCGCCAAATTTGGTCAAGTGAATGAAAATCCATTTTGCCTTTCAGATATTTACATTACGATCCATAACAGTAGCAAAATTACAGTTATGAAGTAGCAAGAAAAATAATTTTATGGTAGGGGGTCACCACAACATGAGAAAGTATATTAAGGTGTCCTGGCATTAGGAAGGTTGAGAAACACTGTCTTAAAGGAGTTATCCAACCTATTTGGAGGATAACGCATTTAAAGTATGAATGAAAATGTGGAGAGATACCACCATCCCATTGTTATGGAAGCTTCCAAACGGTTGGAGATTATGCCAAATATTATTACTCCAGAGCCTATGAGGAATAATAGCCCCCAACATCACATTTTTTTTAAAAAAATCAATCTGCTTGGATAAATCCTCAAACCAGTTATATGTACAAATTTTGTGTGTTACCTTCTATTTGTGGGAAGATGTGTTCTTAAGTGCTCATATATCTCCATCTACATCCTGCTCCTCCAAAAATTATGTTTGTCTCATAAAATTGAGTATGGAAAAGGAAAATTCAGTTTTCATTTTAAAGTGAATGTATCTACCCTCCACTTCACAAAGCACATTGAGAATTGAAGCACAGTATCCTTCAGTATGAACATTTCATCCAAATTGTCAATTCAGTTATCTGATTAAAATGTACAATATAAGGCTGGAATCCTATGTTTAACTGACACATTTGTTTACCAACAGGAACATTTTTGTTGGGTGTGAAAAATTTGCATTCAATTCTGATTTCCAGAAGTAGAGCACTCCATGTGGTGTGTATTTGAAGGATATATGGGGCACAAGCTCATTCATTTGTCCATTTGGGTGTTCATTCACTTCAGCAGCTGTGGTATTCAACATAAGGGTTTTATAGCCCAACAAATACCAAACTGCACATATAGAGATGTATGCTACCAAACTGTTTGGTTTAAAGTTAAACTGAATCAAGCCAAGAAACAGAAATGCAAATATTGGGGAGAAAAGTCTAAAACATGGGCTGCTGTGAGTTTTCTGGGCTGCATGCCCATGTTCCAGAAGTATTCTCTCCTGACATTTCACCCACATCTATGGCAGGCATCCTCAGATGTTGTGAGATCTATTGGAAACTATAACACACACCAGGGTAATTTGAGATTTAGCCAAAGAAAAAGAAAAAGAAGTATAGAAATATAATATTAAATAAACAAATATTAGTATTATATTTCTATACATCTTTCTCTTTCTTTTTCTTTGGCTAGATCTCAAGTTACCCTGGTATGTGTTATTGTAGTACAACAACATCTTTTTGTTTTTTGTCTTGCGTAGCTTTTCATCTATTGGAAACTAGGCAAATGGAATGTCCGGGGTGGGAGAAATAACTCTTGTCTTCTTGAAAACAAGGAAATTCCTGATAATAAACAATCACCTCCCAATAAAGGATTCCCCCAGGCATAAAGCAGCTCAGGCTTTGAAGCTGCAAGGCTATTCAATGCTAATCAAGGTGGTCAGTTGCCACATTCACACTTGCCTCAAGCAGACAAGAGTTCTTTCTTTCACCCTGGACATTCCACAGATATATAAAGCTCACTTGCCTAGTGTCCAACAGACCTCACAACCTCTGAGGATGCCTGCCATAGATGTGGGCGAAACGTCAGGAGAAAATACTTCTGGAACATGGCCATGCAGGCCAAAAAATTGACAGCAACCCAGTGATTCTGGCCATGAAGGCCTTCAACAAAACAGTCTAAAACATTTTACTTGAACAAAATGCATATTTAAGGCAAATTATGTCAAGAAATACACATATGATCCTCTGGAAAAAAGGACTGATCAATCAAGGACTGTTTTAAAGATACGAAACTGTGAGAAGATAAAAAGCCAATAGCCTTCCTAAAACGCAGCTACAATTTGGATGTTAGGAAAAGAAGAGAAACAACACTCCCTATCATAATATGTTTGCATTGTTTTTCTGTTTAAATTGTAATAATTATTTCGAAGCAGCTAGGAAGATGAGCAGGAAAAGAGGTCACAGCATCATCACAATATTCTGTATTATAATTGTAGATTGCTTTTCTGGTTTAATTATAGTAATTGTTTTTTAAACCTGTGCCCATACAAATCTAATAGCAACTCTATGTCAGCTATTCTTTTGCCTAGTAGGGCTGGACCTTCCATGTTCTACCCTCGAAAATATGTGTCGTTGTAACATTGAAATGTATTTGGAGTGCTCAGCCCATGGAAAACATCCTTCTTTAGAATGAAAAATAAAGTGTTTTCCAATGAGAACATCCCATAGCCATATGTTTTGAAAGCAATGGGTCTTGAAAATGTCTGACTTTTAGCTAGATCACCTCTGAGTGAATCTGAATAAGTCTGTGTCAAATTCAAGCCAATGTATTGATTTACCTATAACGATAAGACAGCCATTTTCTATTTTTAAAACCTTTTCTGCCAGATCACCTGCTGGTTATTTCTACTTACCAAATGTGATCAGGAGCATATCTCTTTATAAACCCACTGAGAATAAAAGTAGTGGCCAGCCAACTGCCATTGCATGGTCTTGTTAGGAATTCTCTAGGTTTTCTAATAAGTATTGTATATATTCGAGTATAATCCTAGTTTTTCAGCCCCTTCTTTAGGCTGAAAAAGTACCGCTTGGCTTATACTCGAATCAAGGTTATTTATTGTTTTATTTATGTATTTATTTACTTCATTTATATTCCGCACTTCTCACCCTGCAGGGGACTCAGATCAGATTACAATGTACACATTACATTTAGACACACAAACACACAAGACAGACAGAAGCAATTTAACATCTGGCCACCAGGGGGAGCTGTCGCACTCCTTCATTCCTCAGCGTGTTTTCTGGAGATCTCTTTTATGACCTCGTAAATCAGTTAAATTTAGCCTCCCCACTAAGTGGTACCTTAATTTCCTACTTGACGGATGCAACTGTCTTTAGGGTTGCAAAGGTTAACAACAGGCTACACAATAGGTTGAGAGCCCACCTCGACCTGGGCAGGACTCAAACTCATGACCTTCTGGTCAGTAGAGATCTTATGCAGCTGACACCCAGCCAGCTGCACCACATTCGTGCTCTGTTGTTGTTGTTGTTGTTGTTGTTGTTCTTATATTTATCATTTTACTCTATTTAAAATTATGACATTACTTTTTTACTCTATTAATACTCTTTTTATTACATTTCAATTATTTTACTCTATTATTATTGTTACATTTATTATTTTACTCACTTTATTATGATTTGAAGGACCCGTAATAAGCACATTTATATTGAAGAAGGTTAAATAATGTTTTACTCAGAGTTAGACAGTCTTATCATAAATTACAGTTTTATGTAAATATCCAAAAACATTTAACTTACTGATGCCATAATTAATGTAAATGTATTGGTATCGATTTTTATTTTGAAATTTACCAGTAGCTGCTGCATTTCCTGCCCTCAGCTTATACTCGAGTCAATACCGTCTCTCTTCATATGTTCCCCAGAGATCATTACAGTCCAGTGAACAAAACTTACTGGAAGTCCCCACTGTTTGAACCTACCACCTGTCTTCTAACAGACAGAGAGCTTTCCGACTCTCTGGGACACCTTACCAGATGATGTCTGGGCTCTTAGAGAGTTATCTGCCTTCCAAAGAGCCTGCAAGACAACTCTATTTCGGCAGGCTTTCAACCTTAATGACTCAGTGTAATCTACTCCATATTTGTATGGCTGGCTACAGGGGCGGCCCGACCTAATTTGGGGGGGTATGCGAAGAAAATTTTGTTGCCCCCCCGCCGCCGCATCACTCACCGCCGCCGCCACGCCCACGCCGCTGCCACGGCCACACTGCCGCCGCCACGCCACACCACCGCCACCGCCACGCCCACACCGCCGCGCCGCCATGCCACCGCCACTGCAACCGCCCCATCGGCCGCGGCACACCTCCGCGGTGCACCTTTCTGCACGTGCCTCCCTGCACCGCCGGCCGCGCACGCGCAGAAGCACCTACAGGCGCTATAGCGCCTGTAGATGTTTCTGCGCACGCGCGAACGTCCACGCATGCGCACTCGCTCCCAAGCGCGCCTGCCGCTTTGGAGCCAGCGCGCATGCGTGAAGTGCAGGTTTTGCGCATGCGCTTGCTCCAAAGCGGCAGGCGCGCTTGGGAGGGAGTGTGCATGCATGGACGTTCGCGCGTGCGCAGAAATGTCTACAGGCGGTATAGCGCCTGTAGGTGCTTCTGCGCGTCTTGCGGACGGCGGCGCAGGGCAGTGCGGCGGCGGTGGGGGCACAGAGTCGGCGCGGCGGCACCCCTCCCAGCCGGTGGTGCCCCTCCCAGCCGATGATGCTCTACGCGACCGCATAGGTGGCGGAATCGCTGGGGCCGCCCCTGGCTGGCTATTCGAACAGTGGGGGACTATTTTATTGTGTTTTATTGATGTTTTATTGTTGTTTATTTATGTTTCTACTGCATATGTTCATTGTGTGAACCGCCTATGGGAATGGAGCGGTATATAAAATGGAATAATAAATAAATAAATAGTGCTAAAATTATATTTGAGTCGGCGTATACTGGAGTATATACAGTATACTTCTTTTTCTGGAATTCCACTACGACTAGGTCTACACTGTCATATAATTCAGTGTTTGAATCAAAATTATCTCCTTTGATTTGGATTATATGTCTCTACACTGTTATATAATCCAGTTCAAATCAAATAATCTGGATTCAGAAACTGGATTAGATGGCAGTGTAGTGACAGTAAAATATATATATTTAGGAACAATATGATATTCCTGTACAAATTTACAAGGATGTAAACTTCATTCAGTTCAATTATGCTTACTCCAAAATAGGTCTGGATTGGATTTCATTTTAAAACATACTTCATTTCATCCCCATCTTTTATATATATGGCACACTCAAAGAGATTAGTTTCCTTAAAACTAGAAAAAAATAGGCCAGGTAATAGCATCTGACAGGTTATATGTTTCATTTTCTGTAGGTTTTAATGCAGGCCTGTTCTGTCCTGTAAAAGATAAAAGGCAAACAGGGGAACAAGCTGTGCTGTTTTCACCAAGAAGGCACTTCATAATTATTTCATTATCTACGCATTATCTTTATCATCAATTTATAAGCCTTAGTTATATTATCCAAATGAGTGTACATAATAGGTATACCGGCAAGCAGTGAGAAGGTAAAAGCTTAAAATCTCTTCCAAAATGAATTAACAAATAAATCCAGGTCTATTTCTCATGCAATATTATCTTCAGAAATGTAGTTCTGCTTAGGAAATTAACTTTTCAGGTCTAGGGTGTGGATGGAGGAGTGATTTTTTTTATCTTTTTCTTTTTCATTCTTTATTTTCTCTTTTTTTGTTCTTTAGTGTGTAATGTATGCTGTCATTTGATATAATTGGCACAACATTAGATGCATGTAAAACTCAGTTTAAACAAAATCTAACTAATTGGCAGAAGAGCAAAGGTGTTTCAACGACCATTCTAGATTAAGTCATATATCTTGAGGATTGTTTTAATTATCCCAGAAAGACAAGAGCTGTCTTGTGGGGTGCTTTTAGTTGAGCTAGCAAAATGAAATCTGGGAAGTTTATCTTAATTTAGCTTAAGACAATAATGTTGGTCAGAACATAGGGTTCTTCTCTCCCTAAGGAGGAGTAGGAAAAAGAGAAAGAAGGAAAGAGAAGAAGGGGGGAAAGTGGAGGAAGAAAGGAAGGAATGGCTGAGTTTTCTTACACCCCATGAAATCTTTTGTTGTTGTTTATTCATTCAGTTGCTTCCATCTCTTCATGACCTCATGGACTCCCTATCGGCCGTCACCACCCCCAGCTCCTTCAGAGTCAAGCCAGTCACATCAAGAATAGCATCCATCCATCTTGCCCTTAATCGGTGCCTCTTCCTTTTTCCTTCCATTTTCCCCAGAATCATTGTCTTCTCCAAGCTTTCCTGTCTTCCCATTATGTGGCCAAAGTACTTCATCTGTGCCTCTAATATCCTTCCCTCCAGTGAGCAGTTGGGCTTTATTACCTGAAGTATGGACTGGTTGGATCTTCTCACGGTCCAAGGCACTCTCAGAACTTTCCTCCAATATCTCAGTTCAAAAGCATCTGTCTTCCTTCGCTCAGCCTTCCCTATGGTCCAGCTCTCACATCCGTAGGTTCCATTGCTTTTACTATGTGGATATTCGTTGCCAGTGTGATGTCTCTACTCTTCACTATTTTATCGAGATTGGTAATTGCTCCCCTCCCAAGAAGTAAATGTCTTCTGATTTCCCGGGTGCAATCTGCATCTGCAGTAATCTTTGCACCTAGAAATACAAAGTCTGTCACTGCCTCCATGTTTTCTCCCTCTATTTGCCAGTTATCAATCATTCTTGTTGTCATAATATTGTTTTTTTATGTTTAGCTGCAACCCAGCTTTTGCACTTTTTCTTTCTCAGCTCCTCCTCACTTTCAACCATCAAAGTGGTATCATCTGCATATCTAAGGTTGTTAATGTTTCTTCCAGCAATTTTAACCCCAGCATTCATCAAGCCCTGCACATCGCATTATGTGTACTGCATACAAGTTGAATAGGAAGGGTGAGAGTATACAAATCTGCCATATGCCTTTCCCAATCCTGAGCCAGTCTGTTGTTCTATGGTCAGTTCTTACTGTTGCTACTTGACCATTATACAGATTACTCAGGAGAGAAGACTTTAATATTCAAAATACCATTTTTTCCAATCCAAGTTTGCCCAAAATCTAAGAGCTTCAGCAGAGACATTGTTATGAGTCCCACCACTCCAAAAGTCATGTTTGGGGTGCTGACATGACAGACCTTCTCTGTAGCAATCAGCTCAACTGTTGTGCTCCCTCTGGAGTGATCTGAGGCGGGCTCCACCCCTTTGGAGTTCCCAGTGGGCAGGAAAGACTGTGCAATTTCATCACACTTTTCATTCTTAAACTAGAGGAATCTACTATGGTTGTTTAAAGTGTATTTAATTGTTTTGTTTTTTAAAATAATTTTATTGAAAGTTTTAGTTACATATGAATAAAAGATAGAAAAAGGTTTTGGGCTAGGAAAGATTGAGGGTAAAGGGAGGAAAGAGGGTTAGGAAAAGGGTAAGAATAGAAGGTGTTGAGGGTAATAAGTTGATCAGGGATCCTGGGAGGAAAAACTAGGTAAGGGTAGTGAGAGAAGATAGAAAGGGGGTATATTGTTGAATTCCATCTTCCTTATTCACTGGTTTTGTTCTTATTTATCTGATACAGCTCTCTTTATTCTCTAAAATTGTCACTTCTTTCTTTCTGTTCATCTTCTTTAGCTATATATCCATATCGGATCTTCTTATAACTCTTGAGTGTATTTAATTGTTACTTGCATTGAAAGATTATATTGAAAGAGGCCCTCTGATTTTTTTTAAACACCCCAGCTTCTATATGTGTGTTTTAAGTATTATTTATTTATTTATTTATTTATTCAATGTTTATTCAATGTTATTCAACTCCTCCCTGCAGGCTCGGGGCGGATCACAACATACAATACAATATACAGTGCATAGTAAAAACATAGAAAGACATACAATAAAAGACATAGCATAAAACAGTTGTCTCAGTAAAAAGTCCACAGGCTCCCATGGATTCCTTGGACGTAGTGTTACAATGTGCCAGGCCAGATCAAATTAATTGAAGGCCAGTCTAAAGAGGGCGGTCTTACAAGCCCTCCGAAAAGGGGCCAGCTCAGGGATCGCATGAGTATCATCAGGAAGAGAATTCCACAACACAGGGGCCACAGCCGAAAAGGCCCGCTGCCTGGTTGTGGAAAAGTGGCAAGAGCGGACAGATGGGACAAGCAACAATTTCTGCTCTTCTGAGCACAGTGATCTCGGGGGACCGGTCGGGGTAAGGCGGTCCCTCAGGTACTCAGGCCCTAGACCGTGCAAGGCCTTAAAGGTTAAAACCATCACCTTGAAGGCAATTCGGTACTCAATGGGAAGCCAGTGCAGTTGCCGAAGGATGGGAGTGATGTGCTCCCTCACTGGTTCTCCCACCAGCAAGCGAGCAGCGGCATTCTGCACTAGCTTGAGTTTCCGGATTGTTGCCAGGGGAAGGCCCACGTAGAGGGCGTTACAGTAGTCCAATCTCGAGATGACCGTCGCTTGGATCACCGTGGCCAGGTCATCCCTGGACAGGTAGGGTGCCAGTCGCCTAGCCTGTCGTAGATGGTAAAACGAGGATTTGCTGACCATGGAGACCTGAGTCTCCATGGACAGCAAAGGGTCCAATTGGACACCTAAGCTCTTAACAACGGATGACGGGCTAAGTTGCTCGCCATCCAGAGAAGGCAACCGGCACTCATCCAGCCCAGGGCAACCGGGCCACAAGATCTCCGTCTTCGACGGGTTCACCTTCAGCCGGCTGGCATGCAGCCATCCAGTCACGGCTTCGAGGCATTGATGGAAACAATCGGGTATGGAGTCCGGTCTGCCGTCCATTCTCAGCAGAAGCTGGGTGTCATCAGCGTACTGATAACGCTCCAGACCAAAGTCGCGGGCCAGCTGGGCCAGGGGGCGCATATAGATGTTGAACAATAAAGGGGAGAGGATGGCCCCCTGGGGGACCCCACAACTTTCCTCATTGTGCATCCCCTTTGGGACTGTAATGGGTGAGCATGAGATAAACAAATGGCAGAAAGAAAGAAAGAGATTCTACTCTTCCATCCGGCCTGCAGAAATGCTTCCTTCCTGAGCAGCTAATCAATGTGAACCTTTAGTCACCCCTGGCCTTGTCAATATCCTGATATGAAATTAGGTTACCATGTCAATTGTAGTAGGCTATGGTCTACACATGTTTGACTAAGTTCTACTGAAAAGCAATACGGTACTTCTATGGGTGTTGGGTGGAAAGTTTCCATAGTGTCTATAACAGGGCTGCCCACGAAGTCGATGGTCGATCGCGGGTCGAAAGGAAGTCGATCGCAGCCGGATGGGGTGCTTCTGCCCTGTGCACCTTCCATGCGTGCACCTTCTGTGGGGCACTGCGGGAATGATGGAGCACCACGGGGCATTACAGGAACGAGGGAGTGCGAGGCGGGGCCTCTGGAGGCCCCGCCTCGTGCTCCACCCTGCCTCTCTCTCGCTGGCAGCGGAGGCTGCATGGTTGCTTCCGGACGAGAGAGAGGCAGGGTGAAGCACTAGGCGGAGCCTCCAGAGGCCCCGCCTCGACCTCCCTCATTTCCGCAATGCCCCGCGGAAGGTGCTCCCTCGTTCCCACAATGCCCTGCAGAAAGAGCGCCGCGTGAAAGGAGTGCCGCGCGGAAGGAAATCAGCTTATAAGCAAGCTGCTTATAAGCAGCTTATGAGCAAGCTGCCAAGGAAGTGAAAAATTTGTACTATGCGACCTTGATAGCGTCTGCTAGTTCACGCCCGGCACAATTGTTCAAGGTAATTAGGTCTTTGACGATGGTCCCTACCATCCCAAATAGTGATAATCAGGCCCCTACTGCCGAGGCTTTTCAGAGCTTCTTCGCAGACAAGATTACAACCCTCCGTTGGGACCTTCCGGCCACGATTGATACAGTTAGTGAACTTGAGACTCCATGGCCTCTTGCTGGGCCCACCTTCGACTGGTTCACGCCACTGGACGCAGAAGCTGTCGATAGGATAGTGGCTGCAGCTCGCCCGACCACCTGCTCCCTCGATCCGTGCCCCTCTTGGTTGGTGAAAGCCAGCTTAGAGGGATTGCGAAACCCTCTGTTGAATATAATCAATACTTCCCTAGTGCAGGGAGTATTTCCAGAAGGTTTAAAAGAGGCGGTGGTCTCTCCATTGCTGAAGAAGCCGGGATTAGATCCCACGGTCCCCTCCAACTACCGCCCGGTTTCGAATCTATAGTTCCTGGGCAAGGTGGTTGAGAGGGTAGCAATGGAGCAGCTGCAGTCCTTCCTAGATGACGCAACTTGGCTAGACCCCTTCCAGTCCGGCTTCCGTTCTGGGCATGGGATGGAGACGGTTCTGGTCTCCATCTCAGATGAGCTACGTTGCCAGCTGGACCGCCTTGCCCCATACGATCCCCCGAGATCACTCCGCTCAGCAGAGCAAAATCTGCTGGAGATTCCACCGATCCGCCTCTGCCGCCTATCATCAACTAGGCAGCGCTCCTTCTCCGTAGCAGCTCCAACGGCCTGGAATGCCCTGCCGGAGGAGGCTAGAGCCATACGGGAGCTCGCCCCCTTCCGCAGGGCCTGTAAGACCTTCCTTTTCAAGCAGGCCTTTGGTTAACATATAACGCCTCTTGCTTTCAATCGACTTATGACTCTGTGTTACTGTTTTTGTCACTTGGTGTAATTTTAACAATGTTTTAATGATGTTTTTTAGTATCATTTTTGTATTTTTTATGGTTATAGCATTGCTTTATTTTGTTCGTGAATCGGCATGAGTGTTGCCTGCCGATCACTATGTATGTCTTGTAACCCGCCACAAGCCCTCGGGAAGAGGCGGAATACAAATGCAAATAATAAATAAATAAATAAAATAATAAGGCGGATCGGCGCTGCTCGTGTTATTGGACCTCATGGCAGCGTTTGATACAGTTGATTACAATCTTTTGACTCACCGTCTTGCCGGGGTGAGGGGGACTGCCCTTAATTGGGTGGTCTCCTTCCTCCAGAACCAGACACAGCGAGTGAGGAGGGGAGAGATGGTCTCCCAGGGGGTGGGCCTCGCTTCACTATGGGGTCCCCCAGGGGGCAATCCTCTCTCCTCTATTATTTAACATCTACATGCGACCACTTGCCCAGCTGGTGCATAGCTTTGGGCTTGGGTGTCATCAGTACGCTGATGACACCCAGCTTAT
Source organism: Anolis apletophallus (assembly GCA_030556195.1). Taxonomy (NCBI): domain Eukaryota; kingdom Metazoa; phylum Chordata; class Lepidosauria; order Squamata; family Anolidae; genus Anolis; species Anolis apletophallus. The sequence continues at coordinate 33,166,797 of JARBWK010000013.1, read as the reverse complement.
CCTGAGGATAGAGAGCAGTCCCGAAACCGTACCATCGTTGCCTTGAGGCCGTTACTGGATGGCTGCGAGCCAGTAGGTTGAAGGTGAATCCGACCAAGACGGAGATCCTGTGGCTCGGCCACCCGGGCTGTAGGGATGTCCAGCTTCCGACCCTGGACGGCGTGACCCTATGTCCGTCGTCTTCTGTCAAGAGCCTAGATGTAACCTTGGACCCCCTGCTGTCGATGGAGGCTCAGGTCTCCAGCATCAGCAGGGTGGCATTTTTCCATCTGCGACAGGCGAGGAAGCTGGCCCCCTATCTGTCCCGGTGCGACTTGGCCACAGTGGTCCAAGCCACGGTCATCTCGAGGTTTGACTACTGTAACGCTCTGTACATTGGCCTTCCTTTGTCCGTGATCCAGAAGCTTCAGCTGGTGCAGAACGCCGCAGCCCGACTCCTGGCAGGGGTCCCGGTTGGCTGTCACATCTCGCCAATTCTGCGCGAACTGCACTGGCTACCGATAGTATGCCGTATCACCTTCAAAGTGTTAGTTCTGACTTTTAAGGCCTTACATGATCTGGGGCCAGTGTACCTGCGGGACCGTCTCCTCCCATACCACCCCACTAGACCTTTACGCTCCAAAGAGCAAAACCTCCTGGTCATCCCTAGTGGTAAGATCTACCGGTTGACCGCGACTCATCGGCGGGCTTTTTCGATCGTGGCTCCGACTCTCTGGAACTCCTTGCCCACCAATGTTCGCACTATCCAGGCCCTTCTCCCTTTCAGGAAGGCTTGTAAGACTTGGTTGTTCCAGCAGACCTATGGATCTGGATAACCTATGTGCCATTAGCCTCCTGTAATTATGTTTGCTGCTCCTGTGTATAGTGCTCGTCTACTGCCATCTTATATGCTGTTTTAATGGTTGTTTTTATCTGTTTGCTGTACTGTGTTTTTATATATGCCTGTTTTTACTATGTAACAACTGATTGTTGTGAGCCGCCCCGAGCCTTGGGGGGGGGGGCGTGTGTGTGTGAATAAATAAATAAATAAATAACGTGCGCGCACACGCAAGGTGTCCACACGCGGAAATGCGCTGTGCAGAAATTGTGTGCGTGTGGAAGGTAGATCTTTTTGACTTGGTTGTTTTAAAAGTAGCTCCGCTCGCATGCTGAAAAAGCGTGGGCACCCCTGGCCTATAGCATTCCTCCTAGACGAGTGCAGAATGCCTGGATATCCAGGGAAATTGTCTTTGTGACCCACAAGGCTATGGAAAGAGGAAACAAATCCAAAGATCACAGGAACAAGACATTGGGAAAAAGAGTTGAGGATGGGAGGCAGGAACTTGCCTAGCCCAGTTAAGCATGTTAACTGGAAATTCAACCCACGTTATTTATCCAGTTCATGTGGGTTTTGCTGCTGATCTGTAACTCTTCCAGATCTATGGAAATCTTAATGTATTTATCTCACCTATAGTAAAAAAAAATCAAATTTGAGGAGTCCCTGTTTATTTTTTTGATGAGCATGGTACTTGTCCTTTTAAACATGCATCTGTTGTAATGAGTGCCGAAGACATTGCCCAAAAAGCCTCATACCCATTAATCTTTCATCATAGCCTCTTTTTTGCAGTAGGAGTGAAGGGAGTCTGGCATTGTCTGCCTGTTCAGTGGAGGAGGAATGGGGAGAATGGAAGACAAAAGCCAAACAAAATAAAGAATGAGTGAGACGGACTATACAAAGGCAGCACAAAAGAATCCTGTTTCTCTAGCAGTGCTTCCAATACAGGGTCACTGAGATTGCATTGACAGTTTATATCCACACCTCTGTCCATTGTTCTGGAAACGTTTGTCATGGCACCGCATTTGGGATGATCAATGCAAGAGGTTTTTATAACACCTCTGTCTCTCATTTACCACTGACCTGAATGCTTTATGGCTCCCCTTCTCCTTGCTTATAGCTTTTCCTATCCACCCTGTGAGCTACTGATACAGAACACCTGCTGTTCATAGGCAGAGAAGGCAGATTTGTTTGTGGCCCTGGATGGCCCAGGGATCCTACTGGGACAAGCTATTCAGTGCTGAGATGCTTCATGCAAATCAGTCACCAGCATCCTGCGCTCAGCTGCTTTTTCAAAGCTTTTTCAAAGCCAGGAACATGTGCTGGAAGGAACTGAAGTCTGAAAGCAAGCGTGGATTGCTTTACTTGCTAGAGTTTGGGATTTGAATCCTGAGAGGCAAGGTCAAGTCTCCTGCTTTGGCTAAAGTTTGATGATTGTGTTTCTTTCAATGTGGGGGAATCACCAGTAGTGGCCTTGAGCAGTACCAACACACACACACACACACACACACACACATATAATCACAATAACAGCTATTCAGTGTGATCATACATTCTTTTTCATTAAAGGGGGAGGGGGCAAACTGCAAATCCCACTGATATCTGAATGATGTTTTGATTTCAATTGGATTTATTACCAAGTAGATCTGCCTACAGCTCTCAGGGCACCTTCAGTTTTCAGTTTGGAGTCCTTGCAGTTGACACCTCTTTAACTGCCATGGCGCTCAATGCTACTGTCAGGCCACTCTAACTTCGAAGAAACACCACACGGCAGACGACCGGTAAATCCATCTTCTTTATTAAAGGATCAAGAAGCTTAATGCCAAGAACGCCCTTGCAAGGCCGTGCTTGGCTTTTATACCCACACCCAGTCTGATGCAACCACATGCAACAGCCCAGCCCAGCTAGAGCCACACCCAGTCTGATGCAATCACAAGCAACAGCCCAGCTAGAGCCACGCCCAGTCTGATGCAATCACATGCAACAGTCCAGCTAGAGCCACACCCAGTCTGATGCAATCACATGCAACAGCCCAGCTAGAGCTTTCCCCCAAGTGTAGCTCCCGCAAGGTCAGCCTAACAGGTGTTTCACAGATGTGTGTGTGTGCTGGGATTGTGTTAGAGCCTTGGCTTCTAAGCCTGACCCCGACTGGGGAGACAGGCCCTGACAGCTATGCAATGCTAGGAGCTGTAGTTTTACAAGATTCTTAGCCTTCCCAAAGGCTGGTGCCTCCCCAAAGGCAGAGAAGGTTAAAGACCTTGTGAAATGACAAATCCCAGGATTGCATAGCCTTGGGCCATGACGGTTTGAAGGAGTGCCAAACTGTGAATCCCGCTGGATAACTGTGTTGGAAAAGGCTTTGATGAGCATTTCATTACATTTATAAGTGTCAATGCCATTTCCATTTCTCCTTGTTTCTGGAAGGCTGGCTTCATTTGCTAGAATTGGTTTTTTAAAACACTCACATGGGAAAACTACGTATTATTTTTGCATTAGAAACCACAACTTTCTGAACCAGCTTTCATGCATGTTAAGTGCTGCCGAATTTGTTAATACTGGGGCAGTCGTTTTGCAGTTTGCAGGGGAATGTGCCCAACAATACTTTTCATGCTGTTGCAAAAAGCACAGTTTAATTGGCAAGAAAACCTTTTCGTCGGGCATTTAATAACAAATATAGGATCTGGATTGTTGTGTGTTTTCTGGGCTGTGTGGCTATGTTCCAGAAGCATTCTCTACTGACATTTCACCTGCATCTATGGCAGGCATCCTCAGAAGTTGTGAGGTCTATTGGAAACTAGGAAAATGGGGTTTATATCTTTGTGGAATGTCCAGGGTGGTAGAAAGAACCCTTGTCTGTTTTATGTAGATGTGAATGTAGCATTTGGCCACCTTGATTAGCCTAGTAATTTTCAAGGTCTGGGGGAATCCTTTGTTGGGAGGTGATTTGTTGGCCCTGATTTTTCTTGTCTGGGATTCCCCTGTTTTGAGTATTGATCTTTATTTACTGTTATGATTTTAGAGCTTTTTAAAAATACTGGTAGCCAGATTTTATTCATTTTCATGGTTTCTTCCTTTCTGTTGAAATTGTCCACATGCTTGTGGATTTCAGTGGCTTCTCTGTGTAGTCTGACATGGTAGTTACTAGAGTGCTCTGGCATTTCTGTGTTCTCTTTACGCTTTACGTTGGCCTGCCTATGTCGTCGATCCGGAAGCTCAAACTGGTGCAGAACACTGCCGCCCGGCTCCTGTCTGGGGCTCCAGCAGGTTGCCGTATAACACCAATTTTGCAGGATCTGCACTGGCTGCCTATTGAGCACCGGGTCGCCTTCAAAGTGCTGGTTCTTACCTTTAAGGCCATCCACGGCCTGGGGCCAGCGTACCTGAGGGACCGTCTCACCCCATATTGCCCAGCGAGATCACGACAGTCCGAGGAGGCCAACCTCTTAGTAATACCATCTGTAAGGTTGGCCCATTTAACATCCACTCGCCGGAGGGCATTCTCTGTGATAGCCCCTACGCTATGGAACGCCCTCCCGGCCGAAGCCAGGGCCCTGAGGGATCTACTCCCGTTTAGACGGGCCTGCAAAACTTATTTGTTTAGGCAGGCCTTCGGTGAGTAGGCCCGTGTGTATATTCACTCGGTTGTTATATTTGCTGCTGCTTATTGTTTTAACTGTTATTGCATGTTTTAATTGTGTTTTTAAGTGTTTTATGTTTTAACCTTTGGCGCTGTGCCACTGGCTCTTGTGAGCCGCCGCGAGCCCTCGGGAGTCGGCGGTTGAGAAGCCTCAATAAATAAATAAAATGAATAAATAAATAAATATGCTGTGTTAAGGATCTAAATATAGGATCAATGGTCTACATTATAATTTCTGCACACAGGGAAACCTTTCATAATTCTGTCTGTCCATCTATCTAAATAAATTGTTGAATGATGAGTCAACACATACAGAAATACCATTGTTTCAGCAGGTCAGCATCCAGTGATGCTGTCACTGTGGATCAATGCTTCTTCATACACCCTTACATCCTACATTGGACAATAAATGACCATGTTATTGTGGTGTGTGTGTACAAAGGCTAAAAATTTGGGTTAGAGAGCAATAGAATTTTACAGCACCTTTTCATGATCTATGATATGTTAATGATTAAAGTTACAGAAACCTATATTCAATCTGCCAACCTTAGATCTAACCTAAGTGTGTACAGAATGTATAAAGTTATATAAAGATGTCTGTTGTAAAAATGGCAGCTTGAGACAAAGGTTCATTAGAAAATGGCATGAGATTCATAATCATTAACCAGATACTTCTCCCAAATTGAAATTCAACTCTGCCTAGTGACTGATTAATAATATGTGTCTTCAGGGGATTCTTATGTCTCATACCTGCGTCCTATCCCCAGGCACATTGGCGATAGATCTCCAGCTTTCTCCCCTTCCACTCTGGTGCTAGTCAATGCTAAATCCATTCGGTCAAGGAGTTCTGTGAGGATATGAAGGCTGACCTATTCTGCATAACCGAAACATGGCTCCAGGATAGTGACAACACCTGCCTCCAAGAAATCGTCCCTCCAAGCTACGTTGCTACGCACCAGAATAGGAATGGGAGATGGGGGGGGGGGGGAGGGGCTGGCGGCAATACACTCCCGTGATGTTTTACACCTTAGAGCGATCCCCGCACTGACCACTTCCGGGCTTGAGAGTGTTGGCCTAGTGTGGGATTCTCAAGAGAGCCTCATTGTCCTGCTGGTGTACCGTGCGCCTAGCGCACCGGCAGAAAGTCTAGCGCAGTTACTAGAGACTGTGTCAGAGTGGGCATTGAGGTTCCCTAGGACTTGGGGGACTTCAATGTCCACGCTGACACAGCCTCTGTTCCATCAGTAGCCGCGGACCTAATATCAACCATGGCGACATTAGGCCTCTCACTCTGTAGTTCGGGGCCCACACATCTGGCTGGACACACCCTGGATTTGGTTTTCAGCGCGGGGGTTCAAGAGGACCTAGCCTCCATAATAGAGGTTCCATGGCCGGACCACTGTGCTCTAGGGATCCGGGTTGAGCACCCCCCCCCCCCCAAGCTAGGGCGCCAAACAGATTTGGGTTCGCCCAAAGAGACTTATGGAACCCGAAAGGTTTCTGAATGCTCTGAGGGATCTGAAGTCTATCAGCGTCTCACTCGATGAGCAAGTTCTATCTTGGAATACCTCACTTTCCAAAACTCTTGATGAGATTGCCCCTAGGCGCCCTCTCCGGCCCCGCAAACATCGGTCCCCTTGGTATACTGAAGATCTTAGATCGATGAAGCGGGAAAGGAGACGGCTAGAGAGCGTGTGGAGGGAACTCCGTGATGGAGGATCATTATCAGCTTATAAGGTATTCAAAAAAGCTTATGAGCGTGCTGTCAAGGCGGCAAAAAATCTTACTACGCTGCCCTGATAGCGTCTGCAGACTCACGCCCGGCACAATTGTTCAGAATAATTCGGTCACTGACGACGGTCCCTACCGTCCCAAAAAATGATGATCAGGCCCTTACAGCCAATGCTTTTCAGAGTTTCTTTGCAGACAAGATTATGAACCTCTGCCGGGACCTTCCAGCCACGATTGATACAGTAAGGGAGCTTGAGACTCCGTGGCCCTCCGCTGGGTCCACCTTCGACCAGTTTCAACCACTGCTGTCGATAAGATTGTGGCTGCAACCAGGCCTACCACCTGCTCCCTCGACCCGTGCCCCTCCTGGCTTGTTAGATCTTGCCTGGAGGGGCTACGAGGGCCTCTGTTGAACATCATAAATACCTCCCTTGAGCAAGGAGTGTTTCCAGAGAGCTTAAAAGATGTGGTGGTAGCTCCATTGCTGAAGAAGCCGACATTAGATCCCGCGGTCCCTTCCAACTACCGACCAGTGTTGAACCTTTCATTCCTGGGAAAGGTAGTTGAGAGGGTAGCAATGGAGCAGTTGCAATCCTTCTTAGACGACACAGCATGGCTAGACCCCTTCCAGTCTGGCTTCCGTTCTGGGCATGGGACGGAGACGGTCCTGGTCTCCATCACAGACCAACTCCGCAGCCAGCTTGACCAAGGCGGGTCAGCACTGCTTGTCTTATTGGACCTCACAGCAGCGTTTGACACTGTCGATTACAATCTTTTGACCCACCACCTTGCCATGGCTGGAGTGAGGGGGACAGCCCAAAAATGGCTGACCTCCTTCCTCCACCATTGGTCTCAGTGAGTCAGGAGGGGAGAAGTGGTCTACGAGGGTTCCCCATTAGCTTGCAGAGTCCCTCAGGGGGGCATTCTCTCCCTTTTATTATTTAACATCTATATGCAGCCGCTTGCACAGCTGGTACGGAGTTTTGGGTTACAGTGTCATCAGTACGCTGATGACACTCAGCTCATTCTGAGGATGGAGGGCAGGCCTGGATCCGTACCCAATAATTGCCAACATTGCCTTGAGGTTGTTACTGGATGGCAGCGAGCCAGTAGGTTGAAGGTGAATCCAGCAAAGATGGAGATCTTGTGGTTAGGTCGCCCGGCTGATGGGGATGTCCAGCTTCCAACCCTGGATGGTGAGGCGTTATGCCCATAGCCTTCTGTAAAGAGCCTGGGAGTCCATCTGGATTCCCAACTGACCATGGAGACCCAAATCTCCATGGTCAGTAAAACAGCTTTTTTCCATCTTAGACAGGTAAGGCGGCTGGCTCCCTATCTTTCCCGGAATGACCTGGCCACGATGATCTAAGCCACGGTCATCTCGAGACTTGACTACTGTAATGCCCTCTACGTTGGCCTTCCTCTGTCGGTGACCCGGAAGCTCAAGCTAGTGCAGAACACTGTCGCCCGACTCCTGTCTGGTTCCCCAGCAGGTTGTCACATTACACCTATTTTGCAGGATCTGTACTGGCTTCCAATTGAGCACCAGATCACCTTCAAAGTGTTGGTGCTCACCTTTAAGGCCTTACGCGGCCTGGGGCCAATATCCCTGAGGGACCGGCTTTTCCCATATTGCCCTACGAGATCACTCCGGTCGGAAAATATCAACTTGCTGGCCATCCCATCTACAAAGTCACTTAGGTTGACTGCAACTCGTAGGAGAGCGTTCTCCGTAATTGCCCCAACACTGTGGAACGCTCTCCTGGCCGAGACGCGAGCCCTCCAAGACCTTATGTCTTTCAGGCGATCTTGCAAGACATTTCTATTTCAGCAGGCTTTTGGTCTATAAGATGTCATCAGCGCCTAGCTCGCCTTTTATTGCTGCGTTATACTGAATTGTGTCGAACCCTACACTTTGTACAACACACTGTTGTTTTAACCCATGAGATTTTATAGTATGTGCTCTTTTAATTGTGTTTTTATTGTGTTTTTATTGTATCCTGCTCTACTGTGAGCCACCCTGAGCCTCCCGGGAGTGGCGGCCTAGAAGTCCGAGAAATAAAATAAAAAAATAAAAAAACAAAAACTACATGTTCAAGTAGTAAACAAGATTGGGCTGCTAACCTAGAGATAGAACAGGGGACACAGAAAAGCTTCTTGTCTTCTTGTAGTTTGCAGGACAGAGGAAGAGACTCAATCAATCAGTCCGCTATCACTGCCCAGACACCCCTTTCTTCTCCCTTCTCCTCCATGGCTAGCCAGCATAGTAATTTCACACTGGTGGAAGCACACATGCAGTTACATGCGTAGAGTACTTTTTTCCATGTCTACCATTCATAATCTGGGTCCATGTCTTCCATTTATCAGGAGGTGGCTCCTACTTGTACCAAAGGCCTAATTAACCTGCTTTGGATATACAAGGGGCTGCTGATAAATCTTTGGTTTTGTGTTCTTGTTTTGTTTCTATGGTAATGAATGTTACATCACATGAAAGCCTTATGTACAGTATCTAATATATGTTTTCAAAATTTTGTGTTTGTAGCTTATGGCAACAGTGATCTAGGTATGCAGGAAAACAAAATGGTGGAATCTAAGGCAATATTCACAGCAAATGAGAGCAAAGGAATAGTAGACATCATGGGGATTTCTCATGAATGTGTTTGTGTCATTATCCATGAACATTTGAACATGAAGAAGCTCTCTGTGAAGTGGGTCCCCAAATGTTTGACAACAGATCAGAAAAGCATGTGCGTGAAAACTTCCCAGTCCATTTGCCAGTGTTTCTGGACTGATAAGAACTTCCTGGATTGAGTGGTCACTATGGATGAGACCTGGATTTATTTGTATGGCCCTGAAACCAATGAACAGTCAAAAGAGTTGAGGCACAGTTGTTCTCCGTGTCCAAAGAGTGCAAAAATCAGCCACTAAGGTGATGGCATCTGTGTTCTGGGATAAGTAGGGTGTGCTTCTAGTGGACTACCTTTAAAATAATTCTGCCATCGATGCAAGGTACATTGAACTTTTGGACCAATTGAAGGCAGTTCTGAAGTCCAAAAGGCACAGCAAGCTGTCCAAAGGAATCTTGTTCCTACAAGACAACGCCTCCACTCACACTGCACAAGTGACCATGGCAAAACTGGTGGAGCTAGGCTTCTAGCTGGTTCACCACCCACCTTATTCACAGGGTCTAGCTCTCTCTGACTATCATATGTTTCCAAATCTGAAGAAACACCTCAAGGGTACCAAATTTCACATCATTTCTGATGCCATGGCTGCTACGGATGACTGGTTGGAGGCACATCTGGAATCCTTCTTTTTGCAAGTCTTACAGAACTTTGAATACTGATGCAAGTGTGTTGATATCACTGCAGAGTATGTGGAATAAATGTAAAGTTTCATCTTCCTATCTCATTTCTTTCTGGGTAAAGCCAAAGACTTATCAGCAGACCCTCATAGGGTTCAGCACTTTGGATAGCGTCTTTGAAGTTCATGCTAAGACCTTGAGCTGATTCATCACACCATTGGCAAGCCCCCAGCCTCCATGATTAATTCTTTATCATCTTTATCAAGGATGAACAAAGTATGTTAGCCTTCTGTATAACACCAAGCATTTTCACTTTTAGTTTGACTGGGTTGGGCTTCTCAGAACTTCAGTCCAACAGGATCTGTAAAGCTGCTCTTTGCAATCTCTGAACTATTCTAGCAATTTTTCTGTGTTTATCGGTACAAATAAGTCTTCCAATTCATTTTCACTCCCCATTTTAATCTAGATATCTGACTCTCAAGCAGGAGAAGGAGGCCTAATTTGCAGTCCCACATCATTTGGATTACATTTGGTGGGACACAAGAAATGACCTTTTTGGAGACCACTTTCTTTTACAGATACATCTTTGGCATTCACTTATACAGTACCTTAACTGAAGAAGGCAGTTTCTTTTAGAGTAGAGCCTTGCTTATCCAACCTTTACTCATCCAATGTTCTGTATTATCCAACGCAGTCTGCCTCCTGCCTGGATCCACAGCTGTTTCATTACATTGTGATGTTTTCATTCATAAATACAGTTATTACTACATAACATTACCATGCATTGAAGTCCTTTTTCTGTCTATTTGTTGTAAAACATGATGTTTTGGTACTTAATTGTCAAAATCATAACAAAATTTGATGTTTTATAGGCTTAATCCCTCCTTATTATCCAACATTTTTGCTTATCCAACATTCCGTTGGCCTGTGTATATTAGAGAAGTCAGACTCTACCACATTTAAAAATAAATTTAACCTTTTAAATTTTTAAAAATTATATCTGGGGTTTTAAGAAGTTAACTGTGGCTAGCTGCCTTGGTTGCCACTTTTGACAGTAAGGCAAAATAGAGATGTTATGTACATTAATCTTCTTTTCCTGGGTCTTCAAAAGTGGGATGGCTTGTGCATACTACTGACTCCTTTTGGCTACCAGGTGCCAGGTTTTCTTTTGTGAGATATAACTCCATTATAGACGGAGTTGAACTTGTGTTTTGGTGCGATTTGGCTTTTATGTTTTTTATTCCGATGTATTTTAATTACCGTATTTTTCGCACCATAAGACGCAGTTTTTTCCTCCCAAAGTAGGAGGAAAAATCAGCCGCGTCTTATGGAGCGAAGAGGGGGGGGGAGGCGATAGTAAGCCTTTCCCTTGGCCGCCTCCTCCTCGGTCCCGCCTCCTCCTCTGCCTCCTCCTCCTCCGTCGCCGCCCGCCGCCGCCCGCCTCCGTCGCCGCCCGCCTCCATCGCCGCCGCCTACCTCTGCCTCCCTCCCTCACCGCCGGCGCGCATGGGCATTAGGTCCCAAGCGCGTCTGACGTCTGACGTCTGACGCAGGCGCGCCTGGCGCGCTGACGCAGGCACGCCTGGCGCGCTGACGCAGGCACGCCTGGCGCGCTCGGGACCTACTGCCCATTCGCACATGGGCAGTAGGTCCCGAGCGCCAGGCGTGCCTGCATCAGCCAGAAGCCAGGCGCGCTCGTCGAGGACGCCAGACACGTCAGACGCGCTTGGGACCTAATGCCCATGCGCGACGGCGGAGAGGGAGGGAGGCAGAGGTAGGCGGCGGCGAGGGGCAGGCGGCGGCGGGCGGCGGTGGGCGGCGGCGAGGGAGGGAGGCAGAGGTAGATGGCGGCGGCGGAGGCGGGCAGCGGCGGGCGGCGGCGAGGGAGGCAGAGGTAGGCGGCGGCGACACAGGCGGGCGGCGGCGGCGGAGGCGGGCGGCGGCAGGCGGCGGCGGAGGAGGAGGAGGCGGAGGAGGAGGTGGGACAGAGGAGGAGGCGGCCAAGGGAAAGGCTTAGGGATGGCGGAGGGCGCCGAGGAGGGTCCACCCTTCCAGGTGGGCAGGCCGCACTTCAAGCAGGCAAGCGCCGGGGCCCACTTTTGGCTCAAAATATTTTTTCCAATTTTCCTCTTCTAAAATCTAGGTGCGTCTTATCAGCAGGTGCGTCTTATGGTGCGAAAAATACGGTACGTATTGTTGTTAGATGTTTTAAATTTTATTGTAGCATTGAATTTTTGCTGTAAGCCGGTCTGAGTCCCTCAATGGAAGTGAGAAGATTGGGATACAAAAGTGTAAGCTTCGGCAAGGGGGGTCTAGTAAAGCAAACTCACTCTAAGCGTAGTTGAAGGAAAATGGTTTAATAGGTCCTTAATCCAAAGTAGGCAAAGATAGACTAAAGGGTTCGCGCGAGTTCTCTTCAAAAAGCCCTCCTGGCCCGCCCCCCCTGCTGTGCCCCTCCTTCCTCAGGGATGACCATCCGGCTCTCCGCATATCAAAGTTCAGGAAAAGGGTCCTGGCACTTCAAAGGGCGGTTCCAGTTCAAAGCCCGCCAGATGCTGTTCTTATCTGATGGCGAGCAAGGCTTGACCCGTTAGGACAACAACCGGGCCAAGCGGCGCTGACACAAAAGTTTTAAATAATAAATAATAATAATCATCCAGATAATGCAAAAAAGGGGGGGGGGGCAGGTTTTATGCCAATCTCATTGGGTGCACCTTCTATCTGAGCATGAGGTCTTCTATGTAGTGAATGCTGCTTCTAAATCTTCCTGACAAACATCAAGATGAGTGAAGCCAGCACTGTTCTAATAACTCATCCCTTTCCAATAAATAATAAACAGCGTAGTGTTGAGCCCCTCTTGTGTACCATTGAGCCTACTTTGTAATTCATCATTATTTCTAGCTGCCAATGTATTCATCACTGGCTTCCCTTGTGTGTCTTTAGGGATGGACTACTCCCAAGCTTTGGTGTTCAGCCAATTAATTTCTCTTGACTTCAACTCCTCTGTTCCCTGAAGGGATAATACAAGCCATTTCAAAAACCCATTAATATATAAAAATAAATTGGGCTTTATTTAGTCATCTCCTTCTTAGTAGTTTTTTTTAAAAAGAAAAGCATGTCTTCTTTTTTTGCACTTTGAGCCTACCTTAGCATTTTTCACCCACTTGGTGGGATTAAAACTGAATGCTGATAATGACAGACTAGTCTTTCCACTCTGTTTCTTAATACAATCAAAGAGCTTATTCACACAAAGAGTAGCCTTGCCTTATGCTCCTTCTCCCAGGTTATGCTAACTTAGATTTCTGGGTGTGGGAGAAGTCTCGACATCACTCATCCCACTATTATATAATTAAATAAATATCACAATTTGAAACTCATAGAACAATGAAAACAATGGGAAATGTGTGTAATTGCCATTTATTTAGCCTTGTGTTAAAACAGAAATGTAATTTAGGATGTAATATAAATTATATTATTAGGCCATCATGCTATAATGATTTACAATTGGGATTTTTGGAAATCCAAGGTTTGAAAACTTGTTTAGTCATGGAAACCATGGCATGACCTTGGGCAAGTCACACTCTTTTAGTTTTAAAGGAACACAATGGTTTGGCATAGCCATTTCAAAGCTCTTGATGCCGTGACGGACGGGATTCAGCTGCAGGGAGTTCCACAGTTCTTCTCCTCCATCTTGAGCCGGGTGGCACAAGAACAAAAAGCCCACAAAATGGCCCCTTCTTCCTCTCTCTTTACCTCTGCCTGAGCTCCATTTTCTCCTGACACAATAATAGCCACTGCAGCAACAGTAAGCACCCATTTCCTGTAAGCAACATCAGTTTTCCCCTAAGGGCATCACCTGCCCTCTGCCACATTGTTCAAAACAAAAACTCACACAGCTGCTCCAAAGGTGGGGGCCACGAGTGACCTTTTACCCAGTTACCATGAAGAGCTGCTTGGAAGAGGATTTCCCCACAGTTACCAGTTTGGGAGACCTAGTTTGCTCAAGTACCAATGACTTATTTTCTTTATTTCTGATCGCTTGTTGGACCATCTCTGACTTTCCCTAGGCTGAATGCAGCCAGAAGCCATGCTACAACTTTGAGACCTAAGGATCCTGAAAGGCTCTTCCTTGGCCAGCCACCTTTGATGTTTTCCAAAGGGGCACTGCCAAGATTGAGAGCCAAAGGGGACACAGGACTCCTATGGCTTGTGGGAAAGTGCCCCTCTGGAGCAGATCTGGACTTATTCCCATCTCATGGACTTTTTATTGGTTATTCCCAGCCTTTCCCCCTCTTGCCACATGGACTTTGTGACTCTCTTGCACCCCAGGAACAACTGTGCCCCTCAAGACTCTATAGTTTCCAAGGACAGTGATTACATCTAAGGGAACTATAACTCCCAGAAGGAAAGCAGCATTTTGTTGGTTGTTTTAAAGATCATTTTCTCTGGGAGAGGGGATGCCTGGGGATTGTCTTCTTGGGAAGATTGCTGGGGACCTCTGTTTTGTCTTGTCTAATTGCACCCTTATGTGTTCTCCCCCCTGTGTCACTGTAACATTTAAGAAAATGCCCTCAGCAGAGAGTTCCAGAGATTAACATAAAATAATATCCTTTTCCATCCATTTTTCCTTGCACAAATAATATTTTTGGGAGCTGCTGGGCTCCTTCGCAGGGACCGCCCTGCAATCTTTACTCAGGTCTCCCCGCATATGTTTCTGTCACTATCGGAGCTTGGCCACTGATAGGGAATATGCCTGGACAAATTATTATATTCTCAAAATATGGTTGTTTCATTGTGAGCTTCGGAACCTCACAGCCAGCCCAAATAGACATTTTTGGACCACTTTAAACTAAGAAACCATATTTCCCGCTCAGCCAAGGCTTCCAGACAAAGGAAGTTTCAGCCTGGACAAAGAAAGCCATTAAGGAATTCAAACTGACAATAGACCAGGTGGGCTAGAAGCTCCAAAATGGACGCTCGCCCACCCCAAGGCATTATTTTAACAAAGGTAACTTCCTCTTTCACCCAGCCGTTCCTTTGTGCCTTTTCCCTCCTCACACAGCCCCAGCTTGATTGGCCCATTCAAATTTAGGCGCAATTTTCTGAGTGGTGCAACTTTTGACACTCAGCTTTTCTGAAGATTCTAGCCAATGGGCTGAAGCCGCATGTAGCCTGGGAGGCACACAATTCAAATGTAAATGGATCCTTCTCTATATATTTGTCTGCATTTCCCATTAAAGACATGTTTTGCCTTTGGAACCCGGAGTCTGGCATCTCATCCTTATCAGCTGATTAAGATTCTTCTCTCGGCTTGGCGTTCTTCCGGTCTGGGTGAGCTTTGATCTGGGTTACAGTGGGATTTGTAGTTTTGGGAAGATTACCCTGACTTTGGGCCTTGGTCCTCGCGTTTTAGGGGTGGCCTGGGCTCTGTACCCTTATGGGAAGGGTCCCCTATATTCCATTGTTCGGTAACACTCTAACTGGGAATGCCTGGGAATGAATCTAGGACTTTTGCATGGAAAGTGTATGATTTGTTATGATATTCCATAACAATAGTGTGGATAGGAGCCCCCGGTGGCGCAGTGAGCTAAACCCTTGGGCCAGCAGGACTGAAGCCCGACAGGTCACAGGTTCGAATCTGGAAAGAGTGTGGATGAGCTCTCTCTGTCAGCTCCAACTCCCCATATAGGGACGTGAGAGAAGCCTCCCATAAGGATGGCAAAAAATCAAAACATCCAGGTGTCCCCTGGGCAATGTTCTTGCAGGCAGCCAATTCTCTCACACCAGAAGTGACTTGCAGTTTCTCAAGTTGCTTCTGACATGGAAAAAATAGTGTGCATGGATGGATGAAAAGGAAAGAAAGAAAGAAATGAGGGAGGGAGGGAAGGAAGGAAGGAAAGGAAAGGAGGGAGGAAGGAAATGAAGTATGATATGTTGAAGACTATGACAATGGATGCAGTAAAGCAATGAAATAAAACAAATACATGTTTGCAAAATAGATCTGAATCACTGTTGTGCAATTCATCACATTTGGCTTAATTGCACATCATAATCAACATTCATAGCCCCAGAAAAACATGATATTCATCTGAATGACTGTCATGAAGGGATGTGTGAGGAATTGGAATTCACTTTGAGGATGACATCCTGCCTGGACTGTCTGTGAAGCAGATGTAGTTTGCACTCTGGAACCTTCTCATTGTTAACATGTCTTCCTAAAAGATGAAGAAAAAGAAGAAGAAGAAATAAGTATGCACATTGAACAATGAGCATAGAAAAATGAGCACATTTGTGTGCAGACTGTGCATAAACACAGATTAGAGAGTGAGAGGAATGCATTCAAGGAACATTTGTTGCATTTGAAAACATTTGAACAAATATGCACAAACTTGGATGGCAATGGAAATAAGGGGGCTCCTATCCACACTATTGTTATGGAATATCATAACAAGCAAAGAATAAGTTAAGGGAACATCATCAAAAAAGCCAGACACAAATTCCATTCTATTTTATTTTTGCTTATATGGAGGCAGGAACAAAGATATTCATGGATGTGGACTTTACAGATCTCCCCAATAAATGTTCAAAAATTAGTGAAAAGAGTGAGAAAGAAGCTCCACAGCTCAATACTTGTCCTGTGTCAAGGAAAAGTGTGTCTAGAAAATGTCGTCTTCTATTGAAAAGAATTTTCCTGCACCAAATTAGTTTCAAATTGAAAATAATGTTTTAAAATGGAGCAGTTTTCAATTCCATTCTTGGTAAAATTAATTGTGCTAAGAGAATGGAATTCATGAAGGTTTTCATTGCTTCCATAAATCCATAATGTACATAGAAAAAGATGCAAGTTGTTCAGAGGCAACCCAATTCTTCATGCGATGCAGATTTGGAATGCAAAAAAGGAACAGTCCAAACCAGGAGAATGTATTTGGTTCCAGACTCCAGAAGTTCAGGCAACGGTCAGGCAATTCATATTAAAATGGTGAGCTGACTTGCTCCAAAGCTCTCAGTGCCTTGTTGACTATTTTCACCCTCCTCCCTGCTTTTTGCGTATTCTATTACAGTTGACATTTCCATTCTGGGAATGTATTGTCTCTAGAACTGATCACCAGCCACAAGGCAAAACAACAGAGAGCCCCAGAAATGTGCATTCAGATGTCCCGGAGTCACTATATTAAGAATTATCTGAATGCAATGCTGGCAAGCGAGCAGGAAAAATTAATCACAGTGTCCCGTTTTAGCATTGCTGGCAGCAACAGGGTCGTGGCAGTTTCACAGAATTGATTAACTACTTATTAAACAAGAGCAGCAGTGACAGAGCTTTAAAAATATCAAATTAAGGCTGGAGGAGCTCCCAGCAAACAAAGAATACAAAAGACAAATGCACGTTAATGTCTGCTTCAGTCAAAATGTCTGTTTCAGTCAAAATTCACAGGGGGTTATCAGAGGAGCAGCATTCAATTTTTGTGCTCTATGAAGTTGCAGTCAGAGCCTGGAGACTGGAGACTTTTCAGAATTGCTAACAACAACAACAACAACAACAACCACTTCTATTATTACCACTATTCCCAGAAATTGCAATGTATAAGGTGATATGGCATTAAGACTGACTATAGAAATAAGAATAAATAATAAAACTGTATTTAATATTCTGCTCTATCTCCCCAGAGGACCTCAGGGTGGATTCCAAACAGAAAGGACAAACATTCAATGCCCGAAAATGAGAAAAATGAGGGGGAAAATGGCCTTTTACTCTGCCGGAATTTTGTAAGCATATGCACGCTTATGCTGAGAAAATGGTGCTAGCAATGGTGGCTGTATAACACCTTAATTCACTTTATTTGATTTATTTATTTATTGTTTCGATTTGTATACCGTCCTTCCAATTTGGCTCAGCACGGTTTACAGTACATCGACCAAGGCATTAAAACATAACCATAAGAACAACCATAACAATTAAAACAGAATAGCAAACTTTGGGAAAGTTAACTTGCGAGGATTCTCCATTACATTCAGTTCTTCAAATTTACATTATATAATATGTTCTTATCTAGATTCAATGAAAATAAAGTGTCATCTGAGCTTTGGTGATACCTCAGTTGACTTCTCTACTTCACTTTCAACATTAATCAGTGGTTTCGTGGTCTGTGAATAGCAAGCAGCATGCAACCCCATTGAAACCCACACATTCAGAAATGCAGCAATAATTGCCCCTGCATTACCTGCATTACCCCTATGAAGGAGCTGAGATTATCTGAGCCAGTTGATAGTCTGCTGAAACAGTATCTGGTCTAACATAGTCCGAATGGTAGACCTTTTTGCCCACTCAAGCCATGGCGACGGATAAATTTGAATAAATAAATAAATAGTGTCCAGGAAGACAATGTAAACAGTTCTCTCAAGTGTAGGAATTTATGTCAGCACAAGTCTTTCATGCGGAGACGGAAAAGGAAAACTTTAGTTCAATATGCTAAGGCAGCATTTCTCAAACTGGTGTTTATTGGGGGGCGTGAGGAGGTGTCAGAGGAGTCTCCAAAGACCATCAGGAAACAGTATTTTCTGTTGGTCATGGGGGCTTTGTGTGGGAAGTTTGACCCAAATCTATCATTGGTGGGGTTCAGCAAGTTCTTTGATTGTAGGTGAACTATAAATCCCAGCTACTACAACTCCCAAATGTCAAGCTCTATTTTCCCCAAACTCCACCAGTGTTCACATTTGGTCATATTGAGTATTCATACCAAGTTCGATACAGATACATCATTGTTTGAATCCACATTGCTCTCTGGATGTAGGTGAACTAAAACTCATAAACTCTAAGTCAATGTCCACCAAACCCTTCCAGTATGTTCTGTTGGTCACGGGAGATCTGTGTGCCAAGTTTGGTTCAATTCTATTGTTTGTGGAGTTTAGAATGGTATTTGATTGTAGGTGAACTATAAATCTCAAATGACAAAATCAGTCCCCCCAGTATTCAGATTTTGGCGTATATGTGCCAAATTAGGTCCAGTGAATGAAAATACATCCTGCATATCAGATATTTACATTACGATTAATAACAGTAGCAAAATTACAGTTATGAAGTAGCAACAAAAATAATGTTATGGTTGAGGGTCACCACAACATGAAGAACTGTATTAAGGGGTCACGGCATTAGGAAGGTTGAGAACCACTGCCCTAAGGATTTGAACTCAGTCCGATCAGGATCTAATGTAGAAGTGTAAAGCTTGATTTCCAAATGAGAAGGCAAGCAGAATGTGAAGGAATCCAAGTGCCTCATGTTTGGGAACACAGCAGAACTCTCTCTCTCCCCCCCCCTTCCACTCATGATCTTCACATCCTATGACTATTTTAGGGGGACATGGCAGAGAGCTTCTTCCTGGGGAATTCCTTTCCATGGGAGGTCAGCCCCCTGATTGCTTTCCTTGTACCAACAAACACCTTTTAATCCCAATTGAGTTATATTGATTATTTGGTTGTAATCAGTCTTTATGGGACAGTCTTCTATATTTCAATTGTATTATGGTTTGTTTTTTTTAAAAAATGATCTTATAGTTTCTAAAACTATAATGGTGTTTGTGACGAATTGCCTATATTTTTGGGGCAGTAGAAACCCAGGAGAAAAAGCCCTTTTTGGTGGGTGGCCAGTTAATGGTCTGTTTTGGAGGAACGGCCATTGTAAGGTTACAGATCCCAGGTTAGGCTGAGTTAGTCTAGGAAAAGGGGATATGGAACCTTAGGGAGCCAGTAGGCAGTTGGACTATGCACCAAGGGAAGATTGTCAGTTAGAATTTAAAAACTGACAGTTGGAAGAGCAGTTAGGCAGAGGGGAGGCTCAGAACTTTGGAGGGGGAGTTGATGGTCAGTCTTTGACTGAGTAGGTCAGAGTGAGTTTAGCTCCTGAGTGAGTTAGTAGCATTTTGCTGGGTTTTGTAGGACTCTAGCTGAGAATAGGCAGAGTCAGGTAGTTATAGGTAGCAGATAATACTTCAGCAGTATTATCTGTGGTGCTGAGTTTAATTGTAACTTATTGAAGATTGTGCCAGTTTGTTTTTGTAACCACACGCTCCATCGCTTCATTGCAACCATTACGCAAAGTGCCTGTGACCTCTCACAAGTTGTTATAAATAAACTCTATTTTTTTCCATCAAGTCCTGCCTCCCTGTGTTTCCATCCTCCCTGGTTTTAAATGGTGGCAACGTAATTCAAGTGAAACCTCTCCAGCCTCTACATATAAAAGCACCCTGTTTTCTGCCCAGCCTAGAGGGATTAGGTGAGCCCTCACCACAGTACTTGGTGGCAGCCAAGGTGTAAAAAACCATCTCCTTCGCCACAATTGGTTTGCAGCGGCGGGATCTCAAGTAACATCTGAGTCCAGTGGTCCAAGGCCAAAGTTACCTGATAACATCATAAAATAGCTCCACCAAGATCCAGACGAAATGTGGCTGAGGAAGGAGAAGCGGCAGAGGGTGGACCTGCAGTCCAGGAGGAGAGGCAAGAACAAGTTACTCCCTCTCTGGAGTTGGAAAGATGAAAATGCAGTTCCAAATGAGACAAATGGAGCTTGCAGCTGAGGAAAGAGAGAGAGAGAGGGAAGCTGAAGAGAAAAAAGAGATAGGGAGGCTGAAGAGAGACAAAGAGAGATAGGGAGGTTGAAGCTGAGAGAGAGAGAATGAGGCACGAAGAGCGTATGATGGAGCTGAGGATAAGGGAAGCCGAGGGAACGAACAGAGCTAACGTAGTTCCAACTGAAGTGGCGGCTCCCAATTTAAAACACTTTCCGCATTATCAAAAAGGGGATTGTGTGGAATCCTTTTTGGCAAGCTTTGAAAGAACCTGCCTAGATTTCAATGTGCTAGAGGAAAAACAAATGGCACACCTGAGATCACTCATTTGTGGGGAGTTAAGTGAAATATATGCCAACTTGAGGGCAGAAGAGAGCAATAACTACCTGCTATTTAAAGAACGGTTCAAACGACATTTTGGGTTAACGGCAGAGCAAAGCCGGAAAACTTTTAGGGAGGTGAAGAGAAGACCCAATGAGACATATTCCCAACTGGGATGTAGACTCGATAAAGCTTTTGACAGGTGGCTGAGGGGCAGTAAAACAACCACCTTTGAAGATCTGAAAGATCTCATCTGTTTGGAGCAGTTTTAGACTGATTCCCACGCAGATGAGGTGGTTTGTGAAGGACAATAGAATCCAGACTGTGGCTGGAGTTGCCACATTGTTGGAGGTGGAGATGGAGGTGGATTGGGAGATGGGACATTCCCCAATGGCTCCAAAAAGGCAGAAGAAATGGGCCCCTAAAGGAAGATTTGAACAAAAAGGCTGTTACACTCCAGCAGCCTCAGGCAGCGTTTTGGCCTAAGCGGCGACAGCCTCAGACAGCAATTGGGCCTGCACGACATTCCAGCCTAGGAAATTGAAACTTACATCCTGCAACAGCTTGTCCTGCTCATGAACTGTGTGCAAGCCTTTCGGGCTTGGCCTGTGTGAATCTAAGGAAAGATAATCATAAAAGGGCCTCCAAGGCCGGGTTGCTCCGGCGGCTGATAGTGAAAGCGACTGAGAGAATGCCTCCCTTGAGCCAGGTGGGCCCCGGTAATGAGACCCGCATTCCAAGAGGCCTGAGATCATGTCAACATGCTAAGAAACATCCATCACGGGTTTTTACGTCCGACGCACTCTCAGAATGCTATAATTGCTCAGTGCACCCTTCAGTCTTTGTCTCTGACCAACATCGCATTCAAGATGGACTAAGGGAACGGCCGTTGGGGCCTTCCCTCCCAGGGAAAGCCAGCCAGCCAGCTCCGAGCCGGTTCGTCTCTGCTCCACCGTGCCAGGACCCTGCTTCATCTACGGCTTTGCCGTGCCTAGCCTGCACTCCAGGTCACCATTGGAACCGGAGAGGGAAGCCTGAGGTCATCTCTGCGGTTGGACTCTCTGTTACTAAAACCTCGTACCTGCTCCCGTGTCCCAGCCAGGAATCCCTCGAGGTTCGTGGACTCGAAGCTATGGAAACACTGCTCTTGCCTTCCTGCCTTTGCAGGGATCCTTTCAAGGTTTCTGGACTCTTGCTACAGTAAGCACTGCTTCCTGCTTCCTTGCCCCGGCAGGGATTCTTCAGGACCTGCAGTGAGTTGCTACAGCTGTTCCTGCCTCCCGCTACGGCGAGAATTCCCTTGAGAGACCTGTCTCTCTTGCTACTAGCTTGTGGTCTGAGCTACAGGATTATAACCATCTGTAGATCTTGCTTGCTACTTTAAAGGCACTATAAACGCCTCCAAGCTTTCTAATGTTTCCTGCACAATAAAACCCGGCTGTACCCTTGCCCTTGTGTGGTTTATCAGGGAGGTCAAGGGTCATGGCCCACAGGGGGGCGACAAAGGCTTTATTCCTGACCGAAGGGACACCTCTTTCGTAAATGCCAACAGAAGAATAGTGTGTTATGGATGCCAAAGAGAGGGTCATATCAAATCCGTATGTCCCAAGTTGAACACCTACAAAAGACCCATAACTCCTCCTAAAACAGTGCGTGTGGTGAAGCAAACGCCACCACTGAGTGAAAACCCCACTCGAACTGAGGAGCCAGTGAAGGTGATGAGAGTTTGGAGTGTAGGGAGACAGTTAAATAAAGACTTTATGGAGGCTGTTGAAATAAATGAAAGGACCCTGGTAGGATTGGGAGACCATAGGGGCAGCAAAGTACATTACTACTCTGGACCTTACAAAAGGATATTGGCAAGTAGCCATGAGTCCTGGGGATCAGGAGGAAACAGCTTCCGTAACTCGGGATGGGCTTTTTGAATTCAAAGTCATCACATTTGGTTTGAAAAATGCGCCAGCAACTTTCCAGAGATTGATTGATAACATGTTGGCTGGGATGAAAAGTTTTGTACAGGCTTATATTGACGACATAGCAATTTTTAGTCAAACCTGGGATGCACACTTGGAACATATAGCGGGGGTGTTGTACCGAATTAAGAAAGCTGGTTTGACAGTTAAATCATCAAAATGTCAAATGGCCAGGTCACAAGTAAAATACTTGGGACATATTGTAGGGGGAGGAATTATATTGCCTGATATAGATAAAGTACAATCCATTAAGGATTGGCCCCGACCCTGTTCAAAGAAACAGATACGAGCGTTTCTAGGGGTTGTTGGATTTTACAGGTTTATTCCTGAGTTTAGTACACAGGCAGCTCCTTTAACGGAGTGTACTAAAAAGTCTTCCCCAGATAAAATCATTTGGACACCAGAGAGTCAAACCTCACATGAATGCCTGGAAAATGCATTGATTACCACTCCTGTGTTGGGAACCCCTGATTTTAACCAACCATTTGTATTAATCACAGATGCGTCTAATATAGGTTTTGGCGCAGTTTTAAGTCAAGAAAATTCAGAGGGTGTGTTACAACCGGTTCTCTACATGAGCAAAAAGCTCTTGGAAAGAGAACAACATTTTTCTGTAATAGAAAGGGAGTGTTTGGCGATAGTTTGGGCCATCACAAAACTGAAACCCTATTTGTGGGGACGCAAATTGTGTACCGACCATTAACCTCTAAGGTGGCTGAATCAGGTCAAAAGTACCAACAGCAAGTTAATCAGGTGGAGTTTAACCCTCCAGGATTTTGACTTTGAGGTGCGTGTGGAGGAAACTCCGCGACGGACCCTCACTATCAGCTTATAAGCTGTTTAAAGAGGCTTATGAGTATGCTGTCAAGGCGGCCAAAAATGTGTACTTCTCCGCCTCGATAGCGTCTGCCAGCTCACGCCCGGCCCAATTGTTTAAGGTAATTCGGTCCTTGACAACGGTCCCTACCGTCCCAAAAAATAGCGATCAGGCCCTCACTACCGGTGCTTTCCAAAGCTTCTTTGCAGACAAGATATTGAGTCTCCGCCGGGACCTTCCTGCCACGGTTGACACAGTAAGAGAGCTTGAGACTCCGTGGCCCTCCGCCGGGCCCACCCTCGACCGGTTTCGGCCACTGGACGCAGATGCTGTTGATAAGATTGTGGCTGCAACCAGGCCTACCACCTGCTCCCTCGATCCGTGCCCCTCTTGGCTTGTTAGATCTTGCCTGGAGGGGTTACGTGGGCCTCTGTTGAACATCATAAACAGCTCCCTTGAGCAAGGAGTCTTTCCAGAGTGCTTAAAAGAGGCGGTGGTAGCTCCATTACTGAAAAAATCGTCTTTAGATCCAGCGGTTCCCTCCAACTACTGACCAGTGTCGAATCTTTCGTACCTGGGCAAGGTAGTTGAGAGGGCAGTAATGGAGCAGTTGCAGTCCTTCTTAGATGATGCAACATGGCTAGACCCCTTCCAGTCCGGCTTCCGTTCGGGGCATGGGACGGAGACGGTCCTGGTCTCCATCACAGACCAACTCCACTGCCAGCTCGACCAAGGCGGGTCTGCGCTGCTCGTGTTATTGGACCTCACGATAGCGTTTGACACGGTAGACCACAATCTTTTCACCCACCGCCTGGCCATGGCTGGAGTGAGGGGGACAGCTCTTAAATGGCTGACCTCCTTCCTCCAGTTAAACACAAAAAGATGTATGCACAAGCACACTAGTAGGGACACACTTATGTAAGTGTAAAGGAAAAATATGGTGTGGTAGCCCTATATGTAGTAAAGCATGGATGTGGGGCATGTGATGATGTATAGGACCAGCAGATGGTATAGTGACCTCTTAAAGTAACAACATACAATAATAAATACAAAACAAATCACGCCAGTGGTATATGGGCTCCGCAGGATAGCACAATCGCTGAGTAACACATAGAAATAAATGATATACAGCAATGCAGACTGCAACCATGTGTATACAATGCTATTGACGCACAGGGAGAGTATCGTAGCGTATCGAGCAGGACTACATTACCCAGGTATCCAGCGTCAAGTCTCGTCAGTAGTCTCGCGGTCGTGCGCTCTGTGCAAGAATGGCGATTGGGACTACATCACCCAGAGTGCCGCGGGGGAAAGCCCAAGTCTCATCGGAGCAAATAACCTGTATAGTATGTGGGCGTTGCGCTTGACCAAATGGCGGGCCGCACTGTGAGGCGTTCCTGCGGTGGAACCGTCGTCTGTCGGAAAACACGCCAGCCACAAGCGTCCAAGGGCTAAATAAACATATAAGGTGTCCCAATAACGTGGAATGTATGAAGACACAGTGGTCTGAGTTCAGTTTGAATGTTCAATGGTTTTATTCACACACAGTTCTTTACTTTCGAGGTGCAGGCAACCCAATGACACAAAAGCCGACGGGATTATTACCATGGATTAAAATTCATCCTGGATATTTAACGGCCTGCCCGTTTCGCCTTGGTACTCAGTGGTACCCAATGCTTTATCAAGGCTCATCAGTCACGTTGCCAACATATCTATAAACAGAGTAAACATACATAGTAACTAATGGGCAAACAATCATCTTGTTACATAGGAGAAGTATATATACAGTAATGCATAAGTAACTCATGTACATTTAAATGCAGGAAATGCATAAATACAAAATGTTAATCAATCATAATAGGGTACATACCAGCAGTGGATAGTATTAAAGGCACAAGTCTCCAGCATCTACAGCCGGGTCAAAATGTTTCCATTCAAGGTAAGTAGTGTTGTGTGGTAAGTATAAATGGAGTGTCCAATTAAGGTAATTAGGCTATTAGGGCTGGAATATTCAGGTGCTCGTTAAGTCCATAGGGATGTTCTGTTTTGAGCATCTGTATCCATGACGACTCCCTCCTAATCAGGAGTTTCTTGAGATCAGAATGAGGAGCTGCATTAACCCTTTGCAAGCCCATGACTCTGATAGAGTTCTCATTGTGTTTTAAGGCCTGAAAATGTGTGTATAGGATGCTGTCAGTGGATCCTGTCCGGATTCTTGATCGATGTTCATTAATTCTAGTCTTGAGACTTCTGCTAGTCTGGCCTATGTAAATGAGGTCACATGGGCAAATGAGGGCGTAGACCACTTGCGTAGACGCACATGTAGTGAAATCTCTGATCTTAAAGGGATGACGCTTGTGTTGACTTGTAATAGTTTTGCTGGAGTCTATGAGGTTGCAAATAACACAGTGACCACAAGGTCTGCATCCCGGAGTCAGTGAAGATTGTGTGGTGCGTAGAGTGTGGTCCGTATGCATAAGGATCTCCCCTAGATTTCTAGTCCTGCGATACGCGATCATCGGAGGTTCTTGAAGTCCAGGTATGGATTGTACTAAGGGCCAGAATTTCTTAATGCAGTTATGGATCGTTCTGCTGTGAGGTGTTAAGGTAAGTGGCCATATCAATCTTTGTGAAGTTTCTTTACGTCTGGAGGTGTGTAGCAATGAGTCCCTCTGGATGTTGTCAACTTTTCTCCGAGCTTTTTGAATTATATGCGAAGGGTATCCTCTGTCTGCGAAACAACTGGCCATGTCATTGGCTTCCTGGTGGTAGTCATTAGTAAAAGAGGAATTCCTCCGTGCTCTCAGAAATTGTGAAAATGGTAGATTATTTTTAAGTGTGTGTGCATGGAAACTGTTGTAATGTAAATATGAATTTTTGTCAGTTACTTTATGGTATGTTTTCACTTTGAGTTTGTTCTGTGCTTTGAAAACTGTAACATCAAGAAAATTGATTTCTGTACAACTAGTCTCCATGACAAAGGAGATGTTACCGTGCCATGAATTGAGCCATTGCTTCAGAGCATTTAAATCAGTGTTGGGGCGCACTACGAGAAAGACATCATCGATATATCGTCGGTAGTATTTCAAGCCGTCGAATTTGTATTGGAGGTGCGTGTCATGAAGATGTGTAGATTCCAAATCACCCATGAACAGGTTGGCGATGGACGGAGCTACGGATGACCCCATAGCGACCCCTTGGACCTGCAAATAAAATTGTCCTTCAAACTTGAAATAATTATATTCAAAAACGCAGTCCAAAAGTTGGAGTAAGTATGTTGTCGGGGGAGTATGTGGTGGACGTCTTTTGTCCAGGGTGTCCGCAGCCACGTTTCTGGCGTCCTCCAATGGTATGTTCGTGTATAAGGAGGAAATGTCCGCTACCACCATGATGTCGTTCTCATTGATGTCGATCTGTTCTATTTGACGGATAAAATCACTAGTATCTTTAATATAACTAGGGATGGACTTGACGAAGGGTTGTAGTAAGTGATCTAAGTAACGTGCCAGGGGTTCGGTGATGCTATTGGAGCCGGACACGATGGGTCTGCCAACCGGGGGTCTCTGCGGTTTGTGCACCTTTGGTAGGGTATAGAATAGAGGTATACGGGGATATTCATTATGTAAGTATTCTGCCAGTTTCTGATCCAAAAAACCCATGCTTTCTCCTTCATGAATGATATCTCTAATAATTTTGGCATATCTTGTAGTGGGGTCATTGGTTAATTTACGATAAAAAGAAACGTTGTCTAATTGGCGTAGGGCTTCTCTAGTGTAGTCTGTTCTATTGAGACAAACCAGGGCCCCTCCCTTATCCGCTCTCTTCCAAACTATATCAGGATGGTTACCCAGTCTATTCAAGATACTTAGATCTTCGTCTGAGAAGTTGCGGTAATTTCTATCCCTATTGTGATTGATTTTCTCAATTTCTTTGGTGACCATGTTTTCGAAAACCCTTATCTCTTGAGAAACCATATTGGGTGTAAAAGTACTTTTGGATGGAACCTTGAAAGTGTCCGTGGGTCTGGTGCTATGTTCATTTGAAAAGAATTCTTTTAATCTAATGCGGCGAAATAAATCAGCCAGTTCACTCCTGATTTTGATGTCCGAACACCCAGGTGTAAGTACAAATGAAGATCCTTTATTAATCAAGTTCAATTCCCTAGTAGTAAGATGGTGATCTGATAAGTTCATGACTAAGTTCCGTACCTCTTGCCGCGGCCCCTGCGAAAATTCTGTTGTCTAGAGTTGTGATTTCGATTCCTATTACGGAGATTGTATGAGCTGGTAGGTGCTGCCCCACTAGAGGATCCTGAGGCCTGCTCTTGCTCACCTCCAGAATCATTGGAGTTAAGTGATTCAAAGGACACATGTCTGCTATTGGGTTGGGACTGATCCTGATAGAACCACCTATATACACGGTTCTCTTTGTAGTCATTCTGGTCTCTTCTAAGTTTTTTGATCTTGAATTGCTTCAAGTCATCATGTAATTTCTGACATTCTTGGTTAATTTTCTCCAGGTCATTAGCTGTGATTTGGGTGTTCAAGTTATTTTTAATTTCAGAAATGTCAGTTTTGATCTTCTCAGATGCTTCTAATGATTTTTTGACTAGGAGTATTAAAAGTTCTTTGGAACACCTGTCCAGTATGAGATGCCATTCTTTGATAAATGATTCATCCTTAACAAAATAACCTGGCTGGAGCTGAATCCTCAGTCCCCTAGGAATGATGGCATTCCTAATGTATTCAGCTAAAGTAGCTGCTTTGAGTTTCAATTTAACCAGTTTAAGTTCCTTATTTAGTAGGTCATCATGGCCCAGGGTGGGCTGTGGATCAGCACTGGGGGCTGTGTCAGCATCAAGTAAATGTAAGTCCTGTATCAAATTGTCTATCTCTTGCTGGGAAGTACCTTCTGCTATAGCAGATTCCATGCTAACTCAAAGGACAAGCCTAGAGTACAAACAGTGAAAAAACAGCAGGACTCCTAGGTCAAACAGTTAAACACAAAAAGATGTATGCACAAGCACACTAGTAGGGACACACTTATGTAAGTGTAAAGGAAAAATATGGTGTGGTAGCCCTATATGTAGTAAAGCATGGATGTGGGGTTAATGCAGCTCCTCATTCTGATCTCAAGAAACTCCTGATTAGGAGGGAGTCGTCATGGATACAGATGCTCAAAACAGAACATCCCTATGGACTTAACGAGCACCTGAATATTCCAGCCCTAATAGCCTAATTACCTTAATTGGACACTCCATTTATACTTACCACACAACACTACTTACCTTGAATGGAAACATTTTGACCCGGCTGTAGATGCTGGAGACTTGTGCCTTTAATACTATCCACTGCTGGTATGTACCCTATTATGATTGATTAACATTTTGTATCTATGCATTTCCTGCATTTAAATGTACATGAGTTACTTATGCATTACTGTATATATACTTCTCCTATGTAACAAGATGATTGTTTGCCCATTAGTTACTATGTATGTTTACTCTGTTTATAGATATGTTGGCAACGTGACTGATGAGCCTTGAGTACCAAGGCGAAACGGTACTACCACTGAGTACCAAGGCGAAACGGGCAGGCCGTTAAATATCCAGGATGAATTTTAATCCATGGTAATAATCCCGTCGGCTTTTGTGTCATTGGGTTGCCTGCACCTCGAAAGTAAAGAACTGTGTGTGAATAAAACCATTGAACATTCAAACTGAACTCAGACCACTGTGTCTTCATACATTCCACGTTATTGGGACACCTTATATGTTTATTTAGCCCTTGGACGCTTGTGGCTGGCGTGTTTTCCGACAGACGACGGTTCCACCGCAGGAACGCCTCACAGTGCGGCCCGCCATTTGGTCAAGCGCAACATTGATTTCCAGGGATCGAGTTCTGGACTACTCATTACAGACATTATCTTCATTATTTCGCTCCATTAGAGCCACCCTTATTATTATTTTGACATCCAGCAACTTACTTCCGGGTTCGGAGCTACCTTGCCAGCGCGCGCCCGTGACGTAGGGAACTTCTACTATCGCGAGAGCATTTTCGCCCCACATACTATACAGGTTATTTGCTCCGATGAGACTTGGGCTTTCCCCCGCGGCACTCTGGGTGATGTAGTCCCAATCGCCATTCTTGCACAGAGCGCACGACCGCGAGACTACTGACGAGACTTGACGCTGGATACCTGGGTAATGTAGTCCTGCTCGATACGCTACGATACTCTCCCTGTGCGTCAATAGCATTGTATACACATGGTTGCAGTCTGCATTGCTGTATATCATTTATTTCTATGTGTTACTCAGCGATTGTGCTATCCTGCGGAGCCCATATACCACTAACGTGATTTGTTTTGTATTTATTATTGTATGTTGTTACTTTAAGAGGTCACTATACCATCTGCTGGTCCTATACATCATCACATGCCCCACATCCATGCTTTACTACATATAGGGCTACCACACCATATTTTTCCTTTACACTTACATAAGTGTGTCCCTACTAGTGTGCTTGTGCATACATCTTTTTGTGTTTAACTGTTTGACCTAGGAGTCCTGCTGTTTTTTTACTGACCTCCTTCCTCCACCAGCGGTCTCAGTGTGTGAGGAGGGGTGGGGTGGTCTCCGAGGGCTCCCCATTAGTTTGTGGAGTCCCGCAAGGGGCCATCCTTTCCCCTCTTTTATTTAACGTCTACATGCAGCCGCTTGCACAGCTGGTGCAGAGTTATGGGCGGGAGTGTCACCAGTACGCTGATGACACCCAGCTCATTCTGAGGATGGAGGGCAGGCCTGGATCCGTCCCAGATAATTTCCAGCTTTGCCTCGAAGCCGTTACTGGATGGCTGCGAGCCAGTAGGTTGAGGGTGAATCCGGCGAAGACGGAGATCTTGTGGCTAGGTCGCCCGGGTGGTGGGGATGTTCAGCTTCCGACCCTGGATGGTGTGGCGTTATGCCCATCGTCTTCCGTCAAGAGCCTGGGGGTCCATTTGGACTCCCAGCTGACCATGGAGGCCCAGGTCTCTGCGGTCAGCAAGAGTGCCTTTTTTCACCTGAGACAGGCAAGGAGGCTGGCCCCCTATCTTTCCCGGAACGACCTGGCCACGGTGATCCAAGCCACGGTCATCTCGAGGCTAGATTACTGCAACGCACTTTACGTTAGCCTTCCTCTGTCGGCGACCCGGAGGCTCAAGCTGGTGCAGAACACTGCCGCCCGGCTCCTGTCTGGCTCGCCAGCAGGTTGCCACATAACACCCATATTGCAGGATCTGCACTGGCTGCCAATTGAGCACCGGATCGCCTTCAAAGTGTTGGTTCTTACCTTCAAGGCCTTGCACGGCTTGGGGACAGCGTATCTAAGGGAACGTCTCGCCCCATATTGCCCTTTGAGATCACTACGGTCGGAGGACTCCAACCTCCTAGAGGTGCCCTCGGTGAAGCTTGTTAGGCTGACATCAACCCTCCGGAGGGCGTTCTCTGTCATAGCACCTACGCTGTGGAACGCCCTCCCTCCTGAAACACGGGCCATTAAGGACCTGCTCCCATTTAGACGGGCCTGTAAAACCCATCTTTTTAAGCAGGCCTTCGATGGGTAGGTCCTGTCCATATGCCGCCATCTGTTCATTCATCTTGTCAGACGATATGTCGGATTACTGTTTTAATTGCTTCTGTTTTAATTTTGCTGTTTTTTACTGTTTTTAACTGTATGTATTTAACTGTATGTATTTTGCTGTGCCTTGTGGCTACTGTGAGCCGCCGGGAGCCTCCGGGAGTCGGCGGCATAGAAGCCAAAATAATAAATAAATAAATAAATAAAACACATCAAGGGTACTGAAAATGTTAATGCGGATGCTCTATCCAGAGTGATGTGAAGACCAGCTGAATGTAGGTAAATTTTTATATGTGTGGGATTTAATATGTTTTTTTCTTACAGGTATATTTGTAAGTATTGTGTGGTTAATAGTTACAAAGCGTAGTAGGCTGGAGGTTAGGGGAGATGAGATAGAATAGGATTTAGAGTAGAGAGTTCCATTGCTCCGAAAGAGGAAAAAAGATCCTCTTCACTCCGCAATGATTTGGGGTGGGGAAGGAATGTGATGAATTGCCTATATTTTTGGGCCAGTAGAAACCCAAGAGAAAAAGCCCTTTTTGGTGGGTGGCCAGTTAATGGTCTATTTTGGAGGATGGCCATTGTAAGGTTAGGGATCCCAGGTTAGGCTGAGTTATTTATTTATATTTATTTATTGTTCACTTTTATATTCCGCTCCTCCCAGCAGGCTCGGGGCGGATAACAGAAAATACACAGGCAGCATGTCACAACATGTTGCCTTACACTTGATAAAACATAAAACATAAAACCACATTTAAAACATATAGCATCGTCAAGTACTGAATGAGAGGACATACGGCACAGTTCTTAGTCCGGTGTGCCTAATTAAAAGGCTAAGCCGAAAGGGCCGTCTTGCAGGCCCTCCGGAACGGGCCAGTTCGAGATAGCTCGAGTGCTATCCGGGAGGGCATTCAGAGTACCGGTGCCGCTACGGAAAAGGTCCTTTGTCTGGTCGTCGATAGGTGGCAGGAGCGGACTGATGGAACTAACAACAGATTCTGTTCATCTGAGCAGTGATCTCGGGGGAGAGTACGGGGTAAGGCGGTCCCTCAGGTACGCAGGCCATAGGCCGTGCAAGGCCTTAAAGGTCAAAACCAACACCTTGAAGGCAATTCGGTACTCGATAGGAAGCCAGTGCAGTTGCCGAAGAATAGGTGTAATGTGCTCCCTCACCGGCACTCCTGCCAGCAAGCGGGCGGCGGCATTCTGCACTAGCTTGAGTTTCTGGATTGTTGACAGGGGGAGGCCGACGTAGAGGGCATTACAGTAGTCTAGTCTTGAGATGACCGTCGCTTGGATTACCGTGGCCAGGTCATTCCTGGACAGGTAGGGTGCCAGTCGCCTAGCCTGTCGGAGGTGGTAGAATGACGTCCTGCTGACCACAGAGACCTGAGCCTCCATGGTCAGCGAGGAGTCCAACAGAACCCAAGCTCTTAAACGATGGTGATGGGTTAAGCCCCTCGCCATCCAGGGAAGGCAACCGGCACCCACCCAGCCCAGGCCGACCAGGCCACAGGATCTCCGTCTTCGATGGATTCACCTTCAGCCGGCTGGCACGCAGCCAACCAGTCATGGCTTCGAGGCATAGATGGAAACAATCGGGTATGGAGTCCGGCCTGCCGTCCATTCTCAGCAGAAGCTGGGTGTCATCAGCGTACTGATAACACTCCAGACCAAAGTCGCGGGCCAGCTGGGCCAGGGGGCGCATGTAAACGTTGAATAATAAGGGGGAGAGGATAGCCCCATGGGGGACCCCACAATTAAGTGGGAGTCTCCCGGAGACTTCCCCACCCCCCTCCACCCGTTGTCCCCCGTCCCGGAGGAAGGAGGCCACCCATTTAAGGGCAGTCCCCCCAACCCCGGAGCCGGCTAAACGGTGGGTCAACAGTGCATGATCTACAGTATCAAACGCTGCTGTCAGATCTAACAAGACAAGCAGTGCTGATCCACCCTGGTCCAGCTGGCGGCGAAGTTGGTCTGTAATGGCGACAAGCACGGTCTCCGTCCCATGCCCAATACGGAAGCCGGACTGGAAGGGATCAAGTCCAGCTGTGTCGTCTAGGAACCGCTGCAGCTGATCCTCTGCTGCCCTTTCAATTACTTTGCCTAAAAAAGGCAAGTTGGAAACAGGCCTGTAATTGGAGGGAGCCGAAGGATCTAAATTCGGCTTTTTCAGCAGCGGTTTCACCTTGGCCTCTTTTAGTCCCCCTGGGAAGACTCCTTGCTCAAGGGAGCTATTTATGATCGAGCCCAGGGGGCCTCGTAGCCCCTCCCGGCAAGATCTAACAAGCCAGGAGGGGCACGGGTCGAGGGAGCAAGTAGTTGGTCTAGCTGCAGCCAGTAACCTATCGACAGCTGCTGCGTCCAGCAGTTGGAAGCGGGTGAAGGTGGGCCCACCGAGTGGCAGCGGAGTCTCAAGTTCGCTAACTGTATCAAGAGTGGCAGGAATGTCCCGGCGGAGAGTCGAAATCTTGTCAGCGAAGAAGTTCTGGAAAACCTCAGCTGTTGGGGCCAAACCTCTATTATTTGGGACAGTTGGGATTGTTGTCAAAGACCGAATTACCTTAAATAATTGAGCTGGGCGTGAACTAGCTGACTCTATCAAGGAAGAGTAGTAAACCTTTTTTGCTTCCTTGATAGCTTGCTCATAAACCTCCTTAAATTGTTTATAAGCTGATTTCGACCCTTCGTCACGGAGACTCCGCCACATGTCCTCTAGTTGTCTCTTTCTCCGTTTCATCGCCCGCAACTCCTCGGTATACCACGGCGAGCGATTTCTACGGGGAAGGAGAGAACGCCTGGGGGCGATCTCGTCTAAGGCCGTGGAGAGGCTGGTGTTCCAGTGCTCCACTAGTCCGTCGACCGAGTCGCTGAGGGGTTCCCAGTCCCTTAGAGCATTCAGGAACCTAGTGGGTTCCATAAGTCTCTTTGGGCGAACCAAAATAGGTTCTGCACCCTTACCGGGAGGAGGGGCCAGTCCCAGTCGGACATCCAGGACACTGTGATCCGACCATGGAACCTCCGTAGTGGAAGTTAGGATCACCTGAATTCCAGCAGCGAAGATCAGATCTAATGTGTGTCCTGCATGGTGTGTGGGGCCGGTCTTACAGAGTGAGAGTCCCAGTGCCTCCATGGTAGACACCAGGTCCACAGCTGCAGTTGACGGGGAGGTGGTGTCGGCGTGGACATTGAAATCCCCCAGGACAATAAGTCTAGGGAACCTCAATGCCCACTCCGCAACCACCTCCAGCAGCTTAAGCAGACTTCCTGCTGGTGCGTCGGGTGCACGGTACACCAGCAGGAAGGCTACGCTCTCACCCAAATCCCATACCAGGCCCGCACACTCCATCCCGGGAATGTTCGCTGTCGGAATCGTCCTGGAATTAATAGTGTCTCGGCTGAGAATGGCCACCCCTCCCCCCCGCCTCTCTGTCTTCGTCTGATAACTGGCCACAAACCCCTGGGATGTCAGCTCGTGCAGGATAACCTCATCGCCTTCCTGGAGCCATGTCTCGGTGAGACAGGCAAGGTCGGCCCTCCTTTCTAAGAGGTGGTCCCTAATGGTCCCTGATTTGTTTCGCACGGATCTAGCGTTGGCCAGTATCAGAGTTGGAGGAGAGGAAATTGGGAGCTCCCCATCTGCGTACTTCGGGATAGCACGTAGGTCAGAGGGGGGACGAGCCTTCCGTCGGCTCCTCCGCTCTCTCTCATAAGGCCTACGGCTACCGTCCCTATTACCCCTGCCCGAGATCACGCGTATTGCCCGCCCCTGCCCATCCCTCTCAGACGCATGGACTAGGTATCCGGCTCCCTGCCCGCCCTCCGAAAAGGGTGGGGGTGCCGGGGTTGTTCAGCCTGTCCTCGGCCAGGTTGATCTGCAGATTGGGGGGGCGTATGAAGGAGGTCTACAGAGTCTCTGCGGCTCCAGTTGTAGAAATTCGCCCCCCAAAAGGTCCTGGATCTATATACTCCATTTTCTGGCTTAGCAGTAGCCGTCTGAGGGGGGTCCATGACGTTTGCACTATCCTTCTTCTGCCTTGGTGGGAGCCCCAGGGATAGTTTTTGTCTGGGGGCCGGCCTCCCCTTAGTCTGAGAGTTGTAGCCTCGCACCTTGACGGCGGTGTTAACCGCTTCTCCCTGCAGTTCCAGCTGGGCAGAGGGTGCTGCTTGCGTCAGCGCTTGATTGGTCCGGGGCTCGATGTTTCCAGCCGCTACTAATGGCGGTGGCGGTCCTCCGATCCATAGATGGCGTTGTCCGTCTTCTCTTTCTCGGCCGTCTCCCCCCTCCGACAGGAGAGGGGAGGGGGGCCGCGGCAGGAGGGTGTGTGTTGGAGGAGGCCGGAAGAGGCTTGTCTCTGCAGCGTGGGCGGCGGCGCTTCCGGCGGCACCTCTTCTTCAGCCCACCTCCTTCCCGAAGGTGGGGGGCTGGGAACTCCACCCACGTCATTTCCCTCGCATCACTCCTCTCCTCCTCTGAAACGTCGGCTGGAGGGGCGGACACCAAGGCATTTCTCTTCCGGCGCCGGCGCTGATGGCGTGTGCACCTGCGCTTCGGCACCCCCTCCTCCGTCTGCGGTGGGGGAGGGAGACGCATGGTCTCCCTGAGCGTCTCCAAGGTCACGCGCCATCTTACTTCTCACCCCCAGCTCGTTTCTGATCGAGAGTGAAAGGGAGGTGCGTCGCGGCCGAAAATATGCCGGGCGCTCCAGCACCCGGTCAATATCAAAGGAATCCTCACCCTCTGTCCCTGGCTGCTGGCTACTGCCCTCATCTTCGGTCTCCAGCTGTTGGCTGGCACGGGGCCTCGTCGGCAACCGGCAGGCCGACCATGGGCAGGACCCAGGGTCTAGGCCAGCCTGGACGATCGGGCAGTCCGGTCCGAAGAAGCAGCCCAGCGGTGAAGGGGATCGCTCCTCCTCTGTCTCTCTCAATCCCTCCAGGGTTTCATCTGCTGGCGCAACCGGCCATGGCGCATCATCCATTGGTGTCGTCAGTCGACCCTCCATCTGGCCCTTCACCTGGACATCCCAGGAGTGGTCCCAGAGAAGGTCGGGAGAATTCCTGGGGCTGGGGCTGGGGGTTCGGATGGGTATGTCTCCTCCATCTTCTTCCCCTTCCCCCTCTCCTGCCTCTGCTCCTTCCTTCCCTTCGCAGTTTATACCGGCTGAGGGGAGGTAATCGTCCGTGGTGGGGGGAGCATCCGTGGTGAGGGGAGCATTTGAGGCGATCGCCGAAGCGAACCGCAAGCGCTCCCCGAACTCCTTAAACTGCACCTCCAGCCGGTGGAACTCCTCCAGAAGTTGACATAGGGGCTGCGGCACCACCATTGAGGTAGTGGGACCCCGTGTCGCCCCTCGGGGTTCGGGTCGCTCCCGGGAGGGAGGTGGTGGTACGGACGCCTCGGAGGCCCTCTGTGTCTTCAGCTCGGTTTCCAGGATCACACAGTACCGGTAAAAGTCCTCGTTGTCCTCCCATAGAGGACCCACACCGGCCCCTTTTGGGACACGGGGGTCAACTCTTGCTAAGGGTAGGTCTTCCCCTGGGGTTAGGGTGACTTCAGGTACCCCAGGGCCGAGTATTGATGGGCGCAGGTGGAGCGCTCCTGCAAGCTGCTCCTGCACCGGCGCCATCTTTTTTACCTTTTTTTTCTAAGTTAGCCTAAGAAAAGGGGATATGGAACCTTAGGGAGCCAGTAGGCAGTTGGGCCATGCACCAGGGGAAGATTGTCAGTTAGAATTTAAAAACTGACAGTTGGAAGGGCAGTTAGGCAGAGGGGAGGCTCGGAACTCTGGAGAGGGAGTTGATGGTCAATCTTTGACTGAGTAGGTCAGAGTGAGTTTAGCTCCTGAGTGAGTTAGTAGCATTTTGCTGGGTTTTGTAGGACTCTAGCTGAGAATAGGCAGAGTCAGGTAGTTATAGGTAGCAGATAATGCTTCAGCAGTATTATCTGTGGTGCTGAGTTTAATTGTAACTTATTGAAGATTGTGCCAGTTTGTTTTTGTAACCACACGCTCCATCGCTTCATTGCAACCATTACGCAAAGTGCCTGTGACCTCTCACAAGTTGTTATAAATAAACTCTGTTATTTTTGTTTCCATCCTTCCTGGTTTTAAATGGTGGCAGCGTAATTCAAGTGAAACCTCTCCAGCCTCTACATATAAAAGCACCCTGTTTTCTGCCCAGCCTAGAGGGATTAGGCAAGCCCTCACCACAGTACTTGGTGGTACCCAAGGTGTAAAAAACCATCTCCTTCGCCACAGTGTTCAATGTGATGATAGCTTAATTGTGTTTTATCAGCATGATGATCGTGCTTCTACTTGATTTGCCTTTGCAACTATGAGGCCATTCAACAGATATGCCCATGGCAGGTTTAGCAGTCTGACCTTGAAGCAGGTCCTTTGAAAGTGTAAGTCTTGCTCTCTTCGGATTAGGCTTAGATTACCTTGTTTCTATGCAGAATTTTAGTAAAGTAATTAAAGAGTGACTCTTGATATAGTACTAAGGTAAGGACCGAATTTCCTTCTGAGCCTTAATGACCTCAGCCATTAAGGAGCAGCCCTATACCTACCCACATAAGACCAGCTCTTCATCTTCATAAAAGGGGCCTGAGTCCCATCACTTTGGCTGTAATTGATTGTGACAGAGGGCTATCGCAATGATGAGATCAAATATTAAGTACTGAACTTGGGTAGGTAGAGCTTCTGGGGAGAGTGTCAAATTTGGACATTTAAAGGACTATACACTCACTCTGATCTTTTTCCTCCTTTCCCACTTTTGAAGCTATTAATTGGTGCGACCTTGGCCTGCTCCTATTCTCACCTTCCATTTGCTGCGAAGATGAATTAGTTATTTAGGTAGCAATCAGCTTGCCTGGTTTAGCCAAGGTGCAACAATTTCTCTTTAGGCCTATTAAGAGCCTATTAAGAGCTGGCAAAACCTATTAAGAGCTGGCAAAATCCAGGAAGAGCGTGGATGAGCTCCCTCTATCAGCTCCAGCTCCTCATGTGGGGACATGAGAGAAGCCTCCCACAAGGATGGGAAAACATCAAAACATCCAGGCATCCCCTGGGCAACGTCCTTGCAGACGACCAATTCTCTCACACCAGAAGCAACTTGCAGTTTCTCAAAAAAACCAAAAAAACCCCAAAAAAACCCCAACGGTGGCACAGTGGGTTAAACCACTGAGCTGCTGAACTTGCTTATCGAAAGATCAAAAGTTTGAATCTGGGGAGAGGCGTGAGCTCCCGCTATTAGCTCCAGCTTCTGCCAACCTAACAGTTCAAAAACATGCAAATGTCAAGAAGGAAAATGTTACAAAAATTGTACAGAACTCCTGCACTACTTTCACCATTTTTTTTAAACCATGGATAAAGGATAAGTGTTGGCATGTCTGAGGACAAAGAGGGGTGTTTAATCATATGAGATGGGAATGTGATCAAGTGCAAGAATACTGGAGAATGATTGAAGGACAAATCAATAGGATGTTAAATTTACAAATAGTAATAGTTAATAGAAATGCACAACATGCACGGAGAACAGGAGTGAAGAATATACAAAAAGCTAAATTCATTGACAAATTTAATAGTGTGTGCACAATCGTTTCCATGAGGGGTTAGAAAGATAAAACAAAATGGCCGTTGCCTAATTGGTATAACTATATAGTTAATATGTTAAATGTGGAAATAACAAATTGCAAATGGAATAAATTTGAAAAGGTTACACTAACTTAAGTGGATGTGGAACCAGTTAGGAATTATTTAAAGAATGTGCTAAGATGTGGAGTAGAAAAATTAAGACTGAGACTGATATTTCAAATGTAACTTCTGTCTCTCTCTCTAGCATTACTTTGCCAACGAAGATTCTTAGGAAGGACTCGTCTCATGCTTTCTACAAGCAAGTTGATGACTAAGGAGGTTGGATGTGTCCTTCGAGCCTGTACAATTGATTATTCTGGTGGAGCACAGTGTGCACAGAACTGGCCTCACCCTTTAAACCAAAGGTTCATATGCGGGGCCTAGCAAGCTTAGGATGGTGGCAGCAAGGTCCTCAGGTTGTAGGTTTGATTTGAGTTTCCTTCTCTAGATGGTTGACCTTACAGGGTTAGATGAGCACCATCTGCCCGGGTTTGAAATTAGAGTTTTCCTTCTCTTAGGATGGTTGCCAAAAGGCTAGAGAGCCCATCCTGCCCATTGACACTCATGCCGGTCTGAGTCCCTCGATAGAAGTGAGAAAGTCGGGGTACAAAAGTTTTAAATAAATAAATAAATAAATTTGTCAGGCCCTTCGTTTGTGACCTGTCTGGCATGGGAGGCCCTAGCGGTGGCTATGCCACCGCCAGCATAGCTCTGATATATGAGCTATATCATATATAGAGTTTGATATATAATTGCATGTACAAGGAGAGGATGGTGGTAGTGGGGAAAAACCAATAAAACAACAATAAAAAAGAAAGCATGCAAATGTGAGTAGGTCAATTAGTACTGCTCTGGTAGGAAGGTAATGGCACTCCATGCAGTCATGCTGGCCATATGACCCTGGAGGTGTCTACCGTTATCTCTGACTCATCAACTTAGAAATGGAGATGAGCACCAACCCCCAGAGTTGGACATGACTGGACTTAATGTCAGGGGAAAGCCTTTACCTTTACCTACATTTAACTAAAGCATGAGATATAAATATAAATATGGAAGCACTGGAAAGCATGCATATGCACATGCATCCATGTTTTTCTAAAGCAGGAAACAGCAAGGAAGACCACCTCAAGGTGACTTTAATTCAGAATATAAATGGTGGGATAAATGGAGCTGTGCTATGTAATAGTTAGTTCTGACCAATGATAACACTTAGAAAAGACCTGAGCATCATGTCCTGGAGGTTGGGCAGGATGAGGAGACTGGAGCTGACATGTGGCCTCCAGGCAGGATGATCCAGCCAAGCCAGATAAAGAGTGTCTCCTCTTAGCCATTCAATGAAATGACAGCGCTCCAGATGGTTAGACTGGCCTTCTGGCTGAAATTTGTTTTCCATAGCAGCTGATTTTTAAAAGGGAAGAAAGAGCAGGGTTAAAGAGTAGGAGAGAAGGGTGTGTTGGAATGAGAAGCAGCACCAAAGGCCTGCAGTACCGATTTGAAGAGAGTCCCAGGCCCCTTCCATACAGCTGAACAAAATCCCACATTTTCAACTTTGAATAGGAATATATGGCAGTGTGGACTCCCAATAACGCAGTTCAAAGCAGATATTGTGGGAGTTTCTGCCTTGATATTCTATGTTATATGGCTGTGTGGAAGGGCCCCCAGGTAACAATTTCTCCCCAGTGTATGCAGATAACTGGAGTGGAAAAAGTCACTTCTAGAGATGACATAGTTTGGGTTTCCCTTACCACTATATTTTGCCTTTAAATTTCTAAAACAATTCCATTTGGAGAAGAATTATT
This sequence comes from Anolis apletophallus, assembly GCA_030556195.1. NCBI lineage: Eukaryota > Metazoa > Chordata > Lepidosauria > Squamata > Anolidae > Anolis > Anolis apletophallus. The sequence continues at coordinate 33,126,592 of JARBWK010000013.1, read as the reverse complement.
TCATTCCTGATAATTTTTTTATGACAAAGCAAATGAATATGTAGCTTTGTCTGATGAGGACTCTTCCAGAACAGAATCATAGAAATATCAGCTGGACGCCTGTTGGTGACATAAGCACACATAACCAGAGGTTACATGTGTGCATGTCTGTTTTAGACTTTGTGCAAGGAGCTATTCACTAGCTGCTCACATAAGAGGTATCTATTAGGCCTGTTTTATCATGGAAAAACACGGCTTCAAAACTCGCTTCGGATGTGGGGGGGGGGCGCTGGAGCCTCGTATCTGATAGACTTCTGAAGTTTTCAGCAGGTTTTTCGGAATTGATTTGGATGTACTTCTGAAATTCAGAATGGCTTCGTTAATGGCGTCCACGATTGCGCAATGCGCAGAAACCTGCACAAAGGACAGTCAAAACTTGAGGGATTCCCTTTCCCTCCGTTTTTGACTGCTACTACTGACAAAACTAGCCACACTGGTACAAAATATTGAACACATTTAACACATTAATAAAAATTTAAAACATTTTAAATGCAATAGTATGGGTGGAAATGACATATGAGCCCTATCAGAATATATTCCGAATATATGGCAACGGAGACTTTGGAATGGCGAATCCACTTCCTGTTTCTCTTTGGAATCACTTCAAAAGTCTAAAACATTCAAATTACATCCGAATTTCAGATGTATTCGAAGTTTGAAAACAGGCCTAGTATCTATTATCCCTCTGAGGAGGCACATGATTGGATAATGTTGGCTCTGTTGGGGATGACCTGCAACAGGATGAGGAAATACCCCACAGGTGTTATTGGGTTGCAGACACCATCAGTTCTGATCAGTGGCCTGTTGAATTCCGGATCACCTTCAAAGTGTTGGTTTTGACCTTTAAGGCCTTGTATGGTCTGGGGCCAGTGTACCTGAGGGACCGCCTTACCCCATACCCTCAGTGTCCCATGAGAACACTGAGATCAGAACACCAGGATCTTCTCCTTATCCCGAGTGCCAAAGTCTATTGTCTTACTTCGACGAGGAGAAGGGCATTCTCCATTATTGCCCCCACACTTTGGAACTCTTTACCATTGGAGATCAGGTCACTCCGTGACTTCCTGGCTTTCCGGAAAGCTTGTAAGACCTGGTTGTTCCGGCAGGCCTTTGCAATCTATGTTGGCCTAACTATATCTGACAATCTTAAGTCAAATATTGTTGCTCAATGCTCTACAACAACAATTTTTTTATTTATTAGCCAGAAGCCATATCAAATACACACAGAACACAGTCACATCGCAATGATTCTAAAAACAATCTGAGGAGAATTCTAGACCATTACATCAATTAAACCCCTGTTTTGACCAGCAGGAGGGATTCTAAGGGAGGTGGCTCAATGCTCTAATGTTTTAATGTTTAAATTTTAATGTTTTATCTATTGTGTTTTGTTGAATTGTGAGCCGCCCCGAGCCATCCTAGGAGTGGCGGCCAAGAAATCGAACAAATAAATAATAAATAAATAAATCTTACTGATAAACTGTATCTCTCCATCTTAGGCCCTATCTACAATGACCATTTAATGCAGTTTCAAATCAGTACTGAAGAAATTGTTTTTGCTGTGCAAATGATGGCATAGGAAATCCTGGAACCAGTTTCATTGGTTTTCCCCTGACTTTGAAAATTCCACCCCACAGAGGCTACAATGTTTGCCTTCTTGCTGTCCTTGCATGAGCAGGTGAATAATTTTTTTAAAATTCAAATGGGATTTTAGAATTGCATTAAAGGTAAAGGTTTCTCCTTGACATTAAGCTGAGTCATGTCCAACTCTAGACGGTTGGTGCTCATCTCCATCTCCAAGCCAAAAAGCTGGCATTGTCCGTAGATGCCTCCAAGATCATGTGGCTGGCATGACTGCATGGAGTGCCTTTACCTTCCTAGCAAAGCGGTACCTATTGATCTACTCATATTTGCATGTTTTCGAACTGCTTGGTTGGCAAAAGCTGGGGCTAACAGCAGGAGCACACCCCACTCCTCAGATTCAAACTGCTGACCTTTCAGTCAGCAAGTTCCAAACTCAGCAATGTAACCCTCTGTGCCATCGGGGGTTCCCCTAGAATTGTGTAATATATGCTATATTGATTGTATATTACATTATTTTAGGGAAAAAATTGAATGTGGTTAATAATTTGATTCAGTTTTAATGTTTTCAATAGTTATGTTTGTAATATGTAAGCTGAAGGCATGGTTAGGTCCAGTCGGAATCTTTGTAATTCAGAATAAATTCAGATCAAATTCTTTTTTGAAGCAATTTCGAAGTGATTTAGGAACCCAGAAGTATACTTGCCATTTTGAAGCCACTGTCACCATCTTTGTTCTGACTCAGGAAGTGAATCGGAAAAGACCCAGCATTTGGAGGGATGCTTGCCTCCAGCCAAAGTAAAAGGCCCCCACATGCCCCGTGTGCTCATTGCATGCCGTGGACACGAACGGGAAGGGACTAGGCAGCTTGGGTGGGAAAGGTGCCTTTGCAAGGGAATAACATGATTGGGAACAAATTGGGGAAACCAGCTGGAAGCAGACCCCTTGCCTGCAAGGCTTCCTTGTGTGTGGGGAGGGAAGAAGGACAGGGTAGGGCAGCTGGAATAAGTGCTCTTCTCTTGCCTGCCACTGCCAATTTTCCTTTTTGAAGCAGTGATTTTAACTTTCAACAGAACTCAATCCCCACTTTGAACTTTGGGATCCCAGAAACTCCCTTTGGTCTTTGGAAAGCCCATTTTCTGCTAATAATTTTCTTGGGGAACAACACCATATCCTTTTGGAGCCCCCCTTCTCTGCTTTGAGTTACACATTGTACTTTTGGTAACTAGAAATCTCCTATAATCGACTAATAATTTCCTTGGGTAAACACACAATAAAAGTTTGGAGGCCCCTTTGTCTGCTTTGGGTTACATGTTGCACTTTTGGAAACTAGAAATCTCCTAATCTAATAATTCCCTTGGGGAACCACACCATACAACTCTGGAGCCTCCTTTCTCTGCTTGTAGTTACATATTGTACTTTATGGAAACAAGTAATCTCCTATAATCTGCTAATAATTTCTACCATTGTGGCAAGTTTTGTCAGTAGCAGTCTAAAAATGAGGGAAAGGGAATCCCTCAAGTTTTGCCTGTCCCTTTTGCAGTTTTTCACGCATTGTGCAATTGCGCCCACCATTAACTAAGTGATTTGGAAATTTCAGAAATTTCAGAAAATTTCAGAAATCATTTAGGATTCGGAACCGCCAGCATGCCCTACATCCAAAATGAGTTTTGAACCATTTTTCCCCTTGATCAAACAAGCCTAGAAAGCTGCAATGGAGAAAGGTGAGATAAATAAAGGTAATTATCATAACTGCTATGTCCTCCAAAGACAGTTGAAATGTCCAGCAATAGCTATTTGGGTATTCTGGACAATGGAGAGCATTCATTGATAGATATCTAAACTTAGCTGAAAACACTTTTAAATAGGAACTAAATAATTTTGTTCCTTCAGCTTTCCAATTTGGTGGCTGCCCTGTCAATAGGTTGATGAAACAAAAAATAACCCAAGAATAAAACAATCAAATAAACAAGAACCAGACGAAAATGTCCTTTGCCAAGGGTAAACCAGAAACTTCCAGAGACCAACAAAGGGACAAAAAAAACACCCGGGAGGAAGGAATCTGCACAGGGGGAGCTAACGCTGGAAGACCTCTTTGCGGAAATGCTGAAACTATCAAAAAAGCAGGATGATATTGCAAGCAAGCAAGAGGACGGCGAAAAATTGCTAAGGGACCAGGAAAAAATGTTGAAGGATCAAGAAATTCTGATAAGAGAAGAAATGGCTAATCTAAATAAAAATTTGAGAGAGGATATGACAAAGATACAGGACCAAATGTCCACCATGCAGGAAGAAATCACAGAGGTGCGACAGAGAGGGGAACAAACTGACATCAAACAGAAAAAACTAGACCAACTCTATATGGAGAAAATAAAAAAAATTGACTCAATTAACAAAACGTCTGGAGGACCAACAAGAGCTACTGGACTTTAAGGAGAAAGAGTACCAGTTACGCTTTCAAAACGTGGAGGAAGAAGACCAGGAGGATGCCAGAGAGGTGATAGTGGACATCATCACGAACATCCTACAGCAACCTAAAGAGTCCATAGAGCAGGAAGTGGACAGGACGTACCGTCTAACTACAAACTTCTCAAGGAGAAACAAAGCCATCAGAGATATTTTGGCCTGCTTCAACAGAAAGAAAGTAAGAGATGACGTGCTTAGAGAAGGGAAAAGAAAAACAGTAACATATAATAGAAGGAAAGTCTTGATTCTGAGGGAAATTCCCTTCTCGGTCATGTCCAGAAGAAAAAAATACTATTTCCTGGCGGACTCCCTCAAGGAGCACGGAATTAAATATAGGTGAGAGAGAAGGGAAGGCCTGATGCTTACCTTCAAAGGATCTCGGCACTGGATAACAACAGTGGAGAAAGCGGAGGAGTTCCACACTAAACTGATGAAGGAAAAGAAACCCCAAAAGGGTAATCAACCGGGAGATGGAAATGAGCGTGACCCAGCAGCAGATAGTGACGAGGAATCTGTAGGCGAGAGGGAAGACTCAAGCCCAAAAGCGAAAAAGACCAAAACACAACGACAACAAGAGAAACTGGAATGGACAATGACGACACGAAACCACAAAGAAAAAGAGTTAAGGAGTTTCACTTATGGAAATTAATATATTTTCAAACAATGTTAATGGACTAAACAGCCCTCATAAGAGGAAACGGGTCTTTAATCATATATATAGAAACAAATTTGATCTGGTAAATCTACAGGAAACCCATATTAGAGGGAGGGATATAGCACTGCTGGAGCGAAGTAATCTGGGTAAAATATACTTTTCGTCTATGGGAAAAAAGAGGGGGGTTGTTACCTACGTGAAAGAATCCCTAAATTCGAGCCTTGCATTTAATGATAGAGAGGGGAGATTTGTTGGAGTTTATTTCGATTGGGGCCAAAATACAGTGCTACTATGTAATATTTATGCCCCAAATGGGCCAAAGGTAAAATTCTTTAGATCCTTGAAGAAGTGCATTTCAAATTGTGTTTATGATGAAATTCTGGTGGTAGGTGACTTTAACGGGGTGGTTTCAGACCTGGATAGATCAAAGAGGGGGAAAAAGAAAGAGACTAAAGAGGGGCAACTCCCCAAAGAGATAAAAGCAATCCTTGAAGATCTGGGGGTGAAAGACGTCTGGAGGGAACGAAATCCTGGGGGGAGGGACTACACATATTACTCAGGGAGGTTCCAATCGTGGTCCAGGATTGATCTGCTATATGCCTCAGCGTCCATAATTGTGAATGTCAAAAATGTAAATATTGAGACCAAACTGCTTTCTGACCATTGCCCTCTGGTTTTCCAAATAGGCAAGAAAAAAACACAAAAGAGGTGGAGACTTCAGGATGACCTCCTGAAAAGAGAAGAACAAACGGGCAGGTATAAAAATGTACTTAAAGAATTCTTCCACCTAAATGCGAATAAAGGGACAGCGGATAAAGTGGTCTGGGACGCCAGTAAGGCGGTCATCAGAGGCCACTTTATCCAACAGAATAGCATTAGAAGAAGGATAAAAAAATAAGCTGGAATCAGAGCTGATCTCGGCAATTAGTGTCCTTGAGGCAGATCTGAAGAGAGACCCGAAAAATCAAGAGTTAAGAAGGGAATGAAAGTCCAAACTAAAACAAAAAGAATTCCTAGACTTAGAAAGGATTGAAAAAAATCTTAAATTTCTAAAGCAACAAAATTTCCAAAATGCAAATAAACCGGGTAAGTGGCTCGCGGCAAAAATTAAACGAAAGAAGGGTAGAAATTTGATAACCCAAATAATCGAAGGGAATAGAGTATATAATGAGGATAACCAGATTAGAAATCAATTCCAAGGTTTCTATGAAAAGTTGTACGCCTCGGACAATATAAAGAGGGAGGAAGTCCAAAAATATCTGAATGAGAAGGGCATTCAAAAAAATAAGCGAGGACCAAAGAGAGGCCCTAAATAAAATAATCTCCAAAGATGAACTTAGGAGGGCAATTAAAAATTTGAAGAACAACAAGGCCCCAGAACCGGATGGCCTCACAGCCAAATATTATAAACTGTTTGCAGAGGAACTCATACCCTACTTGCTAGTAGTAATGAATAAGGCCTTAAAGAACCAAGAGATCCCCGACTCCTGGAGAGAGGCCAATATAACTTTGATCCAAAAGGAAGGGCTCCCACCATCTGACATGAAGAATTATAGACCGATCTCGATTCTTAACCTGGACTATAAACTTTTTGCTGCAATACTGGCAGAAAGGGCAAAGGATTTCCTCAACACATGGATGATGCCAGACCAGAGGGGCTTTCTCCCCGGAAGAAGCGCCAAGGATAACATTAGAGTACTTTTGGACTCTATAGAGTACTACAGGAAGAAAGTCCAAAAAAAGGTGGCTTTCCTCTTTATAGACGCCGAGAAAGCCTTTGACAGGATAAATTGGGATTTTATAATAATGTTAATGAAAGAATTGGACATAGGCTCAAATTTCCTAAATGCAATCCAGGCTATCTATTCAAGGCAATCGGCAAAAATTATAATAAATGGAGAAGAATCCAAACCAATTTAGATCTCGAAAGGTACTAGACAAGGGTGTCCCCTTTCCCCACTGTTGTTCATCCTTGCACTGGAAATTCTGTTGGAAAGCATAAGATCAGATAAGTCGTTAAAAGGGTTAGAGATAAAAAATGAATCTTTTAAGGTCCGCGCGTTCGCGGATGATCTGGTCTGCATGGTAGAGCACCCAGAGGAGGATCTGGAAAGATGGCTAGAGCTGGTAAGACGCTATGGAGATGTGGCGGGGTTTAAAGTAAATAAACAAAAAACCAAGTTGCTCGTAAAAAATGTTACCCAAAGAGAGAGGGAGAACATACAGGCCAAAGTGGGTATCGAAATTGTAAATAAAATAAAGTGCCTGGGGATAACCATTACCGCGAACAATATTAATTTAATCCAAAACAACTATGAAACCCTGTGGAAAGAGGTGAGGGGAAAGTTAGAAAAATGGAAATCGCTTAATCTATCCCTGTTGGGAAGAATCTCCCTAATAAAAATGAGCATCCTGCCCAAGATGATCTTCGTATTTAGGAACCTGCTCATTTTGAAAAATGATAAGCTACTACTAACTTGGAAAAGAGACCTTGCAAACTATATCTGGAGAGGCAAAAAAGCAAGGATCAAATGGACAAACATGATTGATGAGAGCTCCAGAGGGGGCCTGAACGTTCCAGACCCAAAAAGCTACTATGAGGCATCGGCTCTAGACTGGGCATGCGAATGGGCCACTCTAGAGGACAAAAGACTCCTGGCCCTAGAGGGCCACGAGCTCTGAGTGGGCTGGCATGGGTACATGCAATATGACAAGACAAAGATAGAAAAGGAATTTATGGACCATGCCATCAGGAGGGGGGTTCTAAGAGTTTGGCTTAAATACAAAGACAGATTTTGCAGGAAGACTCCTCTCTGGGTGTCTCCGATAGAAGCGTTCCACCGGAGACAGTATGGGGAAAAAAATTGGCTAAGGTACTCGTCACTACTACTAAGAAGAGGGAGGGAGAATGGTCACTGAGGGACTTTATGGAAGTCCAAGAGATGGACAAAGATGTAAATTGGTATCATTATGCCCAAATCAAGAGTATCTTTCTTAAGGATAAAGAGAGGGATTTCGAGACGAAACCAAACTTCTGGGATTGGGTGATGGTGAGAAAACAGAAAAAAAATTAGTATGCTATATAGAAAAATTTTGGAGTGGCAAACCCAAGAAGAACAAATAAAAGAATGCATGTTGAAGTGGGCGAAAAACATAGGGCAACAGATCCCCTTGAAAAACTGGGAAAGAATCTGGAACGTTCATCTTAAGTATACGTATGCGTACGAACTTAAGGAGAACATACTAAAAATGGTACACAGATGGTACTTAACACCAGGGAAGATAGCCAGGTACAATAAAAACTACTCCAACAAATGTTGGAAATGCAAGGCTGAGGAGGGAAATTTCTACCATCAATGGTGGGGATGCGAGAAAGTAGGTAGCTTTTGGAAGAAGCTGAAACTAAGATGCAGTCCTGAAGCTTTCCTTCTGGGAATGGTAGGGCGGGAGGTAGATATGGACTATAATAAAGAAAAGTTGGTTGTATACTGTTCCACAGCGGCAAGACTCTGCCTGGCAAAACGTTGGAAGTGTGAGGAACTACCATCGTTGGAGGACTGGAAAGCAAAAATACATGAGATAATGAAAATGGACTGCCTAACGCAGGCTATGGACCAGGAAAATAAGATTAAGAGGACGGATTGGTCCCTAATTATAGACTACTTGAAAGACTGTAAAAAAGAATGGACCATGATGTAAGATCCAATCAGAGCCACCCAAGGCTACTATACTCTCTTCGGTTTCCAGGTCGGGTGTTTAAAAAACCGTCACGGTGATGGTCTAAATAAGAATGGATGAGGTTGCTCATCCTAGGGGAGGAGAAAGGAGGTCCTTCGCTCGGGACCAGGGGGCCAATGTTTTGTCTGTTTTTTAGGGGGGGGGATACGGGGAGGAGGGGGGGATAGTCTTATGTCCACGCATGTTATGTCCTACTGTCTTCTATGTTTTTTAATTGCAAAATCCAATAAAGAATTTTTTTTTTAAAAAAAAAGGTTGATGAAACTACTCCAAGTCTTAACTCAAACTTTAAAGAATCTGTCCGAGGTGCTAAACTTTCCCTCAAAATAGATTTGGATCCTCTGGATAGATTATTCGTATTTCAGACAAAAAAATTAAAATGCTTCACTTCTTGTTTTGGGAGAATGGTTAGACATGCATAAGATCATGGCCAAGATGACAGCTGGTATGGACAGCCCACGGGCGAGCTTGGACACTCAACGCAGACGACCGCCTGGTAGTCTGCGGGTGCCATCTCTTGTCCGTACCCGGGTACCGGCAATCTCGCTGGGGCCTCCCTGCCTGCCATCCTTCGATGGTGGGACGGGGCCTTAACACGCTATCACCGCTGGACTCTGCCCCTCTTCCCCCCTTCCCCCCTCCCCTACCCCGCCTTTCTTCCTTGGTTGTACCTCAACTGCTGTAAACCACTCCGAGCCTTTGGGGAGTGGCAGTATACAAGTTTGATGTATAAATAAATAAATAAATAAATAACCATCCCTTCTCAATTCCCCCCCCCCCACATCCCACCTTGCTGTAACAAATGACATGCTTTGTATCATAACAGTTTAATTGTAACTTTAATTTAATTTAATTTAATCTCCTTTGTTGAATTTATTTTATTTATTTATTTATTTATTCGAACTTTTATCACCACCACTCCCCGTGGGCTCGGAGCGGTTCACAAGTTGAATAACAAAACAATAGTCGACAAACAAAACAATACAACATCCAGAAAAGAGAGGAGAAGAAAAGAAGGGGGGGCAGAGACTGGGATCGAGGTGTGGCAAGGGGGTGCTCAGGTAAGACCTAAGCTAACTCCACCTTGCCATCAAAAGATGGAAGCCTGGGGGGTCTCAGAGAGATCTCTCGCAGCTGGCCGCAGGGAGAGAAAGCGGCCCGGCCCCCTCCGTCCCGCAGTCTGACAGAAGAGGCCAGACCCACTAAGATGGTGTCCCTCGCCAGCCCCGGGTGTGACCTGAGAGCTGTGCCAAGAGCTCAATGGCCTCATGAATCTCAGAAAGTCCCACTGAAAGAACAAGGGAACAACATTGCCACCTCTGAAACAAAGGCTCCAGGGAAGTATGCATTTTGTCCTCTTTTCTGGACTATAAACCCAAGGAAGATGTTTCTGAATAGGCTCCCAAGGCAAAGACTGTGATCACTTGGACATGATGTCAATTTGAAATAATAATTCAGTTGAATTCCACCCAGTGAAGCTGATACTTGTTGGATTTTGAGCATGGTTGTTACATCGTAATGTGAAGTCTCTATGTGCCTTGAGGGGTGGGGGAGAGAAGAAATTATTAGCTAAATAAAATAACAAACATTGACACTGGAGGAAAAAGTGTACTCTCTAGGATCCATTATCAGATTAGCAATGGCCTTTAAATGGACAGGAATGCCTGTGGCATTTATCAGTGAATTCACAGCAGTGACACAAAAAAGTGAAGATAGAGGGGTTTTTTAAGCTAAGTCAATTTTCTATTAACAGCAGGAAAAGTTTGAAAAGGAAAAAGAACACCACATACAGTATATAACCAGATTATGGTAGCCTAACTCCTATGCTCTGCTATAATTTTCCTCTATCAGAGAAAGCTTTTTGTGCATGTGGCTGTAATGTTAATCAACCTATAGATAAGGTAAAGATTTCCCTTTGATATTAAGTTTAATTGTGGCCGACTCTGAGGGGTGGTACTCATCTCAATTTCTAAGCCAAAAAGTCCAAGTTGTCCGTAGGCACCTCCAAGGTCATGTGGCCAGCATGACTGCATTGAGCACCATTACCTTCCCGCCAGAATGGCACCTATTGATCTACTCACATTTGCATGTTTTCAAGCTACTAGGTTGGCAGAAGCTGGGGCTAACAGCTCACTTCACTCCCTGGATTCAAACCGATGACCTTTCTGTTGGCAAGTTCAGCAGCTCAGTGGTTTAACCTGCTGTGCCACCAGGGGCTCTATAGATATCCCAAGGTAAAAGGGGGCATAACTACAAATTAATTATGAATGGCTTGAAATTAGTACAAAAAGTAGAACACAAATAAAGAAGATACTTTTCCAGTTGTACCAAGTGGCTTCTAGATCAATATGTGTTCAATCCGTTTTGGGTTTTAGTCCAAAGTTTAAATCAGCAATCCAAAATGATGTAATTTATTCAGCACCTAAGTGAGATGGAAGTCGCCAGCCGCCCCCTTTCCTTTTCCAAATAAGTAAAGTATAATTCTGTTCCATTATATTATGTCTTAAAAATGAGGGGGACTTCATTTTTGAAGTGTGAATGTAATTACTAGAGTTGCTTTTCAAACTTCACAAGATCATGGAGGAGGAGAATTACAAGTGCTGGAGCATACGGTGTCTTATCTCAACTCTGTGTTATTTATTTTGAGGACTGATAATGTGGGAGTTACTTCAAACGCAACCATAACCATCACTACATATATTCAATAATATATAATATATTTAAAAGTAGCATCGCAACCTCTCTAACATCTTCTTTCTTCAATATACAAACCCTGTATGTTATACTGATTGATGGATTGATGGATTGACTGATGAATAACACTCTCTGTCTACAATGTGCCTCAAAGTTTGTACTGAATCTTTTGTAATAGATGTTTAAAATGCTATTTTGCTTTTGGGTAATAGACCTGGCATGATTCCTGAAGAACATCAAGAAAGAAAGTGAGGAAAGTAATGATTCTTGAGTGGAACCGCTGATGATGAAGCCACTAGTGGGTCTGTGGGTCCTTCCACACAGCCACATAACCCAGAATGACAACACAGATAATCCACAATATCTGCTTCAAACTGGGTTATCTGAGTCCACACTGCCATAAAATCCAGTTCAATGTGGATTTTATTCAGCTGTGTGGATGGAGCCTGCAATCAGTCAAAGTCAAATTGATAGCCATTAACAACAATAGTTCCTACAAATCTGAAATGTTTCATTGATTCATCTCACTAACTCTGGTGGGACCTACCCAGAACACAAATAGAGTTCTGCTGCTACCTTTTCTTTTAGTGTTTTGTCTCTGTATTTATTCCACTTTTTATTCCCCAGCTGTATCATTTCATCTGTTGTTCTTTATTGTCTGGTTGAAATTACCAGTTGTTTTTAATTGTATTGTATTGTTTAATTATACTTCATTCTAAACAGTGTGTTATTAGGGGTGGATATCTCCAATTTAAATACTTTGAAACCCGTTAATATTTCGTATTTGAAATTATTTTGACCCTATTTCGACCCTCGGCATCCAAGTTTCAAAACCGAACCTGGAATCGCCATTTTTGTAAAGGGCACGTTATTAGGTCGTTTTTTCCCCTCCTCAGTTCTCAACTCGCAAGAGGAGACTGGAGGGCAGCAGCATCCTTCTTTCTCCTCTCGCCAGCTGAGAGCTGAGGCAGGTGCTTTGGAAGCACCCCAGGGCGGGTTTTCCTCCTGTTCCCCAGGCTCTCCCCCTGTTCCTCACAAGCGAAGGGAGGGCCTGGAGAACAGGAGGAAATTCCTCCAAATCTCGGAGTTAGTTCTCAGCAGGGAAGGAGGAGGCGAGGGGATGCCCTCTGCACCTCCCTCCCTGCTGAGAACTAAAGCGTGTCAAGGCTTGACCCATTTTAGCAGGGAATGAGGTGCGGAGCCTACGCACTTCCTTCCCTGCTAAGAACTAAAGCATGTCAAGGCTTGACGCGCGTTAGGTCTTAGCAGGGAACGAGGTGCGGATGCTCTCCCCACCTCCTTCCCTGCTGAGAACTAACAGGAAATAATAACAAATTTTTGTTAATAATTATGTTTCAGTAACGAAATTTTATGGAAATTTTTCGGAACAATTTCTATATCAAACCACCGATGACAATTCCCCCCCCCCCCCCCATGCGAGTTTAGAAATAAAATTTTGATGGATCAACCACCCCTAGTGTTTATCAAGTAAAATAACAATGAAAATACATGAAAAAACTAACACAATGTTGGAAATATCACTTAATTTTGTCTTTTGTGGCTTTGATTTCCTCAGACATCCCAGAAAATGTTTTAGGACATAGGTTGTCAGAGAATTTTAAGCATATAACATTTTTTTGAGAAATATTTTTAAAATTTTTTGTTAAGTTTTACCATGCACTGAGGACACATATTTTGGTCTTTGCCACTCAACTGCATGTTGAATGCATATTGAGCAAGCAGGATTAGATAATTTTTGGGCCTCCAAAGGTTCCTGGTTCCAGCTCTGCATTCCCACTGACTTTTTTGGTTGGGGTTTCTGGAAGTCCCCCAAACTAACAAAATGAAGTTCAACAGTGACAAATGTAAGATACTCCACTTAGGCAGAAAAAAATGAAATGCAAAGATACAGAATGGAGGATGCATGGCTCGAGAGCAGTATGTGTGAAAAATATCTTGGAGTCCTTGTGGACAACAAGTTAAACATGAGCCAACAATGTCATGCGGTGGCAAAAAAAAGCCAATGGGATTTTGGCCTGCATCAATAGGAGTATAGAGTCTAGATCCAGGGAAGTCACCCTACCCCTTTATTCTGCCTTGGTTAGACCACATCTGGAATATTGTGTCCAATTCTGGACACCAGAATTGAAGAGAGATATTGACAAGCTGGAATGTGTCCAGAGGAAGGTGACTAAAATGATCAAGGGTCTGGAGAACAAGCCCTATGAGGAGTGACTTAAAGAGCTGGATATGCTTAGCCTGAAGAAGAGAAGGCTGAGAGGAGACATGATAACTATGTATAAATATGTGAGAGGAAGTCATAGGGAGGAGGGAGCAAGCTTGTTTTCTGCTGCCCTGGAAACTAGGACATGGAACAATGGCTTCAAACTACAGGAAAGGAGATTCCATCTGAACATTAGGAAGAACTTCCTGACTGTGAGAGCTGTTCAGCAGTGGAACTCTCTGCCCTGGAGTGTGTGTGGTGGAGACTCCTTCTTTGCAGGCTTTTAAGCAGAGGCTGGATGGTCATCTGTCGAGGGTGTTTTGAATGCAATTTTCCTGCGTCTTGGCAGGGGGTTGGACTGGATGGCCCATGAGATCTCTTCCAACTCTATGATTCTATGATCTATAAGTCCTAAACAAAAGATTCCCAACCCATTATATTTACTAGTAGACAGGAGAAAAAGTTTTGCACATTGCATGTGATGTCAGAAGATATATTCCACCTCCCACCTCCCTGTGTTAGTTGTGTCCATGATCTGGATGCTGACATGAAGAACCAGCTGCACATCTGGTGTCCCTTTCCAACCTCAGCTAAATACATTAATTCCAACACAAAAATAGGGAATTGAAAACAAAAATAATCAACATCGTTCTATTTTGGAATTAAATCAGGAGTTTTATCCTGTTCTTAAATGGAATCTCCCTTGCAGCTGAAATCTCCATGTTCCGTCTGAATTGATACCTTGTGGAGCAAGCTTGTTTCTGCTGCTTCAAAAACGAAACCATAAACAAATTGTTTCCGTTTGCAGGGAACGAGATTCTTCATAAACATTAGGAAGAACTGTACTATAAGAGTGGTCTGACAGGGGAATGGACTGCCAGAGTGGGTGATGGGATCTCCTATTTTGAAGATCTTTATATGACATCTTTCAGGAGTGCTTTAGCTGTGCATTCCAACATAACAGGGGGTTGGACTTGTTCCCTGTGGCCCCTTCCAAAGCCAGGATTCTTTGATTCTCCAAGCTTCTGTCTTCCGAACTCTGTCTTCTTTGCGACCAGGTGTGTTGTGGAGTCTGGGTCAGAGTGAGCCAAGGAAGACCATGTGTTTATCATAAGGCACTGAGCATTGTGTAGAAATTGAACAACTGGCAGTGGCACCACAAAGAGAGAAAATTAATTGTCATTTTAGAAGAAACAAATGGTTCAACAAAAAGTGTGTGCCAGGCCAGTTCTCCCATTCTCCAGTGTGCTATCTGTGCCAGACTCATCCGTGCAAAACTGCCTTAGGCTGTGTCCATTGGGACTCTCTATCCCTTTTTTGGCAGTCTGTTGTCACTTGGCATATTTTCACCCCATTATGGAGGCACGTGAGCAGCCTAGCAAAGATGCTGGAGTGCCTTCCTGGAAATGATAATTCCAAACTGGGTAGATTGATTTTACAAACACATACGCGTCTATACATGTTGTTATCTTCAGCCACTAAGTTGTCAAGAGCCCTCTCCTTTGCAGATGTGGCCGCTGCTTCAATAATGTGCCAGCTCCTCTTTTCCCTTTTTTCTTTCTAAAATTCCATTTGAAAGTAATGAGATATAATCTGTTTAATTCTAGTGTTTGAGGCTCATTTAGCAGCCCACTTTTTAACTCCTCTCCTTCGATTTATTTTTTCATTTGGAAAGGGAAAACTTTATGGCTGCAGTGAAAAGATTCACTAATCACTGGTTCTAATTACAAAGTTGAGCAAATTGCTATTTTTTTCTTTTATGAAAAGGGGACTTGTTTTTTAATTAAAGATCAAATGGGCAGCTGAAGATTGTCTGTGCGCCATGTAGGTCAGGACCCTGGAGACTGGATGGCATTGGAGATTAGTGACTGGCTGCAGACACTTTTCTTCAGGAGGAAAGGAGAATACATAGTGTGCCAAATGGCACAGGAAAGCTGAGCTGGAGGAGACATGAAAGTCATTCTTGCTGATCTACCAAGGGGAAGATGTATGGAGGGGGAGCCCCTGTTTCCTCAGTGGAGCGGTAACCATGGGTGTTCACAACTAATTAACTGGGTGGACAGAAATGGAAACTATATTAGACTAAGGAAAAAAAAAGGTTTAATAGCCAGACTATATAAATATATTCTAGGTTACAACCTGGAAGACAATCGAGTAAAAACCTCCATGGGGTTTTTTCAATATAGATTTTGATTATAGGGAATGTAGGGAAATATAGGGAAAATATAGGAGGAAACATAGATTTTGATTTCTCCTGTCTGCTCCATCCCTCCGGTGTCTGATTTTTGTGTGTGTCAGAAGTGACTTGAGAAACTGCAAGTAACTTCTCGTGTGAGAGAATTGGCTGTCTGTAAGGATGTTGCCTAAGGGATGCCCAGATGTTTTGATGTTTTGTCATCTTAGTGGGAGGCTTCTCTCATGTCCCTGCATGGGGAGCTGGAGCTGATAGAGGGAGCTCATCCGCGTTCTCCCTGGATTCTAACCTCTGACCTGTTGGTCTTCAGTCTTGTCAGTACAAGTGTTTAACCGGGGACTCCAGTGCCTGATTGCTCAAATGCCCTCTTGCAGCTCTTGTGAATCTCCATCATGGTGTGTGGAGGTTGTTTCTTTTGGAAGCTTATCGACATCTACCATTGCTGACAGATTCCCTATAACCACTTTACACCTACATGTTGGCAGTACTATTGCTGCCGGATGCATTCAAAATCGTCCTCCATTGCGCCTCCCTCCTCGACCGACAGAGGAGGTTCAAGATTGACAAGAAGTGTAAGAAATTCTGCTCCAGAATATTTTGGAATGTCAACTCCAGGAGCTGGGCGCGATCCTTGGAAAATCCCCAGCTCTGGAGATGGGCCGATTGGCTGGGAAAAGGAAATGTCCCGGAATCCTGGGATCAAATTGGGTGGAGGCCCCAGCTGGTTTGGCATTGCCTGGATTGCTGACCGCTGGAGGGGCCCAAGGAGCACCACAACTCCCCCCTTTTGACGGGCTGACCAGTATTAATACTGGACAGTCCCCTTGGATAACACATCTATCACCACGGAACTTGCACTTTACCCCGGCCCTATAACCTTTCACCAGTCCAATTGAATATCACTGGCCGTTCCGATCCTGTGTCCTTTCCTAGTAGAGTACTGTCACTGTCAAAATGGCGGCAGAAGCAGCAGTGTAGAAGAAAAAGTAAGTGTTCGGCAGGAGGGGGAAGAAAGGGTGCGAAGGGGGAGGAAGAGGTCTCTGTCGAAAGCTGGCATGGGCAAACTTGGACCTTCCAGGTGTTTTGGACTCCAACTCCCACCATTCCTAGCAGCCTCAGGCCCTTTTCCTTTTTCCCTCTCAGCCATTTAAGCAGGAAAGGGCTTCAGGCTGTTAGGAATGGTGGGAGTTGAACTCCAAAGTGCCCAGAGGGCCGATGTTTTCCCATGCCTGTTTTAGGGACCTTAAAGTGGTGAGCCTCCTTCCAACATTGTGATTCTGGATAGAAAACAAACAACAACATAACATTGTTTGAGTCCACAATGCTCTCTGGGTGTAGGTGAACTATAACTTCCAAATTCAAGGTCAATTCCCAAGCAAATCCTTTCAGTACTTTCTGTTGGTAATGAGAGTTCAATATGCCAAGTTTGGTTCAATTCCATTGTTGTAAGAGTTCAGAATGCTCTTTGATTGTGTGTTAACTATAAATCCCAGAAACTGTAACTCCCAAATGTCAAGGTCTATTTTCCCCAAACTCCATCTGTCTTCACATTTGGGCATATTGAGTATTCATGCCAAGTTTGGTCCTTATCCAACATTGTTTCAGTCCACAGTGCTCTCTGGATATAGGTGAACTACAACTCCAAAACCCAAGGTCAATGCCCACTAAACTCTTATAGTATTTTCTCTTGGTTATGGGAGTTCAGTGTGGGAAGTTTGTGTCTTTCTGCCATTCCTGCCAGGATATCTATGTTGTGTTCATCAAAACAGGTCCAGGTTGATAAATACATTTAAAAACGTATTAACTATATGTATTACTGTGTTAGAGTGTCATTTTGTGTCATTTTGGTTGGTGGTGTGCCCCAGGATTTTGTAAATGTAAAAAATGTGCCGCGGCTCAAAAAAGGTTGAAAAACACTGGTGTAGTGCGTTAAAGCACTGAGCTGCTGAACTTGCTGACCACTCCGGTGGGAAGGTAATGGCACTCCATGCAGTCATGCTGACCAAATGACCTTGGAGGTGTCTATAGACAACGCCAGCTCTTTGGCTTAGAAATGGAGATGAGCACCAACCCCCAGAGTCGGACATGACTGGACTTCATGTCAGGGGAAAACCTTTACCTTTACCTAGGATATAAATAAAATAAATAACAATTCCGGGTCCAAACAGCTGGAACCTTCTTCCATCACAATATCTCCTAGTGCTTACCAGTGATTCTTTTTACCATTCTGTTCCTGCAGTGTCAGGTGTTGTTATGTCCTTCCCCATTGGTTTGACACTATTTTGTATTGCATCCTATTCTTCTATCCCCCATGTAACAATACAGAACAGATAGACATTCCAGTTTGCTCCCCAGCTGTCTTCTAGTCCTATTCAATCTCCACTGGTGATCCGTTAAACCTCGTGGGTACCAGACTTCAAGAGTCATCCTAGGACTTTATTGCATCGTGGTGGCACATTGGCCATGCACGGTATCCATTACTTGTCTGCCACCTGTCAAAGATGAAGTCATCAGGGGCTTTTGACAGTCAAGGCCATTAATATCCCCTGATTGCACCATGGCCCTGGGAATTACCTCCTGTGATGAGTACAGTCACTTCTGTGGAAGCATTGGCCATGCTTCCATCCTTGTTAAAAATGTTATTTTAATTTTTCACCTGGTACTTGAAAATGGATACTAGAGAAAGATTCCCACCAGGCTAAAGGCTACTTTGCATAGTCATGGTGTCACAATTGTTTATGTAAGAAGATAAATAGATAGATAGAGCCTGTTTGATCAAGGAAAAACGGTTCAAAATTCATTGTGGATGTAGGGGGTGCTGGCGATTTGATTTTGAAATGATTTCCGAAATTTTCTGGAAAAGAATTCTCAGGGAGAACGTGCTGGCCTCTCTTAATCCCTGGCTCTTGGCAGTGTTATTTAAGATCGGGTTCGATCCCTGCCAGGGGAAATGGCAAAAAGAAAAAAATTGTGGCAAATAATGGCAAACAGCAAAAGGCAGGGCATGGGGAGCCAAGACACACGTTTTGCTGAAAAGGAAGGTGTGGAGAATCATGGAGGCTCCCCTTTTGTGGTGGACACATGCTATATTTATTGCAGGGAAAGGGTTTATTGCAGGGAAAGGCTTTGCTGCCTTCTCTTTAGACACCTTTGTAGATTCAGTTTATTTTATATTTATATTTAGTTTGACAGCTGGACCTTTTGCAATCTCTACCACTAGGGGCGTGACCTTCAAGAATAGCTGAGTTTAGCCACGCCCACCTCATCCCTCTTTGCATCGCCACTCGCCAGGGAAGGGAAACCACTATTCTTAGCTGAGCTTAGCCACACTCACCTCAACCCTCTTTGTATCGCTACTCACCAAGGAAGGGAAACCGTGATTTTTAGCTGAAATTAGCCACGCCCACCTCAACCCACTTTGCATCACCACTCGCCAGGGAAGGGAAACTGCAATTCTTAGCTGAGCTTAGCCACACCCACCTCAACCCACTTTGCGTCGCCACTCACCAGGGAAGGGAAACCGCGATTTTTAGTTGAGGTTAGCCACACCCACCTCGACCTTCTCTGCATCACTACTCGCCAGGGAAGGGAAACCGCGATTTTTAAACTGCTGTTAACCTACAGGACCTTTTGCAATCTCTACAGCTTCTTGTCTCCAGCCAATGATGGGAAACCACCTCGGGAGGGTTGGGAAACTAAGGCTGAATCCTTTCCAATCCAAGAAGTGAGTTGGAACAAAATGGCGGTGGTGAATTTGAAATGGCAAAATTACTTCCGGGTTGCTTACATTGCTTCGATACCACTTCAAAAGTGGATTTAATCCAAATTCATTCTGATTTTACGAACCTACCCAGGCCATATATATATATATATATATATATATATATATATATATAGAGAGAGAGAGAGAGAGAGAGAGAGAGAGAGAGAGAGAGAGAGCCACCTGCTGCCATGATTGTAAGTTGCTTCAGTCTGTGTTGCGGGAATGGCCGGGGTAGTGGAAGGTGTGAGGTAATATCTTTAGGTGTGAGGCAAGCATCCTTATGCTGTCCCTTATGTGCTCTGTCCATTCCTCTGAGACCAGCACAATCTGGTTGAGTATGGGTTATACATCCTCAACAACTCTTAAGTTACCTGTATGTGGTGGTTTTTATAGATTCCCTGGATAAACACCACCTCTGTATATCAAAGGCTTACACACTTGGGTCCCTAAATGTTGCTGAAATCCATTTTCAGAATTTCTGATCATGCTGTTTACATTTCTGGTAGGTGGAGACGAGCAACATCTAGGCATCCAGATCTAGCCATCACTGCTCAACACTACAAAAGGACTCCAACCAGGCTAAAATGGGGCAACAATTACAAAGTTCAATGGTCGATAATTTTCTTTTAGTTTATAAAATGCCAGGTTCCCCTGTGAATGCCTGACAAAGTATCTTAGCTAGTTGTCAGAGTAGTGAATCTGTGAATCTGTGCACATACTCTGAAGTGAATGTAACCCTCTCTCCCCGCCCACACAATGGGAAAATGGAACTTGGAAGTGAAGCCTCGCCGGATAATTTTTTTTCCTTCACAAATTATGACTAATTTTAGCAAGTGTGCTTGCATAAGGTGTCAAATAGTTGTCAGTACTGTACTGTTTGTATGTTATTATATAATTGCTTGTTACATTATTAAGAAACATTTTATGCATATTGCTGTCTTTAACATGCCATTCACTGCTTTGATAGCCAGTGCTTGTAAAGCCACTGACGGTACTTTTAATTTTTGGTGAGGAAGGTAGGATATAAATTTCATAAATAATGACAACAGAGGTAATATAAATGGGAGAAAGACTTCATAAAGAGGGAAAAGACAACATCATCATGACATCTTGAATGTTTTAGATGGAATATTGACCTGTTAATTGCCTAAATTGCTGTTGATAAGATAGTGGCTGCAACTAGGCCTACCACCTGCTCCCTCGACCCATGCCCCTCCTGGCTTGTTAGATCGTGCCTGGAGGGGTTACGTGGGCCTCTGTTGAACATCCTAAACAGCTCCCTTGAGCAAGGAGTCTTTCCAGAGTGCTTAAAAGAGGCGGTGGTAGCTCCATTACTGAAGAAACCGTCACTAGACCCGGCGGTTCCCTCCAACTACTGACCAGTGTCGAACCTTTCGTACCTGGGGAAGGTAGTTGAGAGGGCAGTAATGGAGCAGTTGCAGTCCTTCTTAGATGATGCAACATGGCTAGACCCCTTCCAGTCCGGCTTCCGTTTGGGGCACGGGACGGAGACGGTTCTGGTCTCCATCACAGACCAACTCCGCTGCCAGCTCGACCAAGGCGGGTCTGCGCTGCTCGTGTTATTGGACCTCACGGCAGCGTTTGACACAGTCGACCACAATCTATTGATCCACCGCCTGGCCGTGGCTGGAGTGAGGGGACAGCCCTTAAATGGCTGACCTCCTTCCTCCACCAGCGGTCTCAGTGTGTGAGGAGGGGCGAGGTGGTCTCCGAGGGCTCTCCACTACTCTGTGGGGTCCCCCAGGGGGCCATTCTCTCCACTCTGTTATTTAACATCTACATGCAGCCGCTTGCACAGCTGGTGCGGAGTTATGGGCTGGAGTGTCACCAGTACGCTGACGACACCCAGCTCATTCTGAGGATGGGGGGCAGGCGGGGTTCTGTCCCCGATAATTTCCAACACTGCCTCGAAGCCGTTACTGGATGGCTGCGAGCCAGTAGGTTGAGGGTGAATCCGGCGAAGACGGAGATCTTGTGGCTGGGTCGCCCGGGTGATGTTAATGTCCAGCTTCCGAGCCTGGACGGTGCGGTGTTATGCCCATCGCCTTCCGTAAAGAGCCTGGGGGTCCATTTGGACTCCCAGCTGACCATGGAGGCCCAGGTCTCTGCGGTCAGCAAGATCGCTTTTCATCTGCGACAGGCAAGGAGGCTGGCCCCTATCTCTCCCGGAACGATCTGGCCACAGTGATCCAAGCCACAGTCATCTCAAGGCTGGATTACTGCAATGCGCTCTACGTTGGCCTTCCTCTGTCGGTGACCGGAAGCTCAGGCTAGTGCAGAACACTGCCGCCCGGCTCCTGTCTGGCACGCCAGCTGGCGCCCACATAACACCTGTTTTGCAGGATCTGCACTGGCTGCCAATTGAGCACCGGATCACCTTCAAAGTGTTGGTCCTCACCTTTAAGGCCTTACACGGCCTGGGGCCAGCGTATTTGAGGGACCGTCTCACCCCATATTGCCCTCCGAGATCACTTCGGTCTGAGGACTCCAATCTCCTGGAGATACCTTCAGCTAAACTCGCAAGGCTGACTGCTACCCGCCGGAGGCGTTCTCTGTCATAGCACCTACGCTGTGGAACGCCCTCCCGGCCGGAACTCGGGCTATGAAGGACTTGCTCCCGTTTAGACGGACCTGTAAAACATACCTGTTTAAGCAGGCCTTTGGTGAGTAAGTCCTGCCCATGCCCCGCCATCTATTCGTTCTTCTGAGGATGATGTGCTGTTCATTGTTTTAACTGTGTTATTAATTACTGTACTGCTGTTGTTTTTAATTGTTTTTAACTGCTTACTGCCTGTATTTTACTGTGCCCTTCGGCTCCTGTAAGCCGCCGCGAGCCTCAGGGAGTCGGCGGCATAGAAGCCCGAATAATAAAATAAATAAATAAATAAAATAAATAAATGATTCTTCTGAGTCTCTTTAAACTTCGGGCTTACCTACACTTACAAAAATAAATTTGTTTGACACCACATTTTCCCAGACCACTGCAGCAACCCATTAACATCACACACATTGTGGTGGTATTGCCACAGCTGCTCACACATTTCCCTCTGCCAAACTCACTTTGATAGTAGGTGGTGGTCAGCAATCTCCAGTCCTTTGCATCCTGATGATGTTGAAGAAGCTGTGTTGCCCTTTACTGAACCCAGTCCATCTTTTCTACATTTAAAAAATGAGGTGACCAGGGTTTAATGGAGTACTCCAGATAAAGTTTTACCAGTGCAGAATACAGTGGGACAATTACTTCCCACTGGCTTGCAAGAGCCTGCAGGGACTCAGGCTGTACTTTTCTCATCCTTACCTGGAGAAGCACATGCTTCACCACAACTCCTCCCAAGAGCTCATCTTGACCCAAGACCTCCCACATTGTACAAAGGAGTCAAGTATGTTAGCGGGATTGTCCCTGAGAGACAAAACCTACCCATTCTGAAGAAAAGAGGCTAATTTTAAAGGGCCACTACTCACGAATTAATTTTAATGTACTTCATTCCGCCAAATGTCAGTGAAGTTCTAAAATACAGCCAAATAAACCTGGAGACAGGGTTGTATAGGTTTATTACATGCATTGATGGTTTCATAGGGTTCATAAATCACTCCATTTCACATGTGTCAAGGCTCTCTTTCGAGTAGGTAAGTGTTAGTGATTGTGTCCTTGCAAAGGATCAGGTGACCCAATTAAATTTCATATCCCCTTTTCACAGGTGCTATGATTCTGCAATTTCATTTGCTTAGTAAAGTCTGAATGGGAGTTCGGCTATATTCCTTTGCCCCTCTTCTCTCATATAACTCACTCCAAGAACATAAAAGTTCCTTTTTAAAAAAAATGAAAAGCTAAGCGAAAATAATGTTAGTGTGTGGCTGCATCGAAACTTTTGCAAGAAACCTTGTTCAGCTCCAGATGTGGTGCAGCATGTGATTGTTATACTTTTAGGGTGCCTCGAGAGAATTTGTTAGTTTCAGCTTTTACAGGCTAATGGGGATGTCCCCTGGGCATTCATTAGTGTGAAAACTCTTACCCACCCATCCCCAGCTTTGAGCATCAGTTCAGGGAGGGAGAGAGAAAAACGTAAATGTTACTTTAACTCTGTAGAAGAAAAGTTAATTATTTATATAATATTTCTGTCATTTTCCCATAAAAGCCCTTTGTTTAAGACCTGAAATTACATATCATGAAAGAGATTTTTTGGATGTTTGTTGATATCTGTGAATGCCACTTTAATATCAGCTGACTTTCTGAAAGCTAAGATTCATTTACTCACTCTCTCTCTCTCTCTCTCTCTCTATATATATATATATATATAGCCCGTTTTGTCACGGAAAAATGGCTTCAAAACTTGCTTCGGATGTAGGGGGTGCTGGTGCCTCGTATCTGATAGACTTCCGAAGTTTTCAGCAGTTTTTTCGAAATTGATTCGGATGTACTTCCGAAATTCGGAATGGCTTCGTTAATGGCGTCCGTGATTGCGCAATGCGCGGAAACCTGCAGAAGGGACAGTCAAAACTTGGGGGATTCCCTTTCCCTCCGTTTTTGACTGCTACTACAGACAAAACTAACCACACTGGTACAAAATCCTGAACACATTTAACACATTAATAAAATTTTTAAACATTTTAAACGCAATAGGACAAAAATAGAGAAGGGAGGAAATGACATACGAGCCATATCCGAATATGGCGATAGAGACTTCGAAATGGCAAATCCACTTCCTGTTTCCTTAACTCTCTTCGTAATCGCCTCAAAAGTCAAAAACATCCGAATTACATCCGAATTTTGGATGTATCCAACGTTCGAAAACGGGCCTAATATCTATATCTTGTACAATCAGGGTAAAACTTTACCTGCTTCATGTCCCAGCTTTTGGTGGGTCCCCCAATCTGTTTTAGGAGCCTTCCAAAATCAGGAGGGGAGATATCTGTTTTTGCTCTGGGGTGCCCAAAGATTCCTTTTCAATTGGCCCATTATGAGGGGAGGGGAGGGGTTCCCAGGCTCCTGGTCCTATCATTTTAGGCATTTAAGCTGTTTCTACTCTAGAAGAGCGGTGTTGTAGGCAGGCGAGCACGCTTTCTCTCCCGGGCTGCACCACACCAGCAGCCATGCACACACTCTTTCCAAGGCATTTTAAGGAGGGTTCCCTCTTCTAAGTAAGGAAGAGTGATGACCTCCTGGAAGAGGAAAGTCATTTTCAGAGAATGCGGCTTTTCTTTTTCTTTTTAAAATATTATACAATATTAAACTATGATGCTGAAAAGCAGAGGAAGAGCCAAGATCAGCTCCCAATTGATTTCATTTTGGGCGGGTTTTTGTACATGGAGGACCC
The DNA here is from genome assembly GCA_030556195.1 of Anolis apletophallus. NCBI lineage: Eukaryota > Metazoa > Chordata > Lepidosauria > Squamata > Anolidae > Anolis > Anolis apletophallus. The sequence continues at coordinate 33,101,902 of JARBWK010000013.1, read as the reverse complement.
TTATCATTACAGGCTCCCAAAGTACCAAAGAAACTAACAAAACAGAAGAAAAAAAATCCTACACACAAGTCTAGAATATATTAAAAGAGCAGAGTGTAATTTGTTTGACACTAAACAGATTTGAGTTGTTTTGTTTTTGTAGACTATCGCCACTGGTGTAAGTTAAGGATTCATCCAAACGAAGTCAGCTTCAGCGTGGGGAATCCCTATGATGAAAGCCATCTAAGACACTATCAGCAGCCTGTGCAACTGGTTCCAGAAAGCTCCCAGAATTAAAAGTTTCTCATCAATATATATTAGAGCTTCTTGCATGGCCAAATATAATATGGCAGACTGTCAGGAACTTCAATGCTTTCCAGTAAAGACGCTACAGAACTGCTGCTTCTTCCAGTGGTAGTTTATTGAAGACACAAAACCTATAAAGCTGAAGCACCCACTTCCCATCACCACAATCCTTATATACTAATCCCTCCCCCATGCAATGCCTGGAGAGGGTTGCATCCTGACTCAGCAATCCCAGTGAGTCTTTGCATTACCCAGAGTTCCCTGGGTATTACATCATACCCCAGAGTCTTATCTAGACCAAAGGTCATAGTCCCAGTATATTCAACTGCAAAGAAATAGACCAAAGTTCATGGTTGAGTCATCTCTCTCTGACTCAGCAACTCAGGTGAAAGTAGCAGGCTTATGGCAGGCTGGGATCTGTCTCTGGCCCCAGGCATAGAGATTCTAGCCCTGACATAATGCCTTCCTCCACCTTCTCCTCCTCCCCCTGAGGAAGACAAAGCAACATTCAAAATTTTGGCATAATTGGGTTAACATATCGTTTTAACAAGTTGCAATGAAACACAGAATAAATTTTCCTCAAGGCCCTTGGCAATATCAATCGGTATGTCACCCATTCACTCGCTCAGCCGCTCTGAATGGTCCGACATCCTGTGGGCCCAATTTTCGAGAAGGTGACCCCAACTTTAGATTCTGAGTGGATAACCATACCAAATCCCTTCCTTATACACATCACCTTCTTTGTCGGTTTTTGTCACCAAATCGCTTGTGCAACCCCCTGTGCCTTATGCAACGCCTCAGTTACCTCCTTCCATTCTTCTCGAGCTCTATTGTACCATTTCTCCTTATCATCCTCCAGCACTCCTATACCAACTGGTAGTGGAACAACCTCTTGGCCAAATACAATTGAAAATGGAGTCCTGCCTGTAGATGAGTGCACAGATCCGTTATAAGCCACTTCAGCGTAAGGCAACAAGTCTGCCCAATTACTCTGCTGGGCATTTACAAAAA